>CM031085.1:12350816-12922278 GCA_018257905.1 Gillenia trifoliata | reverse complement strand
GGTTAAAAAATTCGGAGTACCCCGTATTCCGGAACCCCCAAGAATTTTTGATCCAGAATTTACTCTGGCCGTGTCCTATCCTTTGCCATCAAGTGTTTGTGAAAATGCCTCAGTGGGCACTGAGACATGCAAATTGACACGAAGCAATGCGCGCCTGGTGCTGGGGCCTTGCGTGTAATTCGCTGCTGCTCTAGCTGCATGTTTACCTGTACGTAAAAGTGGGCCGCTGGATGAATGAATGAATGAAACATCCAAAGTGATTTTTTATATTTTCAATCATAGGCTTTTGTGACGAGCATGATAGTTATTTTGCTCGTAGAATATGAATTACTCATTAGTGGTTACGAAATTTATATTACTTCCAATTCACTTCAAATATGATATGATTATAAGGAGTAATTTTCTTCATGTCTAAACTCTTATAAGGAAAAATCACTCACTTATCTTAAAAATTTAGTTTAAAAATTTTGGTCTTCCTAGCATTACCCTTTTATGAATTATTCACTTAGGGACCAATGATCCCTTACAATATAGCCAAGTGTTAATCGACAGTACAACCCAATATCATTGCCCAAAGTTAGGTTTTTTTTAGTAGAGCACTAGCGGTAGTGGGTTAAATAGTTAGTTGTTAGAGAGGAGGGGCACCAAAGTGCAAGCACGATTGCCTTCCGCAATTGCAGTAAAGCACTATCTGTATAAGTTGGAAAATATGTTGGGAATAATTTTGAAATAGCGAATCAATGCTTCATATAAACTTGTAAAAACATGTTATCAGGTTCACTGTTGGAACCAAAATTCCGCACAACCGCATATGGCTACGATACATATTGGAATCTCACATGAAAGCCAGCGAGACCGTAAATGAGGGATTGTTTGGGGGTGTGATTCCACGAAGGGTTGCCTACATATCTTCCTATGGAGGAGACAAATCACGTGTAGTTCTTGTGAGGATTGTGTGTATTGTGTGCGTATTATGCGTTAGATAGATTTGGTGAATTTCTCAGGCTAAGGTATTTATAGCAATAATTAAGGTTTCTTGTAGGGAGAGCAATATGTGGATGTAAATTTCCACCAAGGGTGAGATGAAAAAAATACATTTTGAAAACAATTAACAACGTTAGGCTAATTGACAAACACCCAAGAAAAAGAAGGAGGTTGTCCGCCAAAAGGTCTCTGATGCCTAAGTCAGAAATAGTTTGAGAGAATCTAAACTTGAGAGAGTTCTACATAGTAAATGACGATTATTGATCTCCTTGTTTGACTTAATTAGCTATTTATATGAGAGACTCCTCATAGGTAGCCAGCTAGCAGAGTTGCAAACCATGCTAGGCAGATCTCTGTGTTTTGCTAGGATGGTATAGATCTTACTAAGCAGACTACTTGAGCAGATCTATGGTGGTAGGCACGATTTTTCACATATGAGTCTATCGGAGCGAAGGGCACCCAAGGGAGACTTCAAAGAGTCGACCCTTGCCTCTTTGGGCCCCGGTAAGGACACGCTAGTAGGAGTAGGGATATCATAGGTCCGAAAAGACTCTTGGACATGTACTTGAGCCCGAAGGGCCAAGGCCTATAGGGCAGGCATGTGCTTAGCCCACTAGGGTTTCGTGTGTGGTATGCTCACGACGTTAAGGGTAAATCCGTCACATTGACCTAATAATCCATGTACGTGTCATTCTCCTATTATATGTGGTTTATTCTTGTCTTCACACAATCCCTTTTAAACCGGGAGAGAATCTACAAGGAAATGCCGGATAAGATCTCCCATCCTCCTAGGATTTTGATTACGTTGCCTAATCCCTAAGATCCTAATTTGACTTAAATTAGGTTTACCTTTTTTGGAAGATAAGTAATCATTCATAACCGGCTATGGCTAATCTATCTGACCAATGCTAGGTGGTCCAACTCCTTGTTATGGTCGTTCTAACCAAAGGTTGTTCTGACGAACCAAAACGTTGTTCTAATAGTTAGAAGTATGCCCATAAAGCCAATTAGGAAGAATTAGTTTATAGAATTACTTCATGTATTAAGACAATTTATTTAGTTTCAATATAATGGGCAAAGATTATTGTCTATTGTAAAATGTGATTAACTAAAACAATGTAAGTCCGAAAGAATATTGGTCATTGTAATTTGGGGTTGCAAACTAATAGATTTAGGTTGTTAAGACCAATCCCAAATGACTTATAAATTCTAAATGTTCCTAGTTGTAAGATTATCAATTGGGCGTTGACTACCTGTTAAGACTAGTATGTATTATGTTTATGATGACGTATTTCATGTCATTGTGTGGCACACTAAAATAGGTACATAGATGCTCGAATGGAGATTGAGTTCACCGAACGCTATCAGACATAAACTCTTAATGAGATCGGTCCAATTAAGGGCAAAAAAGCCTTATGGCCGGCCATAGGAGAGATGCGTGTGTGTGTGTTCTTTAACTCCTTTTGTGAGTTGTAAGAGAGAAGAAAGAAAAGGATCATCCACCTTTTCAAGAAAGCTTCTTCCTTTCTCTCTATCCATCTCTCTACACCAAAAGCCAACCCTATGAACAAGAGAGTACTAGCCTATATCTCTTCTTCTATATCCATCATCCATGATCTTAGAAAGTATGGAAAGTTAGAGGCACCATCTCTTTGGTGCTAGGGAGTTTGCAATTTTTCGTCATAACAAGATCAAAGAGGAAAGATTAAGGCCCTACACAAAGGGTGATCCACTTTGATTTTTCAAAACCAAAGTAGTGTTACAAGAGGTAGTTTTCTTATCCTTCTTCCCTATTCTTTTTAGTCTATTAAAGTGTGAGTTTAAAGATCCATTGGTTTGGGATTTTCATTTGGATGTGTGTATTTACTTCCACTTTTAGTTCTTTTCTCGAATGCATTTGTTCGATCAAAATCCTTGTGAAATTTCAAGTTTCTAAACCTATAACCTGTTGGAATTTTTTATTAGGTATTTCAAAATACAATTATACCTTTTTTAATTGTTCTGTTGCTTTTATTTAATAGACAAATGAAAGTCATTAGCCTATTCTAGATTGCATAGTAAAGGGATGAGAATCAGTTTTATAGTCGTTATCTCATTTACATTCAACCATTATGGAATTATTAATGTAATATTCTTTGATATCCTAAAGTTCTAATTGCATATATATAGCTTCCATTGTTCCAACCTTGGCGCAATCTTTTCTTTCTTACAATCCCCACCTAGTTGAAAAGAATCTTACCGTCCTTTCCTCTCCTAATCTTTGTGTTCTTTCAATTGCTATTATAATTTCCACTTCTTATATGCCAAAGGAAAGAATCAAGTTGTTCACCCGATCTAAGTATTGCCAATGTACGCTTATCATAGGTTGTTGTATCTTGGAGGGTAGAATGTCATAATCTGCTACACCGAGACATTGTTTTTGAGGGGCGAAATCTACTCTTAAGGACAATGAACTTACACGCCTCAACCTAATATCTTGTTCAACTCAAGTATCATTGGAGATCGATATATTCACTACAAAAGATACATTGTGCTTTTATTATATTCAACCTAGTATCTTGTTCAACTCAAGTAATTTTTTATTATATTGTTGTTTTTATTTGATACATTGTGATTATAAAATTATTATATAATAATATTAAACTTATGTGATTTGTTGTAGGAAAAGTAGCATTCACATCGCCAACATTTCCAACATAACCAACACTAATAACACACTGGAAATTTCGGTCATTGACCACCCTGAGTGCCACTTGTCGAGGGTTCCAAAAATCATGATTCCACATTCACCAAATGACCAAGGAATGTGCATGGTAACTCATTGGTGGTGGAGAATAAATAGATGTGTTTTAGTGTTGTAATATGAGTGACCATGAAACATTGATCATTGGGTGACCAAGAAAATGAAACTCTAAACTCGAAAAATAATGGGACACAACATATTATTTATTTATTTATTGTAGGGACCTCTTTTTATCTTTCACATATCCCCTGTTAATTTCTGTCATTTGATCATTTTTAATTCATTCAATTCGACGATCGAAAATTGAAAGGTGTGTATGAAAGATAAAAACGAGTGTTTAGATAACACAACTTTTATTGTAACTGACATATTTATTAACCGGTACATGAAAAAGTACATTGATGGAGGCCACAATAAAAACCCCAAAAGGGGAAAATAGAGTGCCACCCTTGCTTCCTCAACAAAAGCATAACTGCTGCAAAATCCAGATACTAAAATAAAAATAATTGTAGAATTACATTTCGTAAAAGAAAGAAAGAAAACGGGGGATAAGCTAGCTTCAGACAATGAAAATCAAACACCGCAATATTCCTTGACAGAAAACCCGACTCCAAAATTACGAAAGTTGTCCATATAATATTGAAGATATTCCAACATATGGAATGGTGCCTTATACTGTATGGGGTGGTCCTTGTCAATAAACTCCGTTGGTACGGGTGTTATCCCTTTATTATAAGAAAACATCGCAAACGAGTATCTTGTATCATTTTCCTTTAAAATAACTCTATGTTTGCAAGCTTGTATGTTGCCATTGCTCCAAACCTAGGTCAAACAAACCATGCAAACGTCATTGCTAAGATTTATTTACGCATCTTGCAATACATAGCAATATAGCACATTTGATTTCAGCTAAGACTGAATTGCAAGATTCTCCATTTTACAACAACTCTGAACTGAATGACTCTACACAACACCTCAATCAACAACTTGCTCTTTTCAACTTATTACTGCTGGTTAGTAGAATATGTGGTTTATTATTGAATTAAAAGTTGTCCGTTTGACCAATTTAATTAAATTGATATACAAAATATGTACCTTTTTATTTTGTTCTGTTCAGTCTCACATGATCTTTGAATCAAAGTCTGTCATGATTTTGCAACTTAGTACTACAATTTAGTAGTATTCTTCTTAACTAAGAGGTCTTAAGTTCGAATATCTTAAACAACGAGAACAAAACAATTTTATTCCCTCACCCCAAATACTGTTGTATAAAAATAAAAGAAAAACGTCGCGATTTTTTTGGCCCAACATAATGATATGAGTTTTGAAAAATGTATGTATGAAACCTCTATGCTATGCAATGTGCAATGAACAATGAACATATCCATGAAAGGCAAGATAATGAAAGTGTACTTGAGGTGGCGTACCTGAAATGCATCACTCGCCATGAATATGAAGGATGAAGGCAAGGGATTAAAATCAATCCATTGATCATCTTTTGTATTTATCTTAAGACCATTGACTTTATTTTGATGGAGTATGGTGGTAAAACCTTTGTCTGTATGAATGGGTAGATCCACTGGTCCTCCAATTTCCTTGGGTTCCTTATATTTTAGAAATCGAAGATTGGAGACAACTGATTGAATGTGATCACCAAGATATTTTTCTACATTATAGTATTCGAATACCATTCTTGTCACAACTTGATTTAGTTCCACCATCAATTTTGCATAAAGACCAGCAGTCTCACTAGACAATAGAAAACAAATATTGTAAGAGGTGAATCAACATTTCAAACTACTAGGTAAGAATGTAAGAGCTTTTCTCCACATCATTTATTAAAAGGCGGATTCGCAATAACGTATCGAAAACAAGTGAACAATATCCGGATAATATGTCAATAACAAATACATATCCACATGTTATCCACACATTATTGCCAATCAAATGTAATTAGATAACATCAAACAGCACCAATAATGAACAACAATCATATAAAGTAAGTCATACCGATATTGATCATTTCCATTAGGCCAAAAATGATGTTCGAACTCGCGGAAATTATCAGTGTCTATATAAGTATCCAAGCTTTCATGGACAAAACTTTCTGCATAACCTTCCTGTATAGGTTTGTCTCCTGGAGTTTTCGCTTTAATTTCAACTGGGAAATCAAACAGCTCCTTCAATGTCCGAAAGATGCTGTCCTGAAGCTGAGGTGAAACTTTGTTGGGCATGACCGCATTGAAACAGCCAAACTCTTCGAGTGCACGGCAAACTTCCCCGCGTGCGGAGACCCAAGAAGTTGTCCCTGGCTTCAAGCAGTCCTCTTTGGAGAAATCTACTACTGGAACTTTGGGAACTGCTTGGGTAGCACTCGTGATGGCCATCTTTTTCTTCTCACTGGTTAATTAAGAGGTTTTGAGAGCTCTAAGTATAGATATTGAACTGCAAGCTGTACATCCTCAACCAACTAAAATGATATTTATAGTCTCTTAATATCAATCTATTTTTTATATTACGTACATTATTGATTTGAGCCTTTCTATGTAATGGCGTGTATATTCTTTTTCAATGCAAATCAAATTTGGGGGGCGGTTTATTTTTTTGACTCACAAAGCGCATGCATGTTTATTTATTGGGCGGTCAGAATTCATTAATTTTACCTTTCTATGATGCAAGCGCAGCACCGAAGTCTCACATACATGAAGTCGATCTCCAAAGAAGGTGTAAGTTACAGAAGAGAAATTGGAGTCCATCTCCAGTTTCTAGTCCAACTGGACGGCACTTACTAGTCAACTTGTGGCGTTCTTAGAAAAACTTTTAATTAATTTTTTAATAGAGTTTAAATAGAAATTGAAGTTAAATAAAAAAACTCAAATAATATATTATAGTTTATGGTATAAGATCCTTTCATGTAGTTTATGTTTCTAGTCCAACCGATTAAATTACAAATTACAAATTACACAGATCAATTATTTGTAGAGGGTTGATCAAATTTGACTCAGACCAATAAAGTATTATATAATGAGTGTCGTATGCATTTGAACTGCTACTAGGCAGTTATTGTCGTGCCTTTTACAAGAGGTGCCGTATATGTTTGTTATTGAGATGTAGAGTTACATTTCTTCATGAAATAAGGCTGTGAGTTCTATAAATTCACAGCCATTGCTTATCAAGAATAAGAGAGTTAATCCCCAAAACTTTATTGTCTTGTTAAATACTTTCAAGTCGTGTCTTTATAGTACGAAATATATAAGGTTTGTCAGAGTATGGAGATTGAGGTGTTTCGACTTCGGATTATAGATTGTTAAATCCAAAAAGATCGTCAGAGTCTGAAGATTGCGGTGCTTCGACTTCGGATTATAGATTGTTGAATCTTAGGAGACGGACGCCTACCAACTGCAAGCACAGGGCAGGAGCAAAATTCTGTCTTTAGGACATTGCATTTATGCAAGCCTTGATTTCCAAGTTTGTCAATGTTTCTCACTTTCTCTCTTCTTGTTTATATTAATCTTGTACACAATTGGTGGTGTGATTTTCTATAATTGTTATTGTTGAATTTTCCTATTATTTATTACCATATTTTCTACATTTGCTCCAACAAAGTGTAACGATCACAAATTGTATTTGAACCTTTTCTGGATACACATGTGATCAGTGTTCTAAATGGCTCAACTTAGGGCCGCCTAGGAGCTAGGCGGCTAGCCATTGCCACCACTAATTGCTAGGAGTTTAAAAATAAGAATAGATGCCTAGACCCGCCTAGGCACTTGCCTAGCCCGCCAAGGCACTTTCCTATCCCGCGTAGGTGGACATAAGCAGGCTAGGAGGGTCTAGGTGGGTCTAGGCGAGCTGGGTGGTTTTGTGACTTTTTTTGCTTATTTTTTGTTATATCATTCTCTATTGCAATTTATATTTCCCAATACAATTATGTATTTTTTTTGTAAGTATAAGTAAACACTTATTTATATGTTATACAGTAATTTAACTCAAATAAAAAAAACTGCCTATGCCCCGCCTAGTCCTCTATACGCTAGGCTCCTATTTGTCTCTCAACTAGCGCCTAGCGCCTAGCGCATTTTAGAACCTTACATGTGATGCACGCAATGGTCAATTACTTTTTTGAAGTCTAGAATTCTCTATGGTCTTGTCTAATTTTAACTTAAAGCTTACCTTCCAAGGGTTTATGAAAATGAATCAGTGGGCACTGAAGCATGCAATGCATGCCTGTTGCTAGAGAAATTTTGGGGTACGGCAACCAGACTACCTATTTCCTACGCCACGGCCAACCTCCTGATTTTGAAGCCCACCCCTACGCCACTATTTGGTCTCACCATCTCTCTCTTTGCCCTTAATTCGGTGTCAGGATAAAAGACTTTCTCCAGTTGCTGGGGCCTTGTGTGTAATGTGTTGATGCGCTAGTTGCATGTTAACATGAATGTAAATGTCGGGTATTTTAGGCTTTTGTGACGTTCATGACAATTATTTTGTTCAACTCGAATGTAGAATATGAATTACTCATTAAGAAACTTATATTGCTTCCAATTCACCCCCTAAATGGTAGGATTATAAGGAGTAACATCTTTCATGTCTAATCTCTTCCAAGTGATAAATCACTCACTTCTATCTTCAATACGCCTTGAATTTTATGAATTATCCACTTAGGGACCAATAATCTGTTACAATATATCTAAGTATTAATTGACAGTACAACCTAAGCCCATGGGTCTGGCTGTGGTGCTACGTAGCACCACATGCTACGGCACCACATGCTAGGGCACCACATGTGGTAGAGATTCCTTCCAATTTTATTTATATTAAGTTTTTGGAAAAATGATTCAATCTAGGCCGTTGATTGGCTGTAGCATGTGGTGCTACGTAGCACCACAGAAATTTCCTAAGCTCATTGCCCAAAGTTGGAAAATATTTTATTTATTTATTTTAGTAGAGCGGTAGTGGGTAAAATAGTTAGTTGTTTGGGGAGGAAATTAGTGGAGATCGAACCTACAAAATGGTGCATATGCATGATTGCTTTCCTACATTGCAATAAAGCACTATCTGCATAAATTGGAAAATACGTTGGGAATAACTTTGAAATAGTACTGAAGCAAAGCCTCATATAAACTAGTATAGAAATATTTGTCATGTTCACTGTTGAAACCAAATTTCCGCACAACCGTGAAACGGCTGCAATACATATTGGAATCTCACATGAATGCCGGCGAGGCGGTGAATGGGGGATTGCTTGTGGGCATGATTAAATCCACGAAGGGTTGCCTACATATCTTTGTGTGGGGGAGAATCAAACCACTTGAAGTTCTCGTGAGGGTTGTGTGTATTGTGTGCATTCTATGTGTTAGATAGATTTGGTGAGGCTAGAGTATTTATAGTGATAACTAAGAATCCTTGTAGGGAGAGAAATCCCTATTAAACCGGGAGAGAATCTAAGAGAAATAAATGGATATATTTTTAGTGTTGCATGTGAGTGACCATGAAACCTTGGTACCAAGAAAACGAGACTCTAAACTTATAATTGAAAAATAATCGGACACAAACATGTTATTTATTTATAAGAAAAGTTAACTTACACTCACTTCCTTTAACCAGTTTTAGGTGAAACCCAAATACTTTTCTTTTTCGATTTAGACCCTTTGACTATTATGCCACCTATGATAACTTTCCATTTATGTGTAGTGCAAAAAATGTTTCTAATTTTGTCATTCCCAATTTGCCCATGAAGTTAAAAATGGTTAGAAACATGGTTAGGCTAACACTTAACAGATTTATTGCTATCATTATTATGATTCCCAATTGTTTTTTTTTTCTTTTTATATATTTCACACGACAGCCTTCTTGTTTTTAAGCCTTCTCCATGAATGAGTTCTTCGTACAAGTGTTTTATGTATTTTTACTACAGGTAGATAGTAATGTTTTTATACGTACAATTGTTTCATCTCTCATAGATAAAAGAGGATGTCAAAAATTTATCATAGATAAAGATTGCATTATATCATTTTAACAAAAAAAGGTGTTATAGATATCATTATCATAGGTAAATAATTGTGTAGTTATATATCTTTGTCCTAGGTCTATAATTATTTTCCATGTCTTTATTACAGGTAGATAGTGATATTTCCCTATATACAATGGTTTCATATCTTTTATAGGTAAATGAAATGTCAAATATTTGTCATATTGTTTATACGCATATTTGACATCTTATACATGACATGATCATCATCTTGAATTGAGTCATAATCACCTAATGTCAACCATGGTATTCAAGGAGCAAATTGATTAAGGATATGCAAATTAAAGACAAAGACATCAAAATTGTCATTAAGAGAAATGTATTTGAATTTTGTAACTGATGGAAAAGAAATCAAGGTTGAGGAGGCAATCAAGGTAAAGACATCAAAAATAGATCCTCTCAAGTATTATAAATAGGACCCTCTAGGTCATTGTTAGAGGTTTCTGACCAACCGATTCAACTTATCTTTATTATTTCTTTGCACCCTGCGTGCTTTTTCTTATTTTTGTATTCAAAATGTAGCCCTACTTAGCTTTCTATTTCAAATTAATTTTCAATTCCCACAAATTATTTTTTTCTCACCTAGCGTAATCTTATTTTCTCGCACTTAGCGTAAAAATTATTTTCTCACTCTTAGAGTAATTTTATTTTACTGCATTTTACTTTCTTGCAATTTCTTTTATCGCAATTTACTTTCTCGTATTTTATTTTATAGCAATAGGAGTATTGTGACATAATTACTTATAAATTCGATACATTCGATAAGTTTGTTTGGATTGATGCGATTCACCCCCTCATACATTCCATCTCATCATATCAATCACCAAATTCGCTTCCATTCATACATTCACTCATCATGTCCGCATGGACAATACCCATCTCAATGTCCATCTAACGCATATAAAAAATCCTTGCACCCAAGGCATGAAGAACCTACGACTGAGATGGGTTCCTAGCTCGGTCCACAATTGCATTTGAAATAAGTCAAATCAAAGCCCAACTAAAATCACCAACTCATATCTTTACTCGCTCGGCCCCCAGGCCACGAGTTGGCACACCTGCAACACAAACTTGAAGGACCAAGAGATCCCAAAATCCTCTACTTGTTGGCCGAGACCGATTTTGAGATCAACACATATACATGGAGAATTATATCATATATTATTTCAATCCAAACAAATAATGTTATAGATATCGTTAGCATAAGTAAATATGATTTAAATTTCAAATCTCAAATTATAAAAGAAAGACATGTAATCAAGAATTTTCAGATATGATCTCTAAATGATGATAAAGAGAATGAATGGATCTGATTATGATGTTTGTAAGGCAAAAATTCGTTAATCATAAGTACAGAGACAAATAGGTTCTCCTAAATATTACCCCAATTAAAATATGTTCTTATATATGATATGTTTTTTTGTGAAAAAAACCTATTATATATTGCTGTAAGAGAAATGCTAGCAACCTTTGCATTAACTTTTGCATTTGGACCTTTTCACTTTAACAAATGACATGTCAATTTTTACACAAAAAACAAGAACTTTAATGTATATTTTCTATTTTTCATCTTCAATTCGGAAAAATCTTCAGTGGTACGTACCATTCAATGGTACGGCCATTGAATGGTCCAAATTAATTTGAAGTTGGGTCCAAATGAATCTTAAATCATTCAATAGTACGTACCATTGAAGTTTGACCATTTTAATTTCTAGACAAAAGGATTAAACTTTTTTTTTTTGAGTAAAAAATGACATGTGTTAATTGTTAAAGTGAAAAAATCTAATTGTAAAGGTTAGTGTAAAGGTTTCCAGCGGTTCCTTACTGTAATTTGTCATGTACTATATTGCATGAATATTTATATATATGCACGTTATGCATAGTGCTATCGACTACTTCCGAAGCATTTATATGCATATTATATTAGTAACAATCATCAATGGCTATGAATCTATGATGACAACCTTAATTAATTTGTGTTATTTTTTTTGGTTAAAAAAAGTTTAAGAGGAGGATAGGCTATTCTATTTCAGGATCAGAGCATATTACAAGTTTCTTTGATGACTTACAGAAGGGATTTTAGTCTATTTTTTTGGTTTTACAGATCGTTCATCAAGAGAGATTACCATCAGCGACACTCGAACTTAAGCATTGACCTAGCAAAAATAATGATTCTTACCAACTATGTTGACTAATATGTGTTATTTTTAAATAGCAGAGCAACATGAAATACGTTATTGTAAAAGTCTCGCTGTCTATGAATATTTATATATATGCATGTTCCACACTTGCTTATATAAACATTTAAACAGTTCAGATTGAATCTGGCAAATGATCCGTATTAATTGTTATTGGCACCTTTAATTAGTGACACACTGCTTCAAAAGAGAAAAGGTTCATGTCGCTTTCCCCACTTTTCTTGTATTTTGTTTTTCTTATTTTATGAGCGGCAAGGTTTATGTATGTAACTTTTTTTTTTATATTAACAAAAAATTTTCGCCAAAGTTTTCCCAAAAAAAAGTACTATAATTTTTGTCTTCTAGTGATTTTGTTAGCATCCTCGTTGACAGCCGAGAGTTACAGGAAGTTTCTTCTAGAGAGAGACATGCATGCCAACACTCCTTATCTATTATGTACATTGCTTGACTCCTTACGCCATGGCTACTGAATTGTACATTACTGTGAGACACATATGTAAAGAGACTTGTTAAAATCACAAACTGAAATTGATGTGCATATATGTTAAATTGTGATTTGTCTGCAATGAGGAATGACTCTTTTATATGTAAGGAGACAAGTACTTACTATCTATAATAATTTCCAAATTGAGTAAATTGGAGAATTGATTTATGAAGAATGATGGAATAATTGATTTATTATTTGGAATAAAAATCCAATAAAACTGGTATATAAATTTGACAAAATATGGAGTATGTCTTGATGCCAATGTCAAAATTAAGTATGTAACACGCACATACTTAAAAGAGGCATATATGCATTTTTTCATATTTACTCTTAAAAAAGGAGATCTTGTGTGTTTGCGTGCTTAATTTTGACAAAAACTCTTATTAAGAATAGTATTAACTTTCATTTGTACTTGTAGATAATAGGAATAGTATTAATTTTTAACTATCCCTAATAGAACAATCTTTTACTCTAAGTGGTGGGGCTTTGAGTTAAGCTACAAAATAAATTTGCCATAATAACTAGATATCGAACTCGCATGAGTTGAACCATAGTTCCACCACATAGCGTCACCGCTTCTCTCAACCTTCCATCTTCTTTCTCTCTGTTTCTTCTCTGTCTCCTTACTTCTCTCTCACATCGTCTCTTTCTTCTTGCTCATGGGGAAGAAGAATTGTGAGTTAAAATTTAGACCCCCCCTCCCCCTAACTAATTAATAATAATTTGATTTGCATGGAAATGAATAGAAACAAACAAATGACACTTAGGTTAAGACAAGCTTCCCAATAAATTTGTTCTAATTAGCCAACCAGGAATATATGGGAATCCGGATTTCCTGTCCAGGTGTACAATTAATTAAAATGCATGAGAAGAGTCTGTATGAATAAAACATGTATAATCAAGATGGTTCACTGCTTCAGTCTCGAAATATTATTTTCCTTTTCAATGTAACAATTATACACATTATATAAAAAATAGATTGATCGAAATTCAGCCGCTATAAATTTTGATTGATTGAGAGTATACAGCTTGCAGTTCAATCTATCCTTAGAGCCCTCAAAACCTCTTAACCAGTGAAAAGAAAAAAAGATGACCATCATGAGTTCTACCCAAGCAGTTCCCAAAATTCCAGTAGTAGATTTCTCCAAAGAGGACTGCTTGAAGCCAGGGACAAGTGCTTGGGTTTCTGTATGCGGCGAGGTTTGCCGTGTACTCGAAGAGTTTAGCTGTTTCATGGCAGTCATGCCCAACAAAGTTTCACCTCAGCTTCATGACAGCATCTTTCGGGCATTGAAGGAGCTGTTCGAAGTCTTTTTGCAGGATGTAGGCAGGGAGCATACGCGTCGGCTAACCGCTGGATTTCACCTTTTTGCTTGGTTTTGTTTCTGCAGGCTTCACTTCTATTCCTTTGGAGGAATATTTATGAGGCCTTTGGTGTTGGTGTATTCGTTAGGCGTGCCACTATTGACTTCTGCCAATAAAATGATGTATTTATTAGTTTTAGTTAATTTATGTTAGATACTTGCGCCACAAGTAATATAACTTCCTTTCAAAGGATTGTGACTTAATTAGATAAGTTCTCGGTTGGGTTCTTTTTATTGCCTTGCTTGTTAAGGACTTTTAATATCTGTCGATGTTTATACCAGAGACTGCTAAGATGGGGTTGGTTAGAGCATGTCCACCCATCATCCAATTGCCCTAGCAATTGGTGGGCAATTGCCCTACCAACCCAAAAACTGTCTCCAGCGGGCTAAATTGACAAGGGCAAGAGGTGGGCCCAACCAAGCCCTACCTCAAGCCCGAGCAATTTGTGCCCGAGCAGGTGCCTTCGGCTGGCTGACGTCATGCTGACGTCAGCAAGCTGTTTTAATTTTTTTTTTGTCAGGCCCGTGGACTTCACGCGCGCGTGGGGGGAGTGTGGCCGACAGAAACTGTCGGTGGGCCCCACTTACAGCTGCTGACGCCAGCCGAGCCAATGGCTCTGTGACGTGGCACGATTCTATCTGTTGGATCTCCAACGGCTACTTAATCTAGACCGTTGGATTTCTAACGGTAAAAAAACAAAATTGTTACCGTTGGCCACGTGGCACAACGGTAAGCGTTGGATCAATTTTTTTTTTAAATCGACGGCCAGGATTAATCCGAGATTAAATTTTTTTTTATTTTTTATAAATACCCCCAATTCTCTTCTTCATTCCTCACTACAACTCAATAGTTTTTTCCTACATCAATTATTTTGGTTTTCTCTCTTCCAAATCCTTGTTTTACCAAAAAAAATTATGAGTGAGAAGGCAAATTGGTCGATTGCCGAAGATCTTGCATTACTGGAGGCTTGGGTGATTGTGACTCATGATCCGATCAACGGAAATGAGATGAGGGTCGACAAAATGGTTTTCTTTGTTTATTTTTAATAAATTATTTGAAGTTCAAATTTAAACAAAGTCCAAACTTAATTTATTAGACAATAAATGATGCAACATTACACATAAACACACCAACAACATTAAAGACAAAAAATACTTGAAACACACTTACAAAACATACGTGAAAACATAAAAAATAAAATTTCATTAATTAGTAGCATCCTTCCTTGCCCAAATGTGCTCCATCAAATCCCTTTGACGCTATTTGTGGAGGAAAAACGAATGCATCGTATTGTAACGTTGAATGACCATCTCGTGGTAACGTGGATCCCTTTCTATTGGGTCGTGATTGGCAAGTTCATCAGTATTTTCATGGGCTGTATAAATTCTCGTTCTTGAATTGTTGATTGGGTCTTCATCCAAGGGTTCTTCCATGTCATAATCATACTCATCTTCCACAATCATATTATGTAAGATGATGCATGTCATCATGATGCTTCGCAACGCCCCATCATCAAACAAGCGAGCAGCTCCTCTAACAATACCCCAACAAGCTTGGAGGATACCAAAACACCTCTCCACGTCCTTCCTATACCCTTCTTGCATCGCTGCAAAATACTTTTGCTTATGTGAGTGTGGATTTGGAGCAGTTTTGACGAAGGTGTTCCACCTCGGATAAATTCCGTCAGCTAGGTAGTACGCTCCTGAGTAAACTCTGTTGTTGATTTCATAGGTGATTTGTGGCGACTCTCCTCTTAACAAGTCGTCGAAAACAGGGGATTGACCAAGAACGTTAAGGTCATTTTGAGCTCCTGGTACACCAAAGAATGCATGCCAAATCCATGTATCAAATGATGCAACCGCCTCCAAAATAATACTCTTCGTACCTTTTCGATTCCCGTAAGCTCCTTGCCATGCAGTTAGGCAATTTTTCCACTGCCAATGCATACAGTCAATACTTCCAATCATGCCAGGAAATCCTCATCTCTCACCTTTCTGAAGAAGCCTTTGGAGGTCAGCTGGGGTGGGTCGACGAAGGTACTCTGCGGTGTATAGCTCCTCGATTGTTGAGCAGAACCTACCAAAGGCCTCAAGCACAGTGGACTTTGACATCCTACATATCTCATCAACCGAGTCTGCGGATGCACCATAAGCAAGCATCCGCAAGGCCGCCGTAATTTTTTGCTCAGGAAGAAGACCCATAACATTAGCAGCATCCCTCTTTTGAACAAAATAATTATCATGGTTGGAAATAGCAACCATGATTTTGTTGAACAAATGTGGTCGCATTCTAAATCTTGTTCGAAAATAACCTTCTGGGTATAAAGAATTGGGGATAAAGTAATCTTCTAAGAGATTCTCACCTCGATCTCCCCTCTTTTGGTTAATGTTGGGTCGACGACCGGGTCGTGAACCACTTGCTTGCATCAATTGCTGCAACTGCTTGAATCATGCTCTTGTTTAATTGATTTCTCCGCCTTCGGAAGCGGTCTTGTTGCATTCTTCGTTCTTCATCTTCTCGCTCTTGTTCTTCTCGCTTTTGTTGCAATTGCTCCTCTTCTTCTTCATCACTATCTTCGAACCTCCTCCAGTTAGACATTTTTGAAAGAAATATGATTTGAGCTGAGTGGGGAGTATGCAATAGATTGGTGTGAGAAATTGAGGTGAAAATTGTCGGTGGAGTGTAATTGTCGGTGGGATATTTATGGCCAACCAAAAAAAAAAAATTTTAAGTGAAAATTGTTAGTGGAGTGTGTCGGTGGAAATTGTCGGTGAAAATTGTCAGTGGGATATTTAAGGCCAACCAAAAAAAAAAATCCTTACCCTTGCCCTCCACGAACGGGTGGAGTTGCACAAAGGCAAGCATTGTTCACGGAGGGCAATCACTGCCCTTGCCCTTGCCCTTGCCCTCCACCAACGGGTGGAGATGCTCTTATAAACTGGTTATAACAAAGCGCGCCACTCTTACGCATACATAAGAAAGTAAAGATCGTAATTAAAGACAGAAAGTAAAGACTGATATTGAAGTACTTTAATGTAGATACAGAAAATAAAGACTTGTAATTAAAGACATAAAGCAAAAAACTGATATTTAAAGACTTTATCTAGATAAAAGTACAATAATATTACATGTAATGGTTGTTTCAGATTGATAAAACACCCATCGGGTTGGATATAGGTCCATCGGGATGGTTTAAAAACTGATTCCTTGTAAAGGAAATAATCAAAGACACTTTGGCCTAAGATTGGTAATCGATACTATCAAATGGGGTTGATTTGATGGCAGAGCTTAATTCACTACTCCTTAGAGGAGTTGGGTAGTATTATCCTAGGATTCTGGTCTTTGAGTTCTCAAAGTCACGAACTACACAAGTAGTGTGAATGAGATGATAGCAGATAGAAATGAAATCTGTATCTGGAAAAGGCTTTGAGAGATTTCCTCAGAGGTTTCTTTCTGAACTTAAGAGTTATGTTTTTTGGTGTGTTTGAGTGTCCTCTTTGGATCTTTCCGTCGTTTATATAGGCCAACAAGAGCATATGTCATAGTTGTCAACTCTCTCTGTAACCGTCTTTGGAGACTTCAGTGAGGTAAGGCTTAATCGGTAAGGCATAAATAATATCCCTGATCAGCCTACCCCCACTGCGAAAAGTTCTTTATTCATAGTCTGATTCCCTCCAAAATGTCGAGTGCTTTGCATTTATTGCAGTCAGTAGAGGATAACACAGACTATCTTCCTTTTGTTCAATAGTTTGGGTTGGGCCTTCCCTTTTTAGACCCAACTCATTACCAGAATTAAGTTCTGGCCCAATGAATATTTTTCAGTGTAAACAGGAGCTGTTTGATTTCCCAGTTGAAATTAAAGCGAAAATTGCACAAGACAAGCTTGTACGGGAAGGTTATGTAGGTGGGATTGTCCATGAAAGCTTGGATACTGATACGGACGCTGAAAATTTGCGCAAATTCGAAAATCATTTTTGGCCTGACTGAAATGAGCAATATCGGAATGACTGATTTTATATGATTGCACTGTTGATTTTTAGTACTGTTATCTAATTACATTTGACAAGTTTTCTCTTTGCAGTTCAAGGACGGATTTGCCATAACGTGTGGATAACATGTGGATATGTATTTGTTATTAACATGTTATCAATATATTGTTCACTTGTTTTCGACAGGTTATTGCAAATCCGTCTTTTAACAAATGTTGCGGATAAAAGCCTTTACCTAGTAGTTTGAAATGTTAACACCTTTATTTACCTTTTGCACTTTGTTTTCTATTGTCTACTGTCTAGTGATAGTGCTGGTCTATATGCAAAAGTGATGATGGAACTAAATCAAGTTGTGGCAAGACTGGTATTCGCATACTACAATGTAGAAAAATATCTTGATGATCATATTCAATCGGTTGTCTCCAATCTTCGATTTATAAAATATAAAGAACTCAATGATATTGGAGGACCAATGGATCTACCTGTTCATACAGACAAGGGTTTTACCACCATACTCCATCAAAATCATGTCAATGGCTTTAGGATAAACACAAAAGATGACAAATGGATTGATGTTAATCCTCTGCCTTCATCCTTCATATTCTTAGCGAGTAATGCATTTCAGGTAAGCCAGCCACCCTATCTACACTTTCATTAATCTTGCCTTTCATGGATATGTTCATGCATATTGCAGCATATATAGAGGTTTCATACATATATATTTCAAAACTCATATCGTTATGTTGGAAAAAAAAAAAGAATCATGACGGACTTTGATTCAAAAGATCGGGATTGGCTAGGGTGCTTGTGTGTATTACATGCTTACACCAACCAAAGAAAAAAGAGAAATAAAAACTGGTTGAGTTCTGTAGTTATAGGTTGAAGGTAAAAAAAAAAAAAATTTCCAACAAATCCCTACCAACTTTTGTCACCAACCATTACACGAACCCCTCAGCCGGACATAGACAAGACCGGCAAGTATTCCACTCAAATGGCCAATAAAAGAGACACCAAGTACCAACATTTCGGCAAGAGCCAATTCTGCCCACGCAACATAGTGAGACGGTATTGGAACTCCATACACATAACTGTTCTCAGTCTGTGAATTGAGAACAACCTTCATGGCAAAGAGAACCCCAGAAAACCCAACAGAGTATTCATAGTAGTAATACCGGTCATAGTCGAAGAACATGAGTAGGGACTTGGAAATCAGCAGTGACATTCCTTGGGACATACCCAGCAAGACAGCAAGCATGGATGCAAATTCAGCA
The DNA here is from genome assembly GCA_018257905.1 of Gillenia trifoliata. Taxonomy (NCBI): domain Eukaryota; kingdom Viridiplantae; phylum Streptophyta; class Magnoliopsida; order Rosales; family Rosaceae; genus Gillenia; species Gillenia trifoliata. The sequence continues at coordinate 12,903,210 of CM031085.1, read as the reverse complement.
CTATCCAGTGATGGTGGTGATGAAGATAAACAGAAACGACATGCCTAACCGGAGCATCATCACTGTCACTTGAACCAACGACATGCCGAATTCCAGTGGTCCCCGTACAAACCCTCATTCGATCTGCTTTGTGTGTTGGTTTTTTAGAGAAATAAAAGTAATAAACGTGTTGGGCTCGATGAGACGATAAATTTTGATATATGATTTGTCGAAATCGGTGATCAGATGAAGAAGATATAAAGAATTTGGGGTTAGGAGAGAAGAGGAAGAGAACAAGAAGAAGCTGTTGTGCTGCTGGCTCTGCACGCAGAGAAGAAGAAAGAAGCTGTGGGCTTCTAGAAAATGTCCTTTCAAAATTACCATATTGTCCTGGAATTTAGAAATTTAATAACTTTCTCATTTGAATTCCAATTTTTTATCCGCTAGCGCTCACACGTTTGTGCTGACGGGTACTACCATAATATGATCAAATATTAATCCACACGTGTCACGATTTTGAAGGTCAACGAAAAGTCAACATTTACCCTTATAGGGGCATTTTGGTCATTTCACACTTTCAAAAATTATAATACAGTAGAATTGGGGATGAGTCATAATAAGTTTTCTGCTAATTATTCGAGGAAATTTGTATCAAAGGAATCACAAGGTCTCACGTGGCACATATTGAATAAAATAATATATAAGGTGTAAAATTCGTATAAAATCATAAAAAAAATAGAAAAAATATTCTAAAAGTTTCCACGGACTTCTTGAACTGTGCTCGTCAAAACATGAGCATAACAACTCGATTACGAGTTGAAATCAAAGAGGAGAAGTTCACAAACAATACAATGGGTACTTGGTGTTTGTCATGTTACATGATACACTTGCACATGTTTCATAATTTGTGCTTGATTGCACCTCCTTACCCAATTACCATGTTGATGTCATCGATTTGGTATATCGAACATACCATGTCGAAGATATCGCGTTCCTGGTCGCATACCAATCGACAAAATATTTTTTGCACTTGTAAATTAATTATTATGAATTTTTATTAATTTTCAACTCAAACAAAAAATATTGTTCATGAGGGTTTGTATGGTTTTTGTCACAGCCCGTTCAAAGTTTTAATTTATTTTATTCTCGGAAGTGGGAAATGACGTTTTTGCCCCTGGGTTGACTTTTCGGTTGACTTTTGTGTCGTAACTCGTACGACGCATCCAATTGTTTTTTTTCTTGACGTGCTCGTCGATACGAATTCGTAGACGCGAGCCGTACGTCGTTCGGACTCCGAACGAATATTTTACGGACGTTGATTTTCGACGTTTCCCGTAATTCAATTTTGGGCTGTTTTGAATTATTGGGTTGGGACCCATTTGGCAGTAGGCCACATGGCCTATCCCTGAAATTGGGGGATTTGGTCTGGGTCTTTGACCCGTGGCTTCCTCCCCCTTTCCTTCTGCCTCTCTTGTTCTCGGCAGACCACCCAAACTCAACCTCCCAAAACCTCTCAAGGCACCCCGTGCCTGTGCCCATCCACGTTGAGCCATCCTGTGGCCATGGGAGGCCACTGTCATCATCCTCTTCAAACTCAGGACCTTGTGGAACCCTGGAACCCAGCCAAACCAGTGAACCCAAAATCTGCAAATTTCCAGGTGGACCACGATCGGCCAAACACGACCACTCAAGCCTCGAATCAAACCCAAGTCACCATATTCAAGCTCCTTGGACCCCTGGGAATTGAACCCAGGCCCTGTTGGTGACTGGAACTCCAGTTTCTTCGACTTTCGTTTTTGGCCGAGAACTTTGGAGCTAATTTCAGGCCACCTCCGGCCAGTGACCGGCCCCCAAAATGGTACAATTTTGTTCCCCTCGTCTCTAGCTTCATTTTGGTACTTGAATCGTCCAATTTGGACTTAAAACGAAGAAGATTTGAAGCTTTGAAGTTTTCCCCATAATCCGGCATCTTTTCCCAGATTCCGGCGACGGCGACGGCGGCCGGCACGGCGGCCGGCGGCGGCGCCGGCGACCGGAATCCTGGCAGGGATGACCGGCGCTGACGTCATCGGACCGGGTTGGACCGGCATGCTGACGTCAGCAGACCGGTTCAGACCGGATTTGCTGACGTCAGCATGACGTCATCAGCTTGGACCGGCTTGAGCCGAGCCGCGTTGACCGGCTCAGCCGAGCCGCGTTGACCGGCTCAGCCGAGCCGTGTTGACCGGCTTGAGCCGAGCCGCGTTGACCGGCTCACCGGCTCGAGTTGACCGGCTCGCGCGTGAGCTGCGCGTGGAGCCGCGAGTGGAGCCAAAGGCTCCGACCTTCCAGCCGCGCGTGAGGGCGCGTGGGAGGTCCGTTTTCCGATCTGTTTTCACGTGTCGACTCGTGATGACGTGTACTACCTCGGGGTAGTATGCATGTTAATTTTTGAGGTGTTTTGGACCTCCAAATTGAGAAAGCAAGGGATAGGTGTAATTAATTCGTTAATTCGTTACCTTTTTGAGTTAATCATTGTACCGGTGATTTCTCATATAGGTGAGGCCTATCCAGAGGACTACCGGGGCTACCCAGGACGGGGTACTTCGACCCGGCTGCCTACAGGTGAGTGAGTGGGTTTTTGTTTGATAAATGTATATATATACGTATGGTTTTTCAACGCTTTCTTTAATTGTTAGCGTAGATGCATATTCATTACGTGTGTTGGAGGTAGAACACTCGTACTATATTGCCATGCATGTTTTCATACTGTTGCTCATCAGTAGATGTATACACCCCAGGTATTAGTACTCAGTCTTGTGGCCAGGACTAGCCTTGACGTTTGGAGTAGTCACTATCAGTACCGCTACGCAGCTTTGGATCCATTGTAGGTACTAGCCTGTCTTAGGTTGCACTAGGCAACTCGGACTTGTGTGACTGCACTTTGTGCACCAGCGCTTAGCGCTAGACTCGCGTCATTGTAGTACTCAGCGTATTACTTGTATACCTAGCTTGTTCCTTGTGGGATTTAGCCCCTTGGGCATGTGTGTTTACATATGGGTGAGCATGTCAGTACATTATATATCGGGGAGTACCCGAATGTTTTCATGATAGTATTTTGAGGTTCATACCTACGGGTATGACGTATTTTCTCAATTATACATGTTTTCCGGTGAGGGGTTAGTAAACTCTTGAAAACAATGGTTTTATCAAACTTTGCTTTTTGACCCACTCACCGTTTTATGTTTTGCGCCCCTCCAGGTTAGTTGACTGGGAGCTTGCGACGTCGATGGCGCGGTGGTATGACAATGTAGGGATTTTTATACGTTCGTATAAATTTGTATCCCTCACACTGGTTACTGTGTATTCTAACAATTCTTCCGCACTCTGTTTTATTCAATTAAATATTCATTATTCTTTTATTTCATCCTTCAACTTTCTTTTTGGCTTTCGTCACGCTAACGCGTGTCGGCCAGCACTTCCGACACCTGGCTCGTCCGGGATCGGGATGTGTCAGATTGGTATCAGAGCGTGGTTTTTCGTAACCTAGGCTCTTCTTTCCGTACTCCGTACTTGTCTGTGGTATCAGACTTCGAATTTCGTGAATTCTTGTTCTTGATTCTTACTCTTGGAATCGAGAATTTTCCGAACTTTACACTCTGGTGTATTGTTTCCCTTGGGTTAATTCCAAGTTCTTCTTAGTGTCATACCACCTCGACGTCAGGTATTGCGTAGTTTCGGGCAGTTTTCCCCGATTTCGACAGTTTGTCGCTACTTTTCGGTACGCGTAGAACTTTCGTACTTTTCTCGTGCGACCTTGGGCTTGGTTGACGAGGAACTTGGGTGTTTCGTGTGACGTTCGACGTCTTCTTTACCAACTTCCGATGGGATCGCACTGAATTAGGAAACTGGTTCAGTTGTCGTATTTCATATTTTCGGGTGTGGTGTCCGTTTGACACATCGAATGAATTTTTCATCAAGTACTTTCCCCTTGGGACAACGCTAGGCGTTGATGTTGGCGGAACCTGTTGACTAAATTTCGTGTTCAACAAGTTCCAGTGGACTAAATTCGTGAGACCTAGTTTCACAAACTCTTTTCACTGCTAGTGTTTTACACTGTAATCAACGACTTTAACCTTTGGGTAACGCGTGCTCTTTGGTGTTGCTTGACTGGACGCGTTTGCTACTTCTTGTAGTTGTTTTGAACATCCGCTGTTGTGTATGCTCAAATTGTTAGCAGTGAAGGCTTCGAGATGGATTTTCCTCTCAGTTGTTTCAACCGCTTTCCATTTTCTTCGGAATTGGAAAAATATCACCGTGCAATTCTTGTGCCTTACTTTCCGCACGTGGCGACTACCTTGACCTTTTCGATGATCGTAAACCGAACCTGTCGGTCGACTTTCCTCGAACAATTCGTGACTACTACTTTTCGGTAGTTGTGGACAACGTCCATCTTCGTGGCGTAGTTTAACTGTGTGAGTCTCTACGACTGTGTTGTTTTGTCGTGACTCAACTTTCTTCGAACGTTGGCGAACTTTTTCGTACTTCTGGAGTCGACATTTTCTTTCCACTCATGACTTTTGTCATTCAAATCGATCATCTTCCCACTTGTGCAGGTGCGGCTATCTTGACTAATCGCTTTGGCGACGGTATGGATTGCATATCCACGAGTGACGGTGATTGACAATAACTTCGGTTTTGACTCTAATTGCGGCGTATCCCCTGTCTGAGTACAGTTTGACTTTTATCGAATCTTCGTATTCGAACGCCGACGAGGACTTTTCACCGTGACTGGTTCACTTGGCTAATCAAGTTGCCATCTTTGTCTCTCTCTGGTTTCTGCAAACCAAAATCTACTCTAGGCACCCGAGCTCTCTTTCTGCTCTCTCTGAGCCATTCCTTTGGCTATGGGAGATCATTGGCCTTACCGCCATCTTCGTCAATCTCAATTTACCGACCCTGGTAACCCTTGAGACCTAGTTCTGGAAATTTTCCCGGCGAGGTTCGATTTCGAACTTCGGCCATTTCTTGGTGAAACTAACTCTAAAGTACCCTAAACTAATCACCAGTAACTCCTGAAAGCCCAGGAACTTTGCTTGGCTATTTCTCGGTGGCGTTTGGCCGAGAAACACCAAACCCGAATCGGCAGTTTTTCACCCAGTAGTTGGGTATCGGGCAGTTATTCTTTCGGTCTCCGAAAGAATCTGTCTTTCAGCGTGGAAGTTCAGCTCTGAATCATCCAGTAGTGGATCCACTTCACCTTAAACCGTGGGGGTTGACTCGCTGGTGGATCTCGTTTCCGTTTACTGGGAAACTCCACCCAGTCAATCGCTCAGTTCTGTCTTCATTGCGACACTTGTCATTTTGGGCGAGTGTAAGCAAGAAACTCAAGTGTGCCATGGCTGTGGACGATTGGGACACAGAGCTAACCAGTGTCCGCAGTACCGGCAAAAAACCTACCTTTGGACTGTTCCGATCCAATAAGTTGGACGAACAGTTTTCTATCAACAACCTACTTTCGGTGGAGACGTACATTGTCAAGGCAATGTCATTCCATACTCTGGAACCTTTCTCCCGTACTTTGGTTACGCTACTCTGTATCCTGGTGGTGCCTGGCTGTTCCAGTGTGGAACGCTGTTGGCTTTTGGGCGAGTTGTACTTTCGACCAGTAGGATACACTGAACGATTCCGATCTTGTTTCGGAAACAATCCGAACCGTTCATCTTTCTGCATTCACTAAAAGATCATGTTTTCGAAAAAAAAAATCTGAAAAAAAAAGAAATCCGGTGAGAATAATGGAGTGTGAACGTAAACTACAATCGACAGTTAAAATATAAAGCTAAGGTTCATGGATTATGGTGTCGAATTTTGAAGTTGACCCCTTCACAAAAGTTGTAGATCTTCTCAATGCAAGCGTTTGTATATTTTTTTTACATTTTTCAGTCTTGTACTTTAATTATTATGAATTTTCAAAATTTTTAAACTCTTTTAAATACACTATTCAGGATAGATTGAAGGGTTTTAAAAATCTAAACAATGATGTAACCATCGTAAAAGCGTAGATGATGTGATCATGAGAGTTTGCATACCTTTTTCACCTTTTTCACGCTTGCAAATCAATTACTATGAATTTTTAATAATTTGAACTACAAAACAAAACACTATTCACGAGGGTTTGCAGGGTTTTTAAAATTCAAACGATGATGTAACCATCGTCAAAGCGTAGATGATGAGTTCACGAGCATTTTCATATTTTTTTGTATTTTTCACACTTGTAAATTAATTATTATGAATTTTGTAATGTGGTTTGGTATTTTTTAATTATTATAAAAAATTAATTCACATTAATACCCTCTAATGGGAACCAAACAGACTGTTAGTGACGTAATTTCATACCTAGAAACAGTAACTAAAAATATGAACAACCTTTAGCGACTGAACTTTCTTTGAAGATCGTCACAAAAGATGGATTTTATGACCAAAAATCTGGAAAAATTATGCAGCAGTTTTCATGACTTTCTTTTCACTTCTAAACCCCTGAAATAGCAATTTATGGCACACAATGCATGCCATAATAGCAATTTATGGCACACAGGGAGCGTGCCATAAAAGCCCTCCTTGTAAAAAGTCCATCTCTTTTATGGCATGCATTGGGTGCCATTAAATTATAGTGAACCATTATCCAGGAACACTAAAATTATAGTGAAAGCCCTCCTTGTAAAAAGTCCATCTCTTTTATGGCATGCCATAAAAGATGTACATTTTTCACGGCACAAAACAATGCGCCGTAAAAGGTGTATGGTTTGCTATTAAAGGCGTTCAATTCACGCCATGTTTGCTATTTCAATTTTTTTTTAAAATATTAGTTTCTCTGCTTGTTCCAACATCATATTATGACAATTAATTATATAAAAAACATATGAATCAATTGCAAAATAAAATAAATTTTGAAACTTGAAATTGTCACTCTATTTCAAATACAAATCTCTATTTCGAAGTGTAAAAATTTACAGGAATGCAACCTATCTAACATAAATTTTTCTACATCTCTCAATATACCATACCACTAGCAGTACAATAATACCCTTTTGGTTGCAATTATAACCATCGCCAATGTCATCCTTCAACCTTTACTGTAAGTTGTGCTATCTAGCCATCAACTTTTTCTAGTAAGGATGCTTTCTTTCGAAGTTTGACCTGAAAGCAGCACAATAAAAATATAAGAGACATGATATCAATAATAGAATAGCCATCAATCAAGCTACACTCCATAGATTCCCACAAAAAGACATGCTATGATACCTAAGGAACTTGAAAGCATAATTATAGATATTAGAAAACAATTCTGGCACATCTAAGGTGAAAGCGTCAAGTTTAAAGTTTATACAAGTGACTTAATTTCAATCCAAATTTGCTCCCAAATATTCATTTAACACAAGCGCACAGAAACGAAATCTAGATCAGGTCACACCAGTAAAAAACTATGTTTTACACATCATAAATGTCTACGACGCCAAATAAAAGAGGGTCCATACACCAAGAAGTAAACAATCAAACACACACACACACATATCAATTAAATGAGGTTATAAGCCCCAAGAATGAAAAAATTAAAAGGAGAGAAAGAAGGAAAAAAACCTTTGTGGAGAAAGATGAATTAATCAGTCTTACGTCGTTTGGATGCAAGAGAAGTACTGCTGCTTTGGTCAACCGAGCATGGGCTTCGTTTGTGTTCTGTCATCTTTCTTACATCTATCCCTTCTTCCCCCTAATTTATCATACAAAGAAGAATCACTATATATGTGCAAATGTAGAAGAAGAAGAATGACGAAAAGAATACACACTCACTACAGATGGTCTACTATTTCCATGACACTAGCAAGGAAACAAAACGAATATATGTTAGGTGCAAAATGAGCTAACACCTATTGACATCCTAACCACAGAAAACCCCTTTCTATTTTCTTTTTTCGTCTTGAAAGATATACATTAACTTGCAAATGCAGGAATGCCAGATATCGTTCATACTCTACTATTTATATACCTTAAAATAATCAAATTTTATATAAACCATACACCGACAGCATGCCAAGATTAATCCATAGACATAACATCAATCCTTTAGAATGCCATCAATCAATTAGCTTTTTGGGACACTGTAACAGTATCCACAAACACGCTTGCACACGCACACAGATGTTAACGAATACTATATGTGTAATAATTTTTTTCGTGAGACTGTTACATCTATTCCTAAAGTCATCAACACACTCAAATTGTGCAGTAGCATCATATGCAGATGTGTGTGTAGCTCAAAAATATAAGCAATAATCATGCAAGATCATTTGCACAAATTCATTGGTACATTGTAAGATCATTAATAGACATGAAAGCATTGAATCGGTTTAAATTCATCAGGCATTCAAACAGAAAAGCACAAGATAGATAAAGATCCTCCCAGTCAATAGTTCCATATATATCCCGCAAACACATAAAAGAGATTCTTAATCTGTTCTGAAGCTCTATCAAGACGAGGCACCAGACCTTTCATTTAGTAGTCACGGCCTCCTCAATTTTAGATTCAACAGATGCCATAACAAGTAACAGTAATATCCCAAAAAAATAAGTAAATAAAAATTCAAGCTTCGTGCTTCAGATGACAAGAAGGATCTGAACGAACATTAAATCTCCACAATTTCAAGCAACATGCTTCAGAAATTAACAAGAACATAGCTGAATAAAACTCGATTCAAACATGAAACACATAAATGCCAATTCAAGCCCTAATTACCAAAGTTTGAAATCGCATCGCATAAGGCGTCGCGTGGAAGTTATCGTTACGTTATATAGCATTATGTAACGATAATGCGTAAGTTATTTGAGACTTATAATGCGTAAAATAATAATAAACAAAAATATGTATCCTACAACAATACACATAATTCAACCAGAATTTCAGTTTTTTACGCATAATAATAACCAATATATGCACATATAGAGCCATATTTAATTTAATGTAGTGACAATTTCTGATGGATTTGGATCCTAGCCTTTCCTAGCAATCTCATGGCTCAGACTTTGCCACGTCTTTGATCAACTCTTTTTATTTTGTTTTATTTTTTGTTTTTTATGAGTCACCCCTTTCCTGCTTTCCAGACTCCCATGATTTGTTTCCCACTGTCCATGGCCAGCCACGACGACGGTCTTTGGTTGCCAGAGGTCAAGTTTTCAAGGCCCCCGAGCTCCTTTTTTTGGTTGTACAAAATATTGCCGGAGATGTTGCTTTCCAGGACGCGAGCTCGTCGACGAGTCTAATGACAGCGCTGGTTAGATCTACGATCAATATCGCCGAAATCTTGGACAACTGTTTCTGGCGACGCCGTCTACGTCGTTTTGGGCGTCGCAATAACCATATATGGCGTACGATTTCAACCGTAGCGTTCAAATAGCGTAAATTGCGTACGCATTTTAGAACTCCCCGCAAAATTCCAACGCCTCATCGCAGATTCCCCTTCGCCTCGTTAGATTGCGCGCCTTATTGCGCAATGTAGCACGTTATTTAATACTTTGCTAATTACCAATCCAAAACTGCAATAATTGATTTTTCATTCACATAAATTCGAGCATGAAACAGAGACAAATAGCTCGTATATTTTTTACAAACAGAGACAAATAGAGAAGACAAACCAGAATAAAGGGAGGCTGATTGTGAGTCTAATTTCGATTGTTTGCGATTCCGATTCCGATTGCGTTACATGCAATTCCAGTCCCCATACTGTTCAAACCAATTGCAAAAACAGCTTGCCCACACCAATATATAATGAACTCAATTCACATATGAAATCAAAACTATAAAATTTGCAAAAAAAAAAAACAGCTTACCCACATCAATATATATTATATAATGAACCCATTAAACCCAACTGACATATGAAATCAAAACAAGAAAAAGATTGTAGCTTGCTAGAAATTCTAAAAGAAAATAATAATTCAAGTTCTATCATATACATGGAAATGACCGAAATTAGCACATCACAAACAATTTGGGATTTTTCATAACTTAGAAATGTGAATAATAAACTGAAAAGAGCAACAAAAATGGGTTATTATTTACATTGTTCATCAAAACAAGAGAAAAAAATAATAATGATGAATATATAACATTTGTTTTTTTTGCCTCGTAGCTACACTGTCATTTGTTTTACTCATTTCAAGTTTCAAATTAATCAATAATTTAGTAGGGGGCGCACCAAATTTGACTGATAGCGATAATAATAAATAGTATTGGAACCTTTTGATGCCCATGTGATGCACGCAGTGTTGGTCCCAGATTGGGACACAAAGTCATGAATGATTGTGTAAAACGGTTCCATGGAAAAAGTTGAGCTTCTATGGCACACCAATGCGGGATGGTGAAGTGGATCCCCAAAAGAATCCGATTCCTCAATTGAAACTCGTTTCATGGTCAAGATTAGGTGTGTAATCTGAATAGGAAATTTCGATTCCGACTAATTTTGAATCGAAAATTTCCAATTTTGGCGCATTCAAAATGAATTCGAAACCCAAAATTCCGAAATTCAAAAAATCCAAAAAAAAAAAGGATACGAATTGGAATGTGTTTGAAAATTCCGAATATTCTGAATTCCGAACCGAAACTTGCCGAACTCATTTCGATCTAAAAATTCCGAAATGTGCCAAAATATGCCGAATTTATAGCAATATACTTACTAATATATATATATATATATGTATAATAATATGTTTGCATTATCTGCAATTCCTTTTTATGTAGATATATTCAAAGTCTTAAAGATACACTTACAAATACTTAACCTATAATAATGAGTTAGGATCCAGGGACACAGACTTTTGACACAAGTTTTTGTGGGATTTACTCCATAATGTATTTCAACAATCCAACCGTCTATCTTTTATGTCTTACCTCAAAGATTATGTCTACCAAAAATCACCTAAATCCGAAACCATATAACTGTTGGATTAAATTTAGTGTTTCTTTGTAGAACCATATTCATCCATTTCTTCACTACAAATGAATGTCTTAATGGTTTTGGATTTGTCTAATTTATCATGTACCAAAATTAATCCGATTCCGAAATATCCGAAAATGCCGATAATTCCGAATTGGCATGAGTTTATAGAATTCCAAATTTGGAACATAAATTCATTTCCGAAACTTTTTTGGATTGGAATTAGGAGCATGTGTTTCCGATCCGATCCGATCGAAAAACAGGCCTAGTCAAGATTGTGCGACATAACCAAATACTCTTTTAATTTCTCCCCACACCTCCATATTTCGACACTAAACAAGTAAATGGTAAAGAGTAATATTTTTATTCTCCCACTTGCAAATAACATATATTTATTGTAGAAATTTCATAATCGGAACAATTCACTTTCTTAATCTTAATTTAAAGATCATCTCTACAAAAAATCATTTGAATCGGAGATCGTTTAGTCATTCAAATGTATCAAATAAACCAATAGGTACTAAGTAATATATTCATAATGAGCCGTCCAATTATTTGATACATTTGGATAATTAAACGATCTCAATTTCAAAATTTTTTGTAAAGATGATCTTTAAATGAAGATTAAGAAATTGAACGATTCTGATTATAAAATTTTTACGGTAGAAATACATTATTTACAAGTGGGGGAATGAGCTCATCCCCTCAAGACGGGAATGCAGGTATTATTCAATGTTAAATATGTGGTCGATTACATGGCATTTGATTGTTGGAATATGTTTCTGGACAGAGCAATTTACATAAAACAGATTTATTGTCACAATGATGTCCCATTTTAATAATGTATTATCATGTGGACACAATATAATTTATTACCGGGACCTACCCCATTGCATTTAATCATTTTCTGTTTTAATACACAATTACGGGACTGGCTACAGTGCTCGCAAGCATTGAATGCTCACACCAATCTCACCCTCCTTTTCCCCCTCTCTCCTCCCTCCTCCCTCCTTTTAACGGTGAGATCGGTATGAGCATTCAATGCTTGCGAGCACCGTAGCCTACTCCCACAATTACAAACAATCTATTTTTTTGGACAATCAATCTGAATCGCATAACTTTGCAAAAAAATCACAGAACAGACCAAAGAAATTTTTTGAGCAAGGTGCCTTAAGTTGTTTCAATCTCATGAAAAATGCTGATATTTTCAGGTCTTTCATTCCACAATTCAGACTATTTCTTAGAATTATTGACACATCCCGACCCGGATGTACACGTGGACACCTAAAAGTCGGATGTGCTGGCCGACACCACGTAGGGTGACGAAAGCCAATTTGAGGAAATAAAGGATATTTGAATGAATTAATGAGTAGGATATACAAAATTTGCACAGAGTAAAGAATTAACAAATAAACAACAGTTATCGTACGGATACGGAGATCTGAAAATTTACAAATACAAAGAAATTCTAAACATCTTCATACCACTGGGTCTCGACGTCGACAGCTCCAACCACTAAACCTGGAGGGGCGCAAAACAGAAGGGTGAGTGGGCCATAGATAGTTTTGTAAAAACCTTTCCTTTAGAAAATACTATCCCCTCGCTGTAAAACAAGTACGAAGTTTCGGAAAACTGTTCTTGAAAACGTACTATAATAGTAGGTAGAAAGTCAAGGTAAGTACGGAAATATACTTACCGTCCGAAATGGGTAGAAAGCCACCGTTCGGCATGAAAATACTTTATCAAAAAGTTCGTAAAATAAAGCTATACGGAAAACCCGTAAATCAAATAGTAGTATCCGTGGCATTAGTGAAAATCAGAGATAAGTCACAATCCAACTACTAGATAAACGCTCGTTTAGGCAGGGCAGACACACAAGTCATACAGATATATTCTGTCATGAACAGGCTGGGTGTATAAATAATGGTACGCTCATGTACTACGATCACGTGAAGCTGGCGCATAAGCGCATCACACGAGTTCGAGTCGCCCATGCGACCTAGAACAGGCTGGCACCTACTATGGATCCATAGTGAGCGTATCGGTGCATGTGAACAATCACGTGAAGGCTGGTCCTGGCCCGGGACAGTACAATCAACACCGTGTAAGCCTCCCAGGTTGAGCGTGCAAAAACATGCCACGGAGTATCTTTAAATAAAACAAAGTGAGGTAGTTTCCTTTTTGGGATAACCTTAAAACAGTCAATATATAAAGTATTCTCGAGTGCCGTACCCGGAATACCAAGCGTACAACTACAATACGTAAAATACCAAGAATACGCCACATGGGTACCAAGGTATAGAAATACCAACTTAATGGTAAACTAGGTGAACCCAAAATACGGTAGAAAATTACCATTTTCAAGATTCACCCAAATACGGCCCAAGGCCGTCAGATAGGTATAAAACCCATAATCACAAACATGCACAATGTCAATTAATTCCCTAAAACCCCCTAAAATAGGGCTGGTTCGAAACAAGCAATACGCGTACAAAAATAATACGGAAATTACCAATTTAATGGTGTAATTCCCAAATGGAAATGTAGGCCAAAGCCCACTAACTTCCATGGCCTAACGAAATACCGATACGATCTAGTAAACCAAGTAATTGCCATGAATTACAAGGTCTACCAACATACAAGAAGAATACTAACTTTAAGTCATAACAGTAGTGTAGGCATAAATTAAGGTTTGCTAACGAAGTAGTAATAATACTCAATTTAAAAGTATAGGCAAAAACCCAATTTAATAATTAAAACGTGTAAAACAATTAGTTTAGGTAAGGAAAGGGCCCACTCACGAATACCGAAGCCGAAGTAATCCGAAAATACGTTCTCCGGAGTCCACGAGTCGCCAAACCTATTTTTAAAACTCACAAATTAGTAAAGTACACGAAATTACGAAGAAAATGGCGTTCGGAAACCCGAAAACGGAGTTTCGGGGTCGGAAACCCCAAAACCGCCGCCGTAGGCCGCCGTGCGCCGCCGCACGCGCCGCCACATGCTGCCGTTTGGCCTCACGCGCTGCCATGCGCCGTTGTGAGGTCACACGCGCCCTCACGCGCCGCCACGCGCGGCTGTGAGGTCACACGTGCCCTCACGCGCCGCCACGCGCCGGTGGAAGTCCACCACGCGCGGCCACGCGCCGGTGGAAGTCCACCACGCGCGGCCACGCGCCGGTGACTAACGCCGTTACTGTTCTGTTAAAGTTAACTGAATATTCTAACGGCGTTAGAATATTCCGTTAACGTCGTTAAGTTTAACGGACGGAATATACCTTTGGAATATTTCGGTCCAAACCGGGTTTGGACCGGGTTGATGACGTCATCACCGGTTTGCTGACTTCAGGGCCGGGCCGGCTGAGGTCAGCTCGCCGGTGACCTCTGCATTTTCTGGCCTCCGTGTCGCCGCCGCCGGCCGCCGTCTGCCGGCCGGAGCTTCGCCGGAAACTGGAGATTTGGCCGGAAAATCTGGAAAAATTCAAACTTCTTCAAATCTCAACCAAATTTCACAAAATTGGTATCAAATTGAAGCTAGGAGTGAGAGGAGTTCGAATTTACCCATTTGGAGGTCCAAAACTGGCCGGAATTTGTCAGAATTTGAAGAAAAGGCCTCGGGTCAAAAAGGCCGATTTCTAGGACCGTCGATCCTCGGTCGATTTCAACATGCAGGTCCAAACCAAGGTCTCTGGGACCTCGAGGAAGAGATTGGTGTTGCTTTTGAGCTGGATCGAGGTCCAAATTCACAAAACTAGGCCGGGAAAGAATCGAGGCCTCGCCGGAATTTTCTGGGTTTGAGTCTCTGGAATTCAGACTGGGGTTGCAGATCGATCAGATGAGTTGGGAGTGATGGCAGGTGGTTTGCCATGAAAGTGGCTGAGCCATTGGATTTGGTCTGAGGGAGGTCGGTGAGGAAGAGAGGTGGGGTTGGGTGGCTTGAGAGATTTGTTGCAGTGGGTGAGAGTGAAGGTTCGAGAGACAGAGAATGACAGAGAGATTGAATGAGAAAGAGACAGAGAGGGAAATGGGCGTAGAACATTCAATCGAACTCCGAATGACGTCCCGCTCGCGCCTACGAGTCAGTATCGACGAGCACATCACAAAAATACGAGTGGAAGTGTCGTACGAGTTACGACGCAAAAGCCAACCGAAAGGTCAACCAAGAGCAAAATCGTCATTTTGCACCTCCGGGAATAAAATAATATTATTTCCCACTACAGGCTGTGTCAATTATAATGGGTTCAATTCTTTTTAGTGAAACTTAAAGAAAGCCACCCAAGCTCACCATCTCGAGGAAAATTTGTGTATATTCCAATCGAATTCGGGAGTTGCTCCAAATTCTTCACTGTCAATCGTATGTATAGTACAAGTCGTCAGTTAGTGCAGTTCCACCCATTCTACCATGTCAAAGAGCAAGGGGAGGAAGATGACAATTCTTGCCACTCTGAATAGTAACTATCCTAATACAACTCCACTCGTTTAAGAGTTGCCATGACAATCACTATTTATATATTTATTTTAAAATATATTTTTTTATTCTTTTAAAACTGTGATAGTTTAGTGTATTTTTGAAATGTATTTTTTTTCCAATTTTTAAAGCATATTTTCGAAATTTTTATTTACATTTTATATCAGTTTTAATTTTGCCCATTCCAACATCCCACATCACTGCCATGCATACAAGCAGTTGAGAGGGATTTTTTCTCTTTTGTACTTAAATTTTTTAAAATGATACACGTAGACCGTTGGATCTTGGAACCGTTGTGATCATCTGACTTCTTAATCTTTGTGAGCCAACAACAGCAGAAGTTGTCAGTCCAGCTCACGCTGAATGTACGTGTAACCCATGCCAATACAATACAAGCAACATATAACATTATTATTGGACGACTATAGGCTCACCAGAAAACAAACACTGTGTAAAACTCAAATATCGTTTAAATTAGGATGTCGAATTCCCTAGTTTTTGACACTAAGGACCAGTTTGGGGTTGCTGTACTTTAAAAAAAAACTGCTTTTAAAAGCAGCTTTTAAAAGCAACCTCCATGTTGCTTTTAAAAGTTGATGTTTTAATGCCATAACTTTTAAAATAAGCAGTATATTTTATTTTCACCAAACACTTTTTATCTGCTTAACTTTAAAGTGAAACATTTTTTAGCGAAAAAAAAACAATACCAAACGGGGCCTAAAACTGCAGTAGGCCTATTAGACTCTGCCTATATAAACCCACGACTATCAATTGGGTTATAGAGTAGCGGGTGCTTGTCAATTGTCATCCACTATTTCTTGCCCTACAGTCCAAGTGAGTACCTCGTCATATTTTATTTTTTTTAAGTGAGTAAACGTGACAGCCTTGTCTTTACTCTCTAACAGTGGCTGTAAGCCTTTAACTCGAATCTCGTCGTTCACAATATTTAAAGAATACAACATCTCTCAGTTTTGCAACTTTTTAACTTGATATCATCATCTCATAAATCTGCAGAATATATCTAATTCTAAATGGGAATATTTAGCAAGAAAAGAGCATCTGGGTTTTCTGCATCTTCCACAGCAGAGGAAGTTACTCAATGGATTGATGGAACAGGCCTCACTGCCATTGTTACAGGTTCATCCTCTATCTTAAGCTCCTATATTATTTTTTTCCTTAAATCCTATTATTTATTGCTATGTTATCCATTATACATATATATATATATATATATATATATATAGGATGGAAATTCAGGCTTCTGCATCAAAACAAAGATAGAGTAAGAATCCAGCATGAACAGTGATGAAAAAATTAAACTGATATCGTATATTATATTGTCTGCATTTAGTCTGTACTAAAAAATGGGAAAGAGATTTGGAAAACAACAGCTTGGCCTTAAACTTGTATTTTCATCTTGGTTTCCGTTTATAAACTTTGTTTAACTTCAGGAGCCTCAAGTGGTATCGGTCTAGAGACGGCGCGTGTTCTTGCATTGCGCGGCATCCATGTAGTTATGGCAGTAAGGAACACGGAAGCCGGCACTAAAGTCAAAGAAGAAATTCTTATACAAGTCCCCAATGCTAAAATTGATGTCATGGAGTTAGACCTCAGCTCACTGGCATCAGTAAGAAAATTTGCATCGGATTATAACTCCTCCGGCCTTCCACTGAACATCCTTATGTAAGAAGAATTGTCAATTGCCATCTTTGCTGTTTGCGTTTCGTTGGATAAATACTTTATTGTGTAAGATGGAACTGGCGCTTTTATTTTGTTTATCATAATTATTAGAAATATTAATACAGTCTCTTCTTTGTTGGAAGTAACAATGCAGGGATAGGTTTAACTCCATTCGAACTTTCTCAAGACGGCATAGAACTCGTTTTTGCAACCAATTATTTAGGTTCGTTACCTGAAATTGTTTTTCAATTCTGACCTGCTAGTTTTGCACAAGGTGCTTTTATGAATTTATTTTGTTTCTTGAACCATCAAAATCAAATGTGAATGTGCAGGTCATTTTCTTCTCACCAATCTTTTGTTGGAGACCATGAAAACCACATCGCGAGAAACCAAGATAGAGGGGAGAATTGTTATTGTATCATCGCTAGCTCATAAAAGCGGACACCCTGAAGGAATTCGCTTTGATAAAATAAATGATGAATCAGCGTATGTAAATCTTCTCTAGGCTATGATTTTAGTGTGTTAGTATCTGGTTTTAACATTTTGAGGCTCATTTTACTTGTGGATTTATAGATACACCAAAATTTTGGCTTATGCACAATCAAAGCTTGCTAACACACTACACGCTAAGGAGCTTGCAAGGCGTATGAAGGTATTGAACATTTTAAGGTCATCCCGTCATTTATGCCTGATTTTGATGAAAATATATTGCATAATCCATATAATTTGTCCATACACATTTAGGATTGATCTTTCTTGGTTTAGTTGGAAACTTATTTTTGAAGCATATCAACTAAACAGGAAGAAGGAGCAGAAATAACTGTTAATTCTCTTCATCCTGGAATGATGGCGACGAATATTAACCGCAATCATAGTTTAAGTAGATGTAAGCTTTTTATCTTCTGTAATTAGCTCATAATCACAGTTCTTGGCACTGATTACTCGTCTGTTTTTCTACTGATCAACTCACTTTTTAATCACTGGCTTGAAACAGATATTTTTAATTTGCTGGGCCCTGTATTTTTCACAAGAACTATCCATCAGGTACTTCTTGGCCTTCCACAATATATGTGATCCAGCCTGTGATTTTTTATCATCAATGTTTTTTTCTTTGGGAAATAATGCTTCAGGGACACATACTTGTAGACATCATACTATAGAGGTGAGATGTACACTATGATCAAATAGTCTTGCTATATTTTTTGGGTACAGAATCTTGTATCGCTGACATTTTATAGCCGATGTGATGGTGTAGGGTGCGGCAACCACATGCTTTGTGGCACTCCATCCACAAGTCAAGGGAGTAAGTGGCGAATACTTTGTAGACTGTAACATTGCCGAACCGAGCTCTCAGGCAAAAGATGCAGATTTGGCTGCAAAACTCTGGGATTTTAGCTTGAATTTGACCAATCCCAAGTCGCAGGAGTGTTGATATTTTCTTGTTTAATGTCGTAGGTGGATCTTTGATCTGTACTGTTTGTTATGAAATCGAATTTCTGTATTGCAAACTGTAATCAGATACTGGATTGGAACGAAATACCCTATGTGTCATGGACTCATGTGCAACTAATTGGACTAGAAACAGCATGAAGTGACAACTACAAAGTAATTTCGTCAAAGGTCCGGCCTTTTTTAGAAGTGGTAGCGCTGATTTTTACAACTATTTTTATGCATCTACAAGCACTACCCAACTATTTTTACAACTAATTTCGTCAAAAGGTCCTGCCTTCAATATTGTACAATGACCTCTGCAAGCACTACCCAAGTAGTGGCCAAAATTTCCAGCAGTATATTTTTCCGAAGAGGACTGCTTGAAGCCAGGGACAAGTTCTTGGCTGTCGGTACACACAGACGTTTGCCATGCACTCGAAGAGCTTGGCGTTTCATAGCAGTCACGCCAACACAGTTTTGCCGGAGCTTCAAGACACCATGTTTGGGACAATGAACAGAGTTGTTTGATTTTCGGTCAAAATTAAGCTCAAATTCCTCCGGGAAAAACCTATGGTGGCTAGTAACAAGTTGGGTTAGGAAGCCTGCCAAACAAGGTGGGTTGGTTTGGGTACAAGCGTACCATATGGTAAGAGACTCAGACCCAAAATAGGCTTTGCAAACCATCTGCTGCTGCTGAGAATTTTATAGCAAAGGGAAAGTGAGCTCCAATTTCATATCACGATCTTTCATTAAAGCGCACAGCAGAAAGTATCGACAACAAAGAATATACACATGAATATTTGCTGAACATAACGAGTTCACATGAAAGTTCTAGGATGGTAATAATCTAACCTAGAGGAGGGGGGAGGGGTGGATAGTTTCCAACTTAATTCAATGTCAATTTTAATTTTCAATTTAATTTTCCACATCCACACATATGCAATTAAAAGATAAATACAATGTGCACACGGGGATGTAGGATTTAACGAGGCAAAACCCGCCTTTGGGAAAATCCTCGGGCTCACATTAGGAGACGATCATTAAGAGAAATGAGTGCAGAGGAAAGACTTACAAAACTCATCAACTAGACACATACTAGTAGGCCGATTTTGTCTTCGTCTTCTTCACTCGATCTCTCTTCCAATCTTGAGTGGAAGTAGTACAGCCAATACGTGTCCGTCAGCTTTTACCGAACTGCAGAATCTGTGATAAATGCAGAATGTATAGAATGAAATGATTTTTAAAAATCAACCAATTACGAAAATCTGAGGAACATTTTCATAATTGATTTCTAGTTGATGCACAACAAAAAATCAGCAATAAAAATTAATCTTCTAAAACCATGAAGCAAAAGTGATTTTCTCTATTAAAAATTTCTTTGAACAACACTCTCTCTGCACTCCAGTGTTATCAATTTGCTCTCAAGATAACACTTAACAATATAAAAAGCAAGCTGACATTTTGTTGCAAATTCATCCACAAAAATCTTTTGTAAAAATCGATCAATAAACTGTAATGCATGTTAACTCTTCTAAAAACAAATAGCAGCACCCCAAAACCAAATCTATTCTAATGTATGCAGCACATGAGAGAAACAAAGACTAGATGATTATGACTTGTAAAAACCTAATGCATGCCTTAATATCTCTCAAAACAAAAGACTCCTTGTGCATATATGTGTGATACGGCAAAAAGCAGCAACCCCAAAAACCTCACGTAAGACTTAAATATATATGGTTGTGCTAGAGTTTCTTTTGTGCAAGTAAAAAGAATATAAGGATAAGCATCCAAAACAAATAGGATAAAAACATAGGCTTTTTCAAGGAGATCAAATAAAGCTTATAAAACAAGTAATGAGATAAGTGCAAGTGATAACTATTAAAGATCAATTGGAATAAAACCACGTTTTAAAAACAAAGAAGATATAATGCATTTGTGAATTATCATGTTAACTAAAAGCAAATTTAATCTTAATAAGCACAGCAGGCCACAACTGTAACATCCCGTAAAAAGTTTGTTATAAAATAATTTCTGTGGAATATTCTCTACACGTGCGTGTTTATTTCGTACACGTGAGCGTGTAAGTTTACTGTTTTGGTGGGTGCAAAATACCCCCAAAACCCAATTTTTCCTTATTCTTTCTTTCCCTTCCTTCTTCCCCGTCACTTTCTTTTCCCCAGAATTTTTGACTTTTTTCTCCCTTTTCTCTCCGTGGGTGCACAGTGCACACCGACGGAAACCCGTCGAATTGAAGCGAACGAAAATCACCACCTCCTTCGTCTCGACGCCGTGGACTCAACGGTGCAAACCGTTCGTCCAAACTCTCACCCGTTTGACGGGAAACGCAACCGGAAGAACCGGACCTTCTCGGCCATTTTCCGGCCAATCTAGACCGAGGTGAGGTTTCTAACTACCACCATTGTGTTCCTCTCGGTGAGTAGATGAATTTTCTTAGGTCGTTTGCCTGATTTGGTTGAGTTTTGATGTAGATCGAATTTGCTACAGTGAACCGCAACCTTCGAGGCAATTTCAGGCCATTTCCCGAGCTTGTACGACCAATCCAAAAGTACACCGTGATTCTACTCTTCTCCAGCTTCATTTTGATATATGGCACGTAATTTTTGGACTTGAAATGAAGAAGATACGGAGTTTTAAAAATTACCCAGAAACCGGCCAAAATTCCGGCGGTGGCGCCGGCGACCGGAAAAAGACCAGAGGACCGGCGCTGACGTCAGCGATGACGTCAGCAAACCGGTTCAGACCGGCCTTGATGACGTCAGCAGCTTAAACCGGCTTGAGCCAAGCCGCGTTGACGGCTTGAGCCGAGCCGTGTTGACGGCTTGAGCCGAGCCGTGTTGACCGGCTTGAGCCGAGCCGAGTTGACCGGCTCACCGGCTCAGTTGACCAGCTCGTGCGTGAGCCGCGCGTGGAGCTGCGCGTGGAGCCGTAGGCTCCGATCTTCAAGCCGCGCGTGAGGGCGCGTGGAAGGTCCTTTTTCGATTCCGTCTTCGCGAGGCGACTCGTGACGACGCGTACTACCTAGGGGCAGTACGTATGATATTTTTTCGAGGTGTTTTGAACCTCCTGGTTGAGCAAACAAGGGATAGGTGTAATTAATTAGTTATTTAGTAACCTTTATGAGTTTAATCATTATTACAGTGATATCTCATATAGGTGAGACCTATCCAGAGGACTACCGGGGCTACCCAGGACCGGGGGGCTACGACCCGGCTACCTACAGGTGAGTGAGTGGGTCTTTGTTTGATAAATGTATATATATATACGTATGGTTTTCAACGCTTTCGTTAACTGTTAGCGTAGTTCATGTCATATACGTTTGTTGGAGGTAAAACATTCGTATTATATTGCCATGCATGTTTTATACTGTTGCTCATCATTAGATGTATACACCCCAGGTATTAGTACTCAGTCTTGTGGCCAGGACTAGCCTTGACGTTTGGAGTAGTCACTACCAGTACCGTTACGCAGCTTTGGATCCATTGTAGGTACTAGCCTGTTCTAGGTTGCATTAGGCAACTCGAGCTTGTGTGACTGCACTTTGTGCACCAGCGCTTAGCGCTAGACTCGCGTCATTGTAGTACTCAGCGTATTACTTTTATACCTAGCCTGTTCATTGTGGTTTAGCCACGTGGACTTGTGTGTTTACATATGGGTGAGCATGTCAGTACATTATTATCGGGGAGTATCCGAATGTTTTCATGATAGTATTTTGAGGCTCATGCCTACGGGTATGACGTATTTTTCTCAATTATACTTGTTTTCCAGTGAGGGGTTAGTAAACTCTTGAAAACAACGGTTTTATCAAACTTTGCTTTTTGACCCACTCACTGTTTTATGTTTTGCGCCCCTCCAGGACCTAGTGACGGTTCAGTTCAGGGTGATTCGAGGGCTCTCTTCGGCGGTGGTCCACGGTTTTGACATTTCTTCAGACTATGTAGGATTCACTCCTACTTGTAGTTAACTTTTAATTATCCATCCTCACGGGGATGTGAATGTTTTTATATTCCTGCACTATTTATTTAGCTCTGACTGTTATGCTTCCTGTATTATGGGTTTTTAAACCCTCACCACACTTCTACTTCCGCACTCAACTCTTAATATTTCTACCTTTCACTTAATTCTTGCATAATTGGCTTTCGTCACATTACACGTGTCGGCCAGCACTTCCCGACACCTGGCGTGTCCGGGATCGGGATGTGTCAACAACAACAAAAAAAACCATTTTGGTTTATTAAAAAAATTAAGCCTATAACCAAAACAAACCAAAAACTAATATTAATTAAAATAAGGCCTAATCTATATGAGTGCATATGCATGATGAGCTTACCATAATGAATGTCTATGAAATTCTTGATATTCTTGTGATCGAGAGCACGAGAAGCAAACTTAGACTTAAATAATTACAACGGAATACATGCACTAGCCTAAGACATTACAGAGCCAGGCGTTTTGTTAGGAATTGCCAATTTTACACTAACAATCTCCCCCTTTGGCATTTCCTAGACAAAACCCTCAATCACAATATTATAGACAAATAATAATATCAAAGACCATGCATAACATCGAAGTCTGTAACTTGCACACACTCAAACAAGAAAACCTGTGACGCACAAAAAATATAAGTTGCTGAAAATTGAAAGCATTTATATATATAAAAGCAACCAACCAAAACAAACAAGGTTTTCAAAATTCTACTTCTCCCCCTAAATATAAGCATCATACTTCTCCCCCTTTTTGTCTAGAAAGGTCAAAGGTCTAAAAGTAGGAGAAAATAAAAAAATTTCCAAGCTGGAGAGAAGGGCGCGAGACAACAACTTTCCATGAGATCAATCACTTGTCCTTTGAAGCACCACTTTGCAAGGCAAACCATGAATTCACATAATTCTCCAAACACATATTCCCTATGAAGAAATTGCCAAGATCCCAAAATTTTTTCCCATGAAAGTTCACATTCAAAATAAGCATCAGATGCCATCAGCGGAAGATTAGCGGAACATAACAAATGAGACGGAAAAAGATTTCCTTTCTGTGAACTGGAACTTTGGAAGAAGGAAATGGAGACAAATTCGAAAGAGAAAAGAAGCACATCTTTCATATTGGTAAGCTCCCCCTAAACAAATGCTTTAAAAAAAAAATTTAAATAATAAAAAATAATAATAACATAATGAAATGCAGCACGCAAATGATATGGTTTTTTTTTTTTTTTTAAATGTATGAGAAGCATATGATTGTACCAACAAGAATGAAAGAGTACAAAAACACATGTAGTTTTGAAACCTTATTCACAAACTAACAATTTCCCTAAAACATAACATGTTTGAGTATAGTGTGCGAAAGTTGATACTACACAAATCCAATTAGGCCAAAAATGATTAACTTAAAATAGACCCTTAAGCTCACAAGACTTACACTCGATTGTCACTCAAAGTGTTTGGGGTTAAGTGTATACACTCAAAAGATCATTACATGAATGCTCTACCATAGGCTTGCAAATTGATCTCATCTCCACACATAAAAAATTATCCTCTTTGGATCAAGTAGGTCTTTATGAAGGGTTGTAATGGGGTTTAAGGGACTTGGTTAAACAAATGAAGGATATGGGAAACACAAAGTCTAAGAAACTAATAGAGTTGTTGAAAATGAAACTGAGAGAGAAATGAACCAATGAACAAGACAACTTAACAGTAAATAGAGCAGTTGGATTTGAGACATGAACGACATACAATTGCACAATGCATTTCTGATGATTCTTGTCTTCATTTATGACGATACACTTGATTTCTTATGATGTTGGCACCTCATTTGTGACTCACAATGACCTCTTTTCCTCTTTTCTTCTTTTGCTCTTCGTTTGTATTTTTCACAAAATTTGCATCTTCAACTTTTGGATAACCTTAGAGTCTCTCCTTTGAAAAACATACTCTATTAGCTTCTTAGTAGGGTAAGGCTTTTTTAACTGAGGCTAGGTATGGAAAATGTAGGTTTAAAAAACAAAAAAGCTTACATAAAGGCTCAAAGGGGCTAACTAGGGAAAAAAAATGTAAGGCACTGGCATATATGGCAATGATGTTAAAATCCTAATGCCTGCTATATATCGTCTCCAAAATAGAGTAATATATGATACAAAGTTTTGAGAGGTCTGAAGGCAAGTTCTAGAGATACAAAACACATAAGATCACACACATGAAAAAAATAAGAGTGTATGAAAAATGCACACACTATATTTAGGCACAAAAACTCACATGGGTGCGGGTTTTACTCAAGTTAAACATGTTCAACTCATTCACATTCACATTCATATATTATCAACAAGACGCTATTGTGCACAACGGGTTAAAACATATCATGCTAAAATCATGTTATCAAGTGAACAAAGCGAGAACTTATATGAAGCCATACTTTTTCATTTTGTCTTACACATTTTTTTTTTAAACAAAAACAAATGCAATATCTATGCTATATGAACATGCATGCATATATGAATGAAAACATATGCAAAGGGAGAGCTATATCAATATAGACGACTTGGGGGTGGAGATGAATTGACAAGTATACTACTTTGATTCTCTTTTCTTTTCCAAACTTGTCTCACTTTTGGAACACTTGAACTCGGAACAGATATAATCCTTGCGATCCTATTAATCTCCTTCAGATGAGTACAAATCGTTTCTTAAGACTTGCTTTTCCGGAGTTCCATGAAATTATTTCTTGAGAAGAATTTTTCTTCCTAAGCTTATTGCACTTAGGCCTGATGTGACCAATAATCCCGCAAAAATGACATATAGGAATGAACTTCCTAGATTGCTTGGATTCCTTGGGATTAACTAAAGTATTGACAGGATTTGACACAGGTGCAAAGATTGTAGATGTTTCAGAAGTAAAACCAAAACCTTGATCGGCACCTAATTTTAAGCTAGGAAAATCAGAGGCTTTGACAATTCTTGTGATGGAAGATGAACTAGTAGTCTTTTCAGATTCAAATCCTAGACCTCTTTTGTCTCCAAAACTCTTTCCATAGCTAAGCATCTTGTCAATTTTTCCTGAACCTATGCTTAATTCCTGAATTTTTCCTTTCAACTCAACCAGTTCATCCTCAATAGCTTTCTTATCAGATGAGATAGTATTTATTGTGGTTTGAAGAATATGAATCTTCTCTAACAATGACTCTTGCAATTTCTCTCCATTATCCAACTGAGATTGATGCTCAACTTCAGCATCCTTCTTTTCACTTTCAACTAGTGCAAGTTTCTTTCTCAAGCTAGAGTTATCCTTCTTGACATGCACAATGATGTCATAAAGATTAGAATATGTCCTCAAAACTTCCTCCATGTCAGGTTCTTCAACAAATGAACCTTCTGTGTCATATTCATCTACAACTCCTATGAAAGCGAGCATATCCTTCTCATTTTCGGATGCAGATGCATCTCCTAAATCACTATTGCTTCAAGTAACTTTCATCGCCTTATTCTTCTTTCTCTTCATAGTGTTGGCACACTCAGAAGCAATGTGTCCATACCCTCGACATTCATGGCATTGAACTCTATCATTTGAACCCCTACGTTCACTAGTTCTAGAAGACCTATATGCTTTGTCATGTGAGACATCTCGAGAACGAATATTTATTGAGTTCAAACTTGAGTTGGTTTGTTGGTCACGACCCTTGGAATTCTTGAGCTTGAGAAACTTTCTAATTTTTTTGGTGAGTTCAACCAATTCATCTTCAAATAAGTCTTTAGTTGAGTCATCGCTTTCTTCTTCTTTGACAGCTTTGAGAGCAATGTTTTGCACCTTCTTGGAGTCATGGAGCTCATACGTTTGCAGGGACCCAATCAGCTGCTTAAGCTTGTAGGTGTTTAGATCTTTTGATTCCTCAATTGCTGTTCTTTTAGCATGAAACCTCGTAGGAAGTGATCTCAAGATCTTTTTCACAATCCTATGCTCTGGAATATTGTCGCCAAGATTGTGACAGCCATTGACAATTATGCTAAGCTTCGCATAAAAGTCAGAGAAACTCTCATCATCAGACATTTTGATATTTTCGAAGTTTGTGATAAGATGTTGAAGTTTGGATTCTTTAACAGTTGAGTTACCCTCATGAGTATCTTCAAGAATGTTCCAAGCTTTTTTCGCCGTTGTACACTTACTTATGTAATTGAATTGTTCAGGCGAAACGGCTGTGAATAAAGCATTTAAAGCCCTTTGGTTAAAAATGCTAGATCTACACTCATCAACACTCCATTCTTTCCTAGACTTAAGCTTAAATACAGACACAGAGGACTCTCCTTCACTTTTGGTTTCTTCAATCGTCGGAGGTTTCAATCCCTCTTCAACAGCAAGCGACACCTTGTCGTCTTGTGCCTACATCAAATATTTCATCTTTGCCTTCCACGCAGCATAGTTGTCACCATCAAAGTGTGAGGGATGGGAAACTGAACGTAATGCATGATTCATCCTAAACTACCCAGGGATCTCACTAAGTGTTTTTAGTGACCTGCTCTGGTGCCAATTGAAAGTTCTAGGATGGTAATAATCTAACCTAGTTCCAACTTAATTCAATGTCAATTTCAATTTTCAATTTAATTTCTACATCCACATCAAATACCAAACTATCCTACACATATGCAATTAAAAAGATAAATAAAATGTGCACACAGGATGTAGGATTTAACGAGGCAAAACCCACCACTGGGAAAATCCTCGGGCTCCCAGACCAGGACAATCACTAAGAGAAATGAGTACAGAAAGACTTACAAAACTCATCAACTAGACACATACTAGTAGGCAGTTTTGTCTCCGCGCTTTGCTACTCGATATCTCTTCAATCTTCGAGTGGAAGTGGCATGACACTAACGCGGCCGTCAATCACCTTTTCTCGAACTTTGCAAGATACTAACGCGATCATCCAGAATGTATGGAATGAAATGATTTTTAAAAATCAACCAATTACGAAAATCACAAAACACATTTTTATAATTGATTTCTAGTTGATGCACAACGAAAAATCAGCAATAAAAATTAATCTTCTAAAACCATGAAAGCAAACTGATTTTTCTCTATTAAAATTACTTTGAACAACACCCTCTCTGTGCTCACGGCTGCTATCAATTTCGCTCTCAAAGATAACAATTAACAATATAAAAAGCAAACTGACATTTTGTTCCAAATTCATCACAAATTTTTTTTGTAAAAATCGATCGATAAACTGTAATGCATGTTAACTCTTTTAAAAACAAATAGCAGCACCCCAAAACCAAAATCTATTCTAATGTATGCAGCACATGAAAGAAACAAAGACTAGATGATTATGACTTGTAAAAACCTAATGCATGCATTAATATCTCTCAAAACAAAAGACTCCTCATGTGCATATATGTGTGATACGGCAAAAAGTAGCAACCCCATAAACCTCACGTAAGACTTATATATATATATATGGTTGTGCTAGAGTTTCTTTTGTGCAGGTAAAAAGAATATAAGGATAAGCATCCAAAACAAACAGGATAAAAACGTAGGCTTTTTCAAGGAGATCAGATAAAGCTTATAAAACAAGTAATGAGATAAGTGCAAGTGATAACTATTAAAGATCAATTGGAATACAACCACATTTTAAAAGCAAAGAAGATATAATGCATTAGTGAATTATCATGTTAACTAAAAGCAAATTTAATCTTAATAAGCACATCAGCCCACGACAATAAAAAAAAACATTTTGGTTTATTAAAATAAGGCCTCTTCTATATGAGTGCATATGCATGATGAGCTTACTAGAATGAATGTCTCTGAAATTCTTGATATTCTTGTGATCGAGAGCACGAGAAGCAAACTTAGACTTAAATAATTACAACGGAATACATGCACTAGTCTAAGACATTACAGACCCAGGCGTTTTGTCAGGAACTGCCAATTTTATACTAACAACATATGCTCTCAATTTCTACCCTTATCGGCCAACGACATAGCATATCTGCTTAAGTTGAACCGAATTGGACAACTAGTTCACACACTTAATTCGGTACTAAAATCTTTTGATGAAATAAGCAAATAAATGGGAAGATCGAGAAGTTCCCACATCCAAAATTGATGTAACAATAAATCAGGCAGGGCGACATCATGGAAGACGAAGAAGGAGCTTGTTCACACCTGAGTCGAGAGCATCAACATTTCTCCTCAAGATTTCTCTGGTCATTCATTAAGGAACCAAAAGAAAACCCAGATCACAGAACAACACATTTTTCAGGTATAGCAAGGGAATACTAAATTCTTAACCATGCTTAAATTTAAGGGGTTGCTGAACAATTTTTATTAACTGCCAGAAGATTGATAACACACCGAGCATCCAGCTGCCTTCAGATTAGCAGACAGAGCAGGATGAATCCTTGATTTCAGCGTAAGTGACCGCCACTGGAATGGTGGGTATGGTGGAAGGCAAGAGCATAAACTAATGCAACACACACATAGGTATATAATACAGCTGCAAGGCTAGACCGTCAATGCCCTTCATTTCTTCATTTAATCTGCCAAAAAAGAAAAATTCAACATCTTGCTTAGAAAGGCCATCGTTATGAGGGACCCTAAAAGTTTAACCATCCTAGAACCAAGCACCCAACAGCTACATAAGACTCGGCGTTACTGAGACACAGTGGTCTATCAGTGCAAGGCATCACCAGACTTTTTCCAACACAGGTAAAGACTTCCTTGCGGAAGTAGTTCCGTGGCCAGTTACAACAAGAATATGTGCCACATTGTTGACGGAAAACAGAATTTGACAAATATTATACCTTTCTATATAACTCATTGACTGCAGACGTAATTTTTCAGATGACATAAATTAATAAGTATCAAGCACTGAAATTAAAATCCAATCACATTGCTATCATTCAATTTTATTTTTCATAAATTTGGAACTCGGAATTAATAATCAAACAATTCATCCCAACAATTAAATCTTTATTATATGCTTTGTATAAACAGATACCGGATTCTTTGTATAAACAATGGAAGTATAATATCTGCCACTGGAAACCTTTGGTGCAATAGTAGAAGAATTCTCCTCCAAGCGTTTTCATGTTTATTGATGAGTAGATTTTATATTATATATTTATCCTTATTCTTAGTATATTTTGGTTAATATTTTAGAAGAATTTTGATACGTTGAATTGTATTTTCAATATAGGACTTTCAACTTCCTCTAGAGCAAAACATAATCAAATGGATGAATTTTGGAGTAATTCCAGTTGGAGAACGTTTGTGAGTCACTTAGCTTGATCGTTTCAAAATATTAGATTTTTCCACCAAATAGTTATTTTCTGGCAATAAAATAAAGGAGCAGTGCGCGGTGCTGAAAACGTCACGTTTTTGGGTTTAAATTGCGTTTTTGGAGCCCAAGATGACCTCAGATGGATTCGTTGCCTTCTGGAGTTGTGTTCAGAATGCTCTTATCTTTAAAAGAAAGCCATCTTGGGCCGGATTTGGAGGAGATTTGAGGCTAAAACGTGGCTGGACAATTTATGTGCAGATTGTTCTAGATTAATTAGGACTATTTTCTAAGTTATTTTGTTATTATTTAGTTTCCTAGTTGGAACAAAAGACTATTATTTAGGGTTTGTGCAATGGCATAGCAGCATATATTGCTTTGCCGTTCACAATTTTTTTGGGACAAATATAATTATTCAACTTTGGCGACAGAGAGAACTTTTCTAGGGTTCTTGGAAACTTTATACCTTGAGGTCTTTTCATTCTTTTTCTTCTTAATAATATTTTCTATGATTTCATTTATGAATATGCGTAACTAATTTCCATTGGCGAGGGCGAAGCCTTAAGCCTTAGCATGAATATGTAATTTTTATTTAATTGCTTATGATTGATTGCATGCACGCTTTGAATTATTGATCACTGTTTTAAACTATCTAATTGTCTTGATGAATGGCTGCCATTAGGATGTTTAGACAAGTAATTGGATGCAATTCGGTCGGAATATCACTGGAGGATTGAGTATTGCTTCTTGTGATTGATAATTGTAATTTCACCTAAGGCGAGTATCACGCTCTTAGGGGTTGCATGGTTTTTCAAAAGGTTTTCATAGAACTTAATGAGTCTTGCATGTTCATATTTGATCTGAATATCACAGACAGATTGCATGTTACATATACGTTCTTGCTTGAATATCACGAGGAGAATATATATTAGGAAAACCTAACTTTCAAAGTGGCATGTGTAGATCATAAGTAATTGGTAGAAATTTATAAGAATGTTAGGTGATGGTGGAACCCTAGTGCTTTTATAAACTGGTATTTAAAATCTATTTTCTCAATTTTCAATTCTAAGTAGTTAATTAGGAATTGTTTCTACATAAATTATCCAAATACTCCTTGAGGAGAACGACCTTGCATGAGCATCTATACTACAACATCCTTGTATTCTTGCAAGTATTTCATGTGATTTTGAGTCTAATTACATAGACGTTAAAAATAATATTATTTATCAACGGTGGAATCTCTTTTTATGAGCGTGTATACAACGAGATTATGATCATAGAAAAGAAAATTAAATTGGGGTGGGGGCACAGACTGAGCCAGGTCGAGAATGTTCCTTATCCTCTGATTCTCTCTTTGTTGATTTTAATTGGAAATAGAAAACTTTGTCATCATGCAATTCCACCAAATTGAATTTGTGCTAGAGACACCTGACTTCATTTTATGTAGACAGCAGATAAGATTTTTCAAGTTTTAATAGAATCGATATCCAAAAGTTACTTTGGCGTGCGTACGTGGAAATCCATCTCATCTGTGCATTGAATCCTTGAATTAGGGTAGGGGTTTAGGTCCAGCAAAGTCCAGAACTCTTCCGTCAGACTCTGAGCCCCTAGTTGTGACTCTCATTGTCGCGTGCAAGGTCCAGAACTCCTCGAGGAAATATTGTGTGCAAATGTTGTGTGTTATAATTTCACGTTTCCGTGCCATATCCTTCATGACGTTGGTGCTTTACTGAAAAGGTTTTGAGCTATTTTATGAAGGCATTATTCGATGTCGCTACCAGGAACTACCGTTTCTGCATTGGAAGAGACCAGCTAAATCAGAGAAACTCAAAGGTTATGACAATAGTCGATCAGAAGAGGACAAATTAATAATGCACAACGTACAATGCTCAGTCCGAATGAGCGCCTCTAAACACCAATTGAAATGGGGGCATGAGCTAAACCCCAGACAGGGAAGACTTCTATGAATTTGTATCATAGCATTTATGATATAACAAAATGGTATTTCGAAATTTTGACATCTTACGATAGCATAATATATGAGAAAAGGATCATTGCAATCCTTCTCGTCTTCATAAATTTATAAAATAGTCTTAATGAAGACAGTCTACAAAAGCTTCAATATCTATGGTTTCGATATCTATAACGACAGGCCTCTAGTTTTTATTGGATGCAATCATCTTTTTACATACGGTGCATATGCGGCAAGTCACTGAGTAATGGCGAAATGGGGGCAACCAGCTGAATTCCTCAGCTGTGGATACTGAATAGAAGTGAACAGGGGCATCGATGCTTCTTGCTAGAATTGACGAGATGTGGAATCTCATTGGAGTGGGGGCATGAAGCACCGCCCAACAAATAAAGGACCATATATTACAGAGTGATGGATCATTCAATTGGCTGTTGTCATTGAAAATGACTTTTACCAGTAGCAATTCATGTTCTGATAATCTACCGAATGATGAAATAGGGGACAGAGATGAGTACTGAAGCATTCAGTTCTAGCTTGGGAAATCACTTGCACGAAGGGACAATAATTAAGTTTCTACGAAGCCAACAAACAGATAAGAGATTTTGTATGAATGAGTATTCTTGTGAACGTATGTTTGATTAACTTTGCCTTTGAATGTGCATGCCGACAGTCCTTATGAAGAAGAAAACTTTTCATAGGCGAAGTTGAGTCCAACAAAAATTGTTGAGGACATCTCCCGTGAAGAATTTTAATGTTGGTATATTGTATTCATCATGAATTGTAAGTACAATGGAAGATAAATATATAGAAGATTACACATCAGGTTAAGATCCAATGGAAACAAGCCATGGACCTCCATCCTTAATCTACGCCCTAATTTCTGGTCTTGGAATTAGTTACAAGGCAATTAGCCACCAAATATGAGTAAGCAAGTGGTTAACCCAGAAACATAGCTCTAAGCTAGCTAGAAAAGATAATAACCTACAACCCTAGCTCCTACCCGATGAATACAAGGATGGCCTGACCAACCTGACGGATATAAGGCTAACCTGACGAGACCAACCCGATGGAGTTCAACCAATCCGATGAGTTGATTTCTTCAATACTCCCCCTCAAGCTGGATCGAGGAGATTCATGGATCCAAGCTTGAATAATAAACGTTGAAACTGGGTAGAAGCAAGAGGTTTAGTGAATATGTCTGCTAGTTGGTTGTGACTTGAAGTGTACACAGTTTCAATGACTTTGGACTGAACTTGATCATGCACAAAATGACAGTCCACTTCAATATGCTTGGTTCTTCCATGAAACACTGGGTTGGAAGCTATATGCATGGCTGCCTGATTGTCACGGTGCATATGCATTGCCTGGGTGCAGGCGAGTCCCAAGTCACAGAGTAAGCTCTTCAACCAGATCAGTTCACAGGCAAGGGATGCCATCGCTCGATATTCTGCCTCTGCACTGGACCTAGCAACAATCGTTTGTTTTTTACTTTTTCAAGTCACCAGGTTTCCTCCCACAAAAGTGCAGTAGCCTGTTGTTGACTTTCGATCAAGAGAATTTCCAGCCCAGTCTGCATCAGTGTATCCCATGATGTTTAAGTGACCATTGTTGGTCATGAAAATGCCTCGACCAACTGAACCTTTCAAGTACCTGAGAATTCTCTTGACTATGAGAAGATGCTGGTCTGTTGGTGCATGCATGAATTGACTCACTAAGCTCACTGCATAGGAAATATCAGGTCGTGTAATAGTGAGATAAATCAACTTACCAACAAGGCGCTGATAGACACTGATATTTGCAAGAGGAGATCCTTTGGCATCTAACTTGAGTTTGCTATCAAGAGGAGTACGTGCTGGTTTACAATCTTGAAGATTTGCTTCATTAAGAAGATCAAGGACATACTTGCGTTGATTGAGAAAGAGACCTTTGGAGGAGGTGGCCATTTCTATCCCAAGGAAATACTTCAAGACTCCGAGGTCCTTGATGGCAAACTTCGTATCCAAGGCTGACTTGAGTGATGTGATCTCTTCTGCATTGTCACCCGTGATGATGAGATCATCCACATACAAAAGTACCACTAGAGTACCAGCTTGGCCATTTCGTACGAACAAGGAAGAGTCAGCACTACTTCTTTTAAAACCAGAAGCCAAGAGCACATAACTCAATTTCGAGTACTAAGCTCGAGGAGATTGCTTCAGACCATAGATGGCTTTGTGAAGTTTACATACCATGCCCGACTCGTGTTCGTGGGAATGGCCAGGAGGCAGTTTCATGTACACTTCTTCTTCAAGATCACCATGCAAGAAGGCATTTTTAACATCCATTTGATAAAGGGACCATTTCAAATTCACAGCAACTGACAGGAGTACTCTGACAGTGTTCATCTTTGCAACTGGAGAAAAGGTCTCCTTGTAGTCCACGCCAAACGTTTGAGTGAACCCTCGTGCCACTAGCCTGGCCTTATATCGTTCTATGGTTCCATCAGAGTTGAACTTGGTTTTGAAAATCCATTTGTTGCCCATGACTTTCTTTCCTTTGGGAAGCTTGACCACACTCCATGTATTATTGTTATCCAAGGCTTGAAGTTCTTCATGCATGGCTTTCTTCCATGCTGGTAACATGCAGGCTTCGTGAAAATTGAGTGGTTCAACAACACTTGATATTTGACTTAGGAAGGCACGGTGTGAGGAAGACAGATTGTTGTAGTTGACATGCTGAGAGAGTGGATACTTGGAAGCATATTTAGTAACATATTCTTGAAGTCGTGTGGGAGGATGTCTGTCACAAGGAGGATTTCTTCGAGGTTCTTGAGGAACTGCAGGAAGGCTTGAAAAAATTTCTTGGGTATTTGATTCTTCTTGTGCACCTTCATTAGTTTCCAGGTTTACAGCGGGTACCTCATGTGCAATTTCATTTGTTTCAGGTTCCTTATCAACGGGAGAGCCCTTAATGAGATCTGTGGGTATTGGAACTAGAGAAGGTTGAAAGATTTCCTCCCCCTATTGACCTTTCTCAGAATGCTGTGAGAAGAAACTTCGAGACTCATCAAACTTGACATCCCGAGAGACTAGTAACTTCCTCGTGTGTGGATTGTAGCATTTATATCCCTTCTATGTAGATGAATATCCCAGAAACAAACACTTAGATGCTCTAAGGTCTAGCTTGTCTCTATGAGAATATTGAATGTGCACAAAGCAAGTACACCCAAACAACTGAAGATGAGAAATGTCCATCTTTCTGCCTTTTAAGACTTCATATGGTGATTTGAAGTTAAGAACATATGCAGCGGTAAGAATGCCTTGAGACAATAATTTCTTGGGAACATTTGTTTGGAACATCAAGGCTTTAGCTTTCTCAAGAAGATCTATATTTTTCCTCTCGGCAACTCCATTTTGCTGTGGAGTTCTTACACAACTGGTCTGATGAATAATACCATGAGTGCCCAAGTAATCAATCATATTGTTAGATGTATATTCAATACCATTGTCTGATCTAAGACTGTAAATTTTTGAAGAAAATTGATTTACAACAAGATTATGAAAATTCTTGAAAGCATTTAAAAATTCACTTTTAAATTTCAAAAGATACAGCCATGTAGTTCTCGAGAAGTCATCCACAAATGTTACATAAAATCGATAACCATCAAAAGACTCTAAGGGAGCTAGTCCCCAAACATCGGAGTGCACCATTTCAAAACATTTAGTAGTCCTAGATTGGGAATTTGGGAATGGGAGTTTGGTGAACTTAGACACATGACAAGTCTCACACTCATGTGAGCTTTTACAAAAATTTGGAAAAAAAGTGGATAAAACTTGTGCAGAAGGGTGACCAAGATGTTGATGCCATAAGAGTTGTTCTTGAATTGATGTGGAACTAGCTTGAAAACATTTTGAAATCACTGACTCCTTTGACAAATAATACAGACGATCCAGGAAGAAACCTTCACCAATCATCTTCTTGGTGACTCGATCCTAAAACACAACACCATGAGAAGAAAACGTAACTAGACAATCCAATGAATTGGTTTTGTCCAACTGACAAGAGTTTAATTGGGAATGAAGGTACAAATAATGTTGTAGACTCTTTAATCCTTGATAAAAGATTTATTTTTCCTCGTCCAACAACTGGTACCCCCTTTCCATTTGCAACAGAAACATGAGATGTTTGTGTGAATTTTTCAAATTCATGTAAATCAGTTAATTTATTTGTCATGTGATCAGAGGCACCTGAATCTACAATCCAACAATCACTAGAATGACTGATATTTAAAGCAGTTGAGAAAGCACTCACGATACCTGCTGTGTCTTCTTGGGTTATCAAGGTTGTGTTTGCTAAGAAGCCAGCAAACTTACCAAGAAGTGCAGTTGAATTTCCAGCTGTCTTGTCACTGCTTTCCTTTTCCAGGTATGCAGCAAAATCATTGAGCAAGGCCGCAGGATTTGACCTGAAGTTTTTTATTCCTTCAGTCACGGGTTCAGAGATTGAGGAGGTGGTGAGATTGGCTCTGGGATTGAAATGGTATGTACCCTTGCTGCCTCTTGTGTCCCTCAGACTTTTTTGTTCTCTGTCAAACTTTGGTTTCAACTCTGGATGCAAAATCCACCACCTTTCTCTAGTATGGCCAATTCCTTCTCTGCCAATATTTTCACAGTGTGAGCACTTTAGATTTGGTCTCTTTCCTTTGTATGTCTTGTCACTAAAGGCTTTTCTATTTACTGCAAAAGCCCTAGCTTCAGACCTGCTTGCCTTTACCTCCATGTTCATGACCTTGCGTCGTGTTTCTTCACGTTGAATAGCATTGCATACAGAGGCAAATGAAGGCAATTCTGGATTCATCAAGAGATGACTTCTGAGATCCTCGTACTCAGACCCCAAGTTTGCCAGAAGTTGAAATACCTTGTCCTCATCAGCCCTCTTCAGTAAGATCTTGGCATCAGTTGTGTGAGGTCTGTACATGCCGAGTTCATTCCACATTGTCTTCAACCTCCCAAGGTGTTGAACAAAGGATTTATCTCCTTGCTGCATGCTTGCTAGATCTCTTTTAAGTTGAAATACTTGAGCTGCATTATTTTGGTTTCCATACATATCTTTGACGTCATTCCAGAGAACATGAGAAAACTCAGAATCACTGAATATTTCTACGATTCTGGGTTCCGTGGAGTTGAGGAGCCACGACATGACCAGCTGGTCTTGAGACACCCAAGCTTCATAGTTTTGAAAAGAGGCATCTGGAGCCTCACTTCTTCCATTGATGAAGTTCAGCTTGGATCTTCCACCGAGAGCAAGTGATATAGCTCTAGACCATGGAAGATAATTGAACTCGTTTAGTAATACTGGACTTAAACACTGGTTTGGATTTGGATTTTCATCAGCTTCAGGTATGATTGAAACACTAGCAGCTTGAGAACTTTCAACCTCTATGTTGAAAGGGTCTGCCATTTTAGTAATGACGACGAAGACGATATGCAGAAGCAGTACCAATTATGGTTCCTGCTCTGATATCATGAAGAATTTTAATGTTAGTATATTGTATTCGTCATGAATTGTAAGTACAATGGAAGAGAAATATATAGAAGATTACACATAAGGTTAAGATCCAATGGAAACAAGCCATGGACCTCCATCCTTAATCTACGCGCTAATTTCTGGTCTTGGAACTAGTTACAAGGCAATCAGCCTCCAAATATGAGTAAGCATGTGGTTAACCCATAAACATAGCTCTAAGCTAGCTAGAAAAGATAATAACCTACAACCCTAGCTCCTACCCGATGAATACAAGGATGGTCTGACCAACCCGACGGATATAAGGCTAACCCGACGAGACTAACCCGATGAAGTTCAACCAATCCGATGAGTTGATTTCTTCAATATCCCGACATGAAGAGAAAAGAGGAGCCCAAAGTGAGAGGAATAAAGGAACGAACGTTGCAAAAAGAGACGCTGGAAGGACCAAATTTATACTTGGATGGCTATGCAAATAAGAATGATCTCATTCCTCTGAATTATTTTTCAGTTAAATGCAATTTCTTATTGACATAGATAGAAAGAGAACATTGAGCAAGCAAGTTTACTTGTGCACTAAATATTACGAACGTACCTACATTCAATTACCGTCAAGTTATTGATTAAAGCATGTGAAGGCACAAACAACTTGTGTTGGGAGCGTCTATGCATATATGGAATTGTGTCTGAAATAATTTCTAATACAATGAGAAGAAACCCAAAATAGAGCCACATGCGATGGCTATGTTGTACCTACACATCACTTGGGAAAGCGACGTATTTTCTATCTGTTAATTAGCTAAAGCTGTCAACAGGCATGAGTTCTAACATTAATTGAAAGTGTTGGAGGGAAGTCTATAGCCACCAAGCAGGATAAGATGCTTCTTATGATTTTAAATCGTCACAATTGTTCTATCCTGCTAATTATAACCAGGTTTTGTTGATGCATCCACACAATTCTACTGTGGGAATTGGATCATGGCATGCACTGCATGGTGCTCGAATTTATTCAAGAAGGATTATGAGATATTATACACATGCACATAGAGAGCTGCAGCTGAGGCCATCTTAGCCTCTATGGGATTGTCGTCATTGTGTTATGGCTAGTTCACATCCTTGCCTACATACGAGAAAGCACAACGCGAGAAGCTCTTGTGTTAGTGGAAAGCACAACGCCATGAAACCAGTGAAGCACTATCTGCCTATCTTTCCTCTGTGATGGAATTCGCCTAAGATGCAGAAAACCCAACTACAAAAAGGGTGAAGACTCTAATACCTCCAAGGGAAGAACTCACAAACCCATTTGCACTTAAATTGTAGTAAATTACTTATTTTATATTTGTTCAGTTGATACTCACTTTGACTCATTAGGAAAATCATCATATGTGTTCAACACACCAAATATCCATCATCCATTGTTCAAATCAGAACACGTCCTTCATGAAAGTTGTTCATCTGCCTAACATCTATAGCATTTCCAAATTTTAGGAAGATCGAACAGTGAGATCGTTCCAAATGTTTGAATTCCAACCCAGGTTCCAGTTCTGTAGAAAACCTGACAGCCATGTTAGCAGCCTTCAAACTCCAATTTCGTGACGTCAGATGGAAACCTCTTATTCATTAAAGTTGTTTATTATCCTCTCATCTATACCATACTAAAATTTGTGTCAGATCTGACCGTTTGATCTTCTCAGAATTCTCAGACACTACTACTGACTTCAAAACTTGCTGAATTCATTTTGACTCTTTCGAAACTCACTAGAGGAGGAACACCAATTGAGGCTTGTTGTTATTGCTACCTCCTCAGCTGCTAATAAAATCTTAGAGAGATTATGGTTCAATACATGTGAAGAAAATGGGGAGTTAGTTCAAGTTTGTCCAACTAGAAAGCAAAAGAAAAGAAAACAATTTTGGTGCTTTACAATTCGGTAAACGGTTATCGAATGAAGAATACACATTTCTGCAAGGACCTACCGAACCAACCCAGAATCAGGTTGTGCTTGGTTTTGGCCCCATGTTTTGGGCTTTGGATTTTCCCTTATTGTTGCCATAATGGGCTTGAAGCCCGACATCCCACAAAACATGAACCTGTAGTTCATCTAATTTTATACTAGTTTGGTCCCGAAGTCCCATAGCCACGCTCAATATTTATGAGCAGTGATTGTTTGGTGAATGAAAAGGAATTTACTATTTCTTGCATTTATTTTATTGTCATTTAATTTAAATGGCGCAGTATTATCGCCCATTTTGCACTTTATTATTATGCCGAAAGTGGTGTGGTTTAATCACCCTCCTCGTTAATTTTATCTATGCGAACTTAGCTGCTAACTTGAAGAGTGCAGCACTGCTGCCCTGCCTAACATTTATATTTAAAGCTTTTACTTAATGCAATATATTTATGTGAATGGTGCTGAGTTAAAGCACAAACTTTATTTATCCAACGCAATTTATTTACAGTGAGTGAAATTATCGCCCTATGCAATTATTTACTTATTGCATTATGTTTTGTTATGATAAGTATATACCACATAAAAGATCAGGACCTGAAGTTTCTTGATCCTCATCACATAAAAAAGTTCAGACTCGAAGTTCCTTGATCAAATTAAAACGTGAAGTGTTTTTTTTAATCAATTAAAAGACCAGTAGTTCCTCAACTTTATTACATGAGGGCCTGAAATTCCTTGATTCGTGTAAATGAGGCCCATCACCACCTAATCTATTTTTGGCGTTACAATACGCATTTGGGTGAGCAGTTTATGTGCCAAGTTGCGTCGCCACAACGTACAAATATGGAGCCTCAAAGAAAGATATGAATCTTTGTTGATTATGATTCTCCTCCGAATTAGCTCTGTAGAGCCCTTGTAAGCAATCTCTTTACCGCTTATTTTGAGAATTGTTATTTTGATGAGACAATCTTGCCCGCCTTTAGGAGGAGATAAGAACATCAACGTTCCTGAAGAACGACGTGAATTAGTGTGAACATTGCCCACTATGTCTCATCTCAATCCCCGTACCATACAAGTATGATAAACAAGTGTGAAGTACTCTAGCTTTCAGAATGTTGCTTCAGATGCATTTCTCTTATCAAGCTAAAGTGACAAGATCATATACCAACTACAAACACATCTGCGCAAAGATAGGCATGCCTAATGGACGTCTAGTTAACATCCCTGAATGGATGTGTCGTCCTTGTATGGACGACATGATACAAATTACGGCTAGTCAATCAATCTGTTCTTAGCATGAAGCAAGATAGATCATTTGGTTCATAGGATTTATTTCTCTAGAAGAGGAAAAATATGGCACAAACCGAATGTGTACTCGTTCACTGTCTCAATCATTTCCATCTCATGAGATTAATCCGGATTATCCCGAGACCTGAAGTTCTTGGTCCAGTATACTAGTTTGGGTGAGATATGGAATTAGAATGAGATTATCATCGATGATATTTCACTTAAATGGTAACCATGTTCCGTTGATTAGTGACAACGTAGAACTACTTGGTGGATTACAATCCAGGTTGAAATATTATGAAAGTGGTTATAGCGTTTTCTCCATCTTGATAAGGAGATTTATCTGTGATTGATTGCAGCATTATGAATGTGGTTATAGCATTTTCTCCATGGGCATCTTGATATGGAGATTTACGTGTAAGTTCTCGAAGAATTACATGGACTGATGCAAATAGTTCTAGACCATAGAACATCCTCTCAATTTGAATAAGGCGTTCACTTTACGAATTGAAACAATCCAAGTGGATTTGGTATACCCATCTAAGTGATTATTTGATCAGTCTGGGATATGTGAATAAATTATGCCCATTGTGTGTTAAACTTTGAAGTATTTCGAAATTGCTAGAGTTGCAGTTTATGTTGATAAATCTCACTACGACTCTGAAAGAGCTTGAGAAAACTGCCTAGCAAATAAAGTCAAAATTTGAGATGAAAAATCTTGGGAAAACTCGTTTCTACCTAAATAAGGCACTAGGCATGAGGCCCATACATGTCGCTTGAGTACTGCCTAGCGATTTTGTAGAAATTGGGTGTACGTAGAAATTATGGGGTGTAAGTAGAAAGTGTGAGCTGTATGGGAAAGAAATGGGATGTGTTAAGATAAATTTTAATTGAGAAAATAAATGTAGGGTGTATTGAGTATATATGTAGAGTGTATTCAACAATATATGGAGTGTTAATAAAACATCCCTTAAAGAATACGAATATTTTGGATTTTTTTTTTTTATCAAAATAAGTCCAAAACATTTTGAAAAATTTCGGATCGGAAATTTGGTATTCTCAGAATCCCAATTTCATGTGTGTTCCAAGAGTTTTTGCCAAGTTAGACATGGGATAGGACCAACAGCAAGAAAACAGTTGCCGGCTTGGTGGAGTAGGAATGTCCATTAATCAAATATAGCCGTTGTCCTGACATTAAATGGCAGTTATTCTCGTTGCCAATATCTTAAGATTACAACTCTACTATGTTAGCTTAACTTTCTTAGCATTCAGTTTGTTGTAATTTTTGTAATATCATAATCGTCTGCAGAATTAAATGGGGATATTTAGCAGGAAAGGAGCATCTGGGTTCTCTGCCTCTTCGACGGCAGAGCAAGTTACTCAAGAGATTGATGGAACTGGCCTTACTGCCATCGTTACAGGTCATCCTCGACTCTAAACTTAGTATAATACATGCATGTCAGAATGTGGAGTATTAATTGTCCCATATCGGAAAGTTAGGGGACTTTACATGTTTTTATAAGGAGTTGGACTACTCCCCTTGTAGCCATTTGATTTTGGGAGAACCTAAACTTCCTTCATGCTATCATAGCATGTTGGGTAACATGTGAAAGTTCAACGGTAACATATGCCAATTAATTTAGAGGTGGAACCTCAACTTCAATACGATACTTTTATGTGATAAATGTAGGAAGTGTAGAGGGATAGAAATACTTAACAAGTATATGGGAAATTTGAGTGGCTACATCAGAGCTCTTGTATTACTTCTTATTGTAACTCTGTCTCTGATACAAAATGATGGAGTAGGCTACAATGCTCGCAAGCATTGAATGCTTACACCGATCTCACCATTAAAATGAGGGAGGAGAGAGGAGAGAGAGGGGAAAGGAGGGTGAGATCGGTGTGAGCATTCAATGCTTGCGAGTACTGTAGCCAGTCCCCAAAATGATATGCCAAATACTATATATATAGTGAACACAAAGTACTAGAGAGTTCTAACTAGATAACTTAATAGACATAGGCTAGGAACAATGACTCTAGAATAATTATTTCTTGGGAATGTCTAGAGTCTAATCATTTAGGCTAGTGCATGAATAATTGTTCTTGGGAATGTCTAGAGTCTTAACATTTAGAATAGTGCATGACTTTCAACACTCTCCCTTAATGCACTTTCTTCACAACTCCAATGAGCTCTATGAGGTAGCAAAACTTTTCTTTTGGAAGTGCTTTGGTGAGTAAGTCTACTAGCTGCTCATCCGTTCGGCAATATTCAAGCTGAATTTCTCTCTTCTCAAGAGCTTCTCTGACAAAATGATATTTGACTGCAATGTGCTTGGTACGATCATGATTGACTTAATTTTTTCCAATTGCAATGGCTGACTTGTCACAGTACACTACAGCGCCTCCTTCTTGCTTTTCTCCGATATCTTCAAGAATTCTTCAAAGCCATACAGCTTGAGATGCTGCTTTTGCTGCTGCCACATACTCTTTCGACAGATGATTGTGCCACCACATTTTGTTTCTTCGTACGCCAAGAACATATCCCTGAGCCAAGAGAGAAAATGTAGACCGACGTACTTTTCATATCATCAAGACATCCAGCCCAATCACTATCGGTGTACCCTATAAGCCTTGAACTTCGTGCTTCAGCCTTGTACATAATTCCATAGTCAAGCGTGCCCTGCACATATCTTAACACCCTTTTTCAGGCACCAAAGTAAAGCTAACTTGTTTCCTCCATGTATCTTGAAAGCATACTTGAAGCAAACATGATATCCGGCCTAGTGGCAGTGAGATATAAAAGACTACTGATCAAACTTCGATACTTTGTGGCATCTACTTTCTTTGCACCATCACATTTCTTCATCTTTTCATTCGGCATCAAAGGAGTAGTTACTGTCTTGCAGTCAGACAAATTGAACTTCTTAAGCAGATTTTCTGCATATTTCTTTTGAGAAATAAATATCCCATTTTTGCTTTGAGAAACTTCAATTCCCAAGAAATAATGAAGCAAACCCAGAACACTCATCTCATAGGTGCTCATCATATCTTTCTTGAACTGTTGTAACAAACTTTGATCATTTCCAGTGAAGACTAAGTCATCCACATATAAGGAAACAATGAGAATGGAAGCTCCTCTCTTTAAAACATAGAGTGTAGGCTCACTTTGGCTCTTTACGAAACCACGGTTGACAAAATACTTATCAATTTCAGCATACCATGTTCGAGGTACTTGCTTTAACTCGTAAATGGCCTATTTTAGCTTGTAAACTTTGTCTTCTCCCCCTTCAAGCGCGAAACCTGGGGGTTGTTTAACGTAAACTTCTTCTTCCAACACTCCATTCAAAAATGCAGGCTTCACATCAAGTTGATAAATCAACCAATTCTTTTGAGCAGCAAGAGCAATCAAAGTTCTAATAGTTTCCAACCGTGCAACTGAAGCAAAGGTTTCAGAAAAATCAATACTTGGCTTTTGAGTAAAGCCTCCTGCAATGAGCCTAGCTTTGTGCTTTTGAATGCTCCCATCTTGATTTAATTTCGTCTTGAAAATCCACTTCACGTCTATGACATCTCTATCTTGTGAATAATCAACCAGCTCCCATGTTT
Source organism: Gillenia trifoliata (assembly GCA_018257905.1). NCBI lineage: Eukaryota > Viridiplantae > Streptophyta > Magnoliopsida > Rosales > Rosaceae > Gillenia > Gillenia trifoliata. The sequence continues at coordinate 12,859,098 of CM031085.1, read as the reverse complement.
GATTTGTCTCGATCATTCTCATCTCCTCTTTCATGGCTTTCACCCATATTTCATGATTTTGTGCCTCTTCGAAGCTTTCCGGCTCTACACCAACGAAATTTCAAGTCTTATACACTTCTCGCAAACTCCGAGTTCTTAATGGAGGACTTTTTAATGAAGAGTAGTTTGAAGAATCAGGTTCAACATTCGAACTGCTTCCACCATCATTTGAATTTCTTCTTCCGACAACTACTGGGGTCTGAGGTGTGACTTCTTCTCGATGCTGCTCTCTTGGAATTTCACATTCTTCTCGCACAATTGCATATGGGGTCTCCTGCACTTTATTTTCATTCCAATCCCAACTAGCTTTTTTCATTAAATATCACATCTCTACTCACAATCAATTTTTTAGTTTCAACATTATAAAGCCTATAACCTTTGGTGCTGGGACAATAGCCAAGAAAGACACATTTTTGGCTTTTTTCATCAAGCTTGGTTCTCTTTTCAGCTGGAATATGAGCATAACAAATGCAGCCAAAATTTTTGAAATGACTAACCGAAGGTTTGAATCCACTCCAAGCTTCAAATGGAGTTTTGTTCTTTACGGCTTTGGTTGGACATCTATTAAGAATGTATACTGCTGTATACACAGCTTCTGCCCAAAAACTTTTTGGTAGCCCGTTCTCATTCATCATGGATCTAGCCATCTCCACGATCATTCAGTTCTTTCTTTCGGCAATCCCATTTTGTTGGGTACTATACCCTGTTGTCAATTGCTTCCAAATGCCTTCATCTTTGTAGTAGTCTTCAAATTTATGAGACGTTTATTCGCCTCCTCGGTCACTTCGAATGATTTTGATGTTGCAACCACTTTGCTTTTCTACTAAAGCTTTGAATTGTTTGAAGACAGTGAAAGTTTCTGATTTCTCCTTCAAAAAATAAACCCATGTCATCCTCGAAAAATCATCAATGAACGTGAGAAAGTACATGTGATGGCTTAAGGAAGGAGTTGGCATTTTGCCACAAATATCGGTATGCACAAGTTCCATCGGTGCCTTTGCTCTCCACGTACTTTGACTTGGGAATGAATTACAGTGCTGCTTGCCCATGATGCACCCTTCACAAGCATCAGTTGTTGCTTCAATTTACGGTAACCCTTTCACCATGCTTTTCTTCTGGAAAAGCTTTAGCCCCTGGAAATTTAAATGACAGAACCTCTTGTGCCACAACCAAGAGTCTTGCACAACATCAACCTTCAAAGAAACATCATTTCCACAGAGCATTGAAAGGGGAAAAGTTTGATTTGTCTCCATCAAAACCGATGCAATGAGCTGCCCATTATCCTTCTTGTCATAAATAGTGCAATCGACATCTTCAAAAACAACTTTGTAGCCATTTCGCATCAGCTGCCCTATACTTAACAAATTTTGAGCTATGTTTGGAACAAGCAAAACATCACTGATATATTTGACTCCCATTTTTGTTTGGACTGGAACAGTGCCTTTCCCCAATGCTTGGTGATAATAATCATCTCCCATTTTTTATTCTGGGAGTAATGGAAGTATCCAGATCAACAAATAATGTTTCGTTTGATGTCATATGATTGTTGCAGCCGCTGTCCACGTACCAAGCATTATTTCCTTCTCCAAATTTTGATTGACCAGCATAAAATAAAATTCCTTCTTGTGCATCATCCTTCTTCACAAAATTTGCTTGATTATAATTCTTGAATATGCATTCCTTTTCAACATGTCCAAATTTGTTGCAATAATGACACTTTGGCTTCCCACGGTTAAAACACTCAGCTGTATCACGGTTACTTTTATTACAAATCTTGCAAAAAAGCTTATTACCTTTGTTGCGTTTGGCATCATCTCTTTTGCTAGACTCACTTTTCTTCCATCTTTTATGTTCCCCACCTTGCTAGTCATCTCGAGCATTGCCTTTCTTAAAGAACTTCTTGGATTTGAATGTGAGCTTCGATTGGAAAGGACTTTCAACCGATTGCTCATAATTTCGCCTCAGCCTTCTTTGCTAATGAGACTTTAGAGAACCCATCAATTGCTCTAAGGATAAAGTGGTGAGGTCCTTCGATTCTTCAATGGTCAAAACAATCGAATCGTATTTTTCCGGCAAGCTAATCAAGATCTTCTCAACAACCTGCTGGTCAAACATCTCTTCTCCAAGTGTTCTAATTTGATTCACCACTTCAACAACTCTGGAAGAGTAGTCTTGGATGCATTCTGATTCCTTCATCTTCAAATTGTGGAACTCCCTGCGCAGCGTTTGGAGCTTGATGGTTTTTACCTTGCTGTCACCTTGGAACTCTTTTCTAATATCTCCCACACTTCTTTTGCTATTTGGGCTCTTGTGATTCTTGAAAAAATGTTGCCAATGACTCCGTTTTGAATTTTTGAGAGAGCCTTGGCATCTTTCATTACATCTGCTTCAAACTTTTCTCTCTGTGCAGCCGGAACTTCGACGTCAGCAGCTGGTTCTTCAAGTGTTGTTTCAACTATGCTCCAGAGTCCTTCTGACCGAAGCAAAGTCCTCATCTTCACCTTCCAAAAATCATAATTCTCTCCTCCAAAAATTGGAAGAAGAGAGTAGGAAACTGACGGACCTTCTTTCCCACCAGAAGCCATTAGCTAGAGATGTATTGAACGCCCGGATATGCATGAACCAGGTTCTGGTACCAATTTGTAGGAAGTGTAGAGGGATGGAAATACTTAACAAGTATATGGGAAATCTAAGTTTCTATAGCAGAGCTCTTGTATTACTTCTTATTGTAACTCTGTCTCTGATACAAAATGATATGCCAAAGACTATATATATAGTGAACACCAAGTACTAGAGAGGTCTAACTAGATAACTTAATAGACATAGGCTAGGAACAATGACTCTAGAATAATTATTTCTTGGGAATGTCTAGAGTCTAATCATTTGGGCTAGTGCATGAATAATTGTTCTTAGGAATGTATAGAGTCTTAACATTTAGAATAGTGCATTAGTTTCAACAATACAGGTTTTTCCCATGTAAGAATGCAAAAAGGATTTAGAAGATGGTGATTTTGACTATTTTTACTAATTCTGTAATATATGCAAAAGTGAGCTCGAATGGGTTATATTTTATATTTATATTAATTTAAGTAGTTCTGTTAGTGTTTTGGATGATCAAGTTGTCGACCCAAACCAAAAAAAAAGATGGTTGCTTATATAAGTTCTTTTGTGTAATATAGAGATGTCTCTTATGGGATATATTATATCTTTCAGTTTCGTTTCTAAATTATCATGTCTTCCTCTATATTTCTTGAAATATATAAGGTTGTATAAATTTCATTGTCTAAAATCTGTTCAATTTCAGGAGCCTCAAGTGGAATTGGCGCAGAGACAGCGCGTGTTCTTGCCTTGCGCGGTCTCCATGTAGTTATGGCAGTAAGGAACATGGATGTTGGGGCGACCGTCAAAGAAGCAATCCTTAAAGAAATTCCGAACGCTAAAATTGATGTCAGGCAGTTAGACCTCAGCTCATTGGCATCTGTAAGAAAATTTGCATCAGATTATAATTCCTCAGGCCTTCCACTCAATATCCTAATGTAAGATCATAAGCGGTACTCTAGTTTTTTTTTTCCTCAGTTTTATAATTTTATGTTGTGTGTATTGTGCTAGAGAAATATACCCTATTGGATTGTACTGGTTTGAATTGGATTGTATTAGATTGAATTCTATCTGCACGTCGCAAACGCACTGACTTAAGTATTACACTTTCTTCTTTGTTGGAAGTAACAATGCAGGGGCAGGAGCAACTCCATTCAAGCTTTCTCAAGACAGTATAGAACTCGTGTTTGCAACTAACCATTTAGGTTAGTTGCCTAACAAATTTTTTCTAAGTCTGAACTTTCAGCCAATGGATTGGTTTTGTACAATTTGCTTTAATTTTATCAATGCATTTGGCAACTTGCTCGAACCATAAAATGTGCAGGTCATTTTCTTCTCACAAATCTTTTGTTGGAGACCATGAAAAGTTCGTCCCGGGAAAGCAACAGAGAGGGGAGAATTGTCAATGTATCTTCACTACTTCATCAATATGGATACCGTGAAGGAATTCGTTTTGATAAAATTAATGATACAGCTGGGTATGCTGATTTAGTATTTTATTTTCCGTTTTTATCATTTTTAGGTGTATGTTTTGGATAAATATATGCCGGTAATCTACCGTTTTGTTTGCCACTACACAGATACAACAGATATTACGCCTATGCACAATCCAAGCTTGCTAACGTTTTGCATGCTAATGAGCTTACAAGGCGTATGAAGGTATTGAACATTTTAATTAGGTCATCCCATGCAAATACACTGCATATATCCATATATATAAGTTTTCATACAGCATTATAATTGATCTCCAGTAATTCTTGGTTGGCGTGGTTACTTGTATTTTAACAGGAAGAAGGGGTAGAGATAACTGCTAATTCTCTTCATCCCGGAGCCATTGGCACCAAAATTACCCGCAATGATTGCTTTTTTCAGTGTAAGAATTCATCTTCTGTACTTTACCATTGTCATATTGTTCCAATAGGAGAGTTACCTTCATGGATACAGGATGCATCTTTTCATATTAGCTCATAACCAAAGTTCTCTTAAGCAAATGATTTGTACGTAGCTCAAGTTGCTAAAAACATTTTGCATTGGATCCTAGGCCCTTGTCCAGTTCCCCCTCCTTCAGTATCTATTGTATCGACACTGAGTATTTGTTTGGTTTTCCACTGATCAACTCACTTTTTTTTTCATTGGCTTGACACAGGTTTATTTAACGTGTTCGGTATATTTACCTCTAAAACAATTCCGCAGGTATGTACTTCTTCACCTTCCACAATGTGTACCCTATGATCTTTTGTTATACTTTTGGGACTAATGCTACCTGCATCATATTTGTAGACCACATCACTGAGATTCAAAAGGATAAGTTGGACTCACTTCCATTAAAAATGCGATCGACAATATGATAAAGTTAATTTGTTTGTTTGGTTTGTGGGGGTTTGGAATCTTGTGGCGCTGACATTTTATAGCCAATGTGGTTAAATAATCTCATTGTACATGGCCGCGCAGGGTGCGGCAACCACATGCTTTGTGGCACTTCATCCACAAGTAAAGGGAGTAGGCGGCGAATACTTTGTAGACTGTAACATTGCCAAATCGAGCTCTCAGGCAAAAGATGTAGATTTGGCTGCAAAACTCTGGGATTTTAGTTTGAGATTTACCAATCCCAAATAATAGGGGGTGTCAAACTCAGCTGGTTCGTGTTGTAGGTGGTGGCCCTATTTTGCAGGGACTGCACTGTTTGTTATAAAATCAATTGCCAAATTTTAAACTGTGATAAAATGTTGGACGACTCGTACTATGAAGTTCCCGTTTGAGCTGTATTTGCAATTTTAATCATTTGGACTAGAAACTGGAGTATATAAACTACGTACATGAAAGGTCCTAGAAAACTAATATATATATATTATCTTATCCCATAAAGGCTTATATATTCCATAAACTACATGACAAAGGGGACATCCGAAAAAAAAAAGCATAGACAAAAAAAGTTGATGTTTCACTGTAAAACCAATTCGTAATATAAATGTGAGATTTATTCTCAACAAGTCCCCTTACGCGTAGCAAATTTTCAAGCTTAACACATGGACAACACAAACAAGGTGACATGGACCACATGTGACTATTAGGCTTTCACACGTGGACAACCTGCTTTGCAACCATAAATTAAGTTGAGTTTCCACCATAAAACCAATTGGCAATATAGGGAATAATTCAACTTACTTATAACTTATAAGCCCATGCAAGATTCTTTCTCCCATCAATGTGGAATTCATTCTCAACACTTTGGTCAATGGTATAATGTTATGTGAAGAAAAATTTACATGTGTCATTATATCGTTGGCAAACACTACGGAAATTGTATATTGTTGATAGTATTAATCCCACATCGGGAAAAGAAGAGTCATTGCATGTGCTTATAAGTAATTTGGACTACTTTCTATATTGCCAACTGGGTTTATGATGGAAGCTCAACTTTCTTCATGGTATCAGAGCAAGTTGTCTCATGTGTGAAGCTCCGGCCACACGTGCTTCATGTCACCTGATTTGTGTTGTCTACGTGTTATAGACTTGAAAATTCGCCATACGTGAGAGGGCGTGTTAAGAGTATTAATTCCACATCGGAGAAAGAAAAGACATTGCATGTGCTTATAAGTAATTTGAACTACTCCCCATATTGCCAATTAGTTTTATGATGGAACCTCAACTTTTTTCATATATCCTTATCATAAAAAACTTTCTTCTCAAAATAAGATATATTGTTAAAACTTAAATTTTTTTAGTGTATAAATTTGTTTAATACCAAGAGGTGCAAGTGGTATTGGGTGAGATCACATCACATGTTCTTCAGAGTCTTTATCAGCACTCTGAAATAGATGCACACTCATTTTTCTCATTTTTTGTGTGCAACATATTTATTTCAGGTGTCAATCACAACGTTTTTATCATTTTACCATTGTGTCATGCATGCATATGATTAACTTCGACTACTATCAGTCCTCATTGATTATGATGACAGCCTTTTTGTAATTTTTAATTAGCAGATCAACATGCAATACCGTTATTGCAAACAGTATAGGCTCGTTGTCGATAAATATTTATATATATATATATATATATATATTTACATTACACACTTGCTTATATAAACATTTAAACAATTCAGACTGAATCTGGTGAATCGTAACTATTAATTGCTATTGGCATATCCTTAATTAGTGGCATTGGCTCTCACTCTAATCTCGTTGACAGTATAAATTTCAAGAGTACTATAACTTCTGTCTTCTGGTGGTTTTGTTAGCATTCTCATTTCTCTGTACGTACTGCAAATTGTAACTTCGTATCATCGTCTGCGACGTCAATGGGTGGGTTATTTAGCAAGAAAGGAGCATCTGGGTTCTCATCGTGGTCGACAGCCGAGCAAGTTACTGAAGGGATTGATGGAACTGGTCTGACTGCCATTGTTACAGGTTCATCCTCTATCTTTAACTTCATATACGACTGTATCGTGTGATAAAGGATGTATGCATAGTGAGCTTCATTTGGTTTAAATTTCAGGAGGCTCAAGTGGTATTGGGGTGGAGACATCTCGTGTTCTTGCACTGCGCGGTGTCCGTGTAGTTATGGCAGTAAGGAACACGGAAGCTGGGGAAAGCGTTAAAGAAGCGATCCTTAAAGAAGTCCCCGGCGCAAAAATTGATATTAGGGAGTTGGATCTCAACTCATTGGAATCCGTAAGAAAATTTGGATCAGATTATTGTTCCTCCGGCCTTCCACTGAACATCCTTGTGTAAGAAAAGCAGCGGTTTTCGTGTATTTTTGAGCCATACTAGATTGAATTGGACAGTTTAGAGTAGGATCAATATCTTATTAGCAAACAAACCGATTTAAATTATACAACACCTAGTTCTGAGTTCTGAGTTCTGATACCATATTGCACAACGATTCAATTCGAACCAAAAAGCTTAAAATGTTAGAAGTATGAATCGATCAAGTTGACATAATTTTGCTAAAATTTGTTTATTTCATACATACTAAGTTGACAATTATATAAGTAATGCACTCTCTTCTTTGATGTAAGCAACAATGCAGGGGTAGGGGCAGCTCCATTCAAGCTTTCCAAAGACGGCATAGAAATGCAATTTGCAACTAACCATTTAGGTTTGCTGCCTAACAATTTTTTAAACTTTTAAACTGTAACCACCGGCTAGTTTTTGTAATATTTGCTTATATTTGACCAATTCATTGGTTACTTGAACCATCCAATGTGCAGGTCATTTTCTTCTCACCGAACTTCTGTTGGAGACCATGAAAAGCACGTCGCGAGAAAGCAAAATAGAGGGGAGAATTGTTAATGTATCATCATCACTTCATCCAGATGGGTATCGTGAAGGGATTCGTTTTGATAAAATTAATGATGAAGCAGGGTAGAACTTCCTTCGGCTATGCTGATTTAATACTTTAGTATCCGTTTTTAACATTTCGAATTGCATGTTTCAGAGAAGTACTTGTCAAGTATCTAACCCTTTTGGTTTCTAATTTACAGATACAACAGATATTATGCCTATGCACAATCCAAGCTGGCTAACTTGTTACATACTAATGAACTTACAAGGCGTCTCAAGGTATTGAACATTTAAGTCATCCAATGCAAATATATAACCTGTTACTATTAGAATTGATCTGCAGTAATTCTTGGTCGACTTGATAATTAACTTGTTTTTTTTAACAGGAAGAAGGGGTAAAGATAACTGCGAATTCTCTTCATCCCGGTATGATTTTTACCAATATCGGGCGCCATGATTTCTTGTTAAGCTGTAAGCTTCATCTTCTCTACTTTACTAGTGTCATTATTTTTGTAACAATGTTTCCTTTGGTGAAGATTATGATCAATCTCAAATTTGAGGTCATGTGTTCGATTTTCCGCTCCCTTAGAATCATTGGTATCAAGAATTTCTCCAAAGTATTTGTCTGGTTTTCCACTGAATTACTCAAATTTTCACTGGCTTGGAACAGGTTTTTTTGGTGTGAGTGGACTCTTCAACAAAACTAAAACTGTTCCTCAGGTACTTCTTGAACTTCCACAGTATATGCAGCCAATGATTTATTTTCATCAGAGATGCGATTCACAATATGATCAAATAGTCCTGTTATATTTTCCGGTATACAGAATCTTGTACCGTTGACAGTCTATAGCCGATGTGGTTGAATAATCTCATCAAACATTGTCCGTGTAGGGTGCGGCAACCTCATGCTATTTGGCACTTAACCCGCAAGTGAAGGGCGTATCCGGCGAATACTTTGTGGACACGAACATTGGGAAACAGAGTTCTCAGGCAAAAGATGCAGATTTGGCTAAAAAACTGTGGGATTTTAGCTTGAGTTTGACCAATGCCAAGTAGCAGAGAGTGTTGATCTTGCTGGTTCATGTTATGGTAGCTCTTTTCTGCACTTTCTGTTATCAAATCAAATGCTGGAGTCGAACCAAACTTCACATTTGTGTATCTGTTTCTACTTTCTGATCGTTGGATCAGATCTTCGCGATTCTTCAATTTATGTATTGACCTTTGTGGTTCTCTAAGGGGCTTCTAAAACTCAATTTTATCTGCACATCTAAATTTTTTTTTAAAGGATTCCGCATACACCCGGTCATTTTTGTTACTTGATTCTTCTTTGAATCCAATGCGTAGAAATAAAAGAGGCGTTCTCGAGAGAAGAAAAAAGGCATGCGGAAATCACTTCCCATCTCTAATTGTGCCGTTGAATCTATTGATCAATACCTAAAAAGATTCCGATAATTTATAATTTCCAATTAAAAACTGTGAACGTTTTCAGAACAGTCAGTGATACTAGGAGGGTCAAAATTACTACTGGGAAAAAACACATAAGAGGTCCTTTTCCATAAAGTGATTTCTCCATAAAATCAGCTTAATTGATTTTCCATGTGATCTTATAGGGGCACATGAGCGAGGTGCTTTTCCCCAAAAGTGATTCTGCACCTCCCAAAATCACTTTCAAACAGGCCCTTATCATGAAGCTAAACCATTAACTTTCCGAGGATCAGTACTACTACTGAACGTTCTGCTCATTCTTCATCAATAATCTATAAATTAGGTCATCAGCAGATATCCAAAGGACGATACACAAGAGGACACAGATTTCTTCGATTTCATGCAACTTGCAAGTACATTTAAATACAAGAGTATAGCCCGCACAGCCTATCGTAAGATTCGGACTGAGTTAACCGTGAACTGATACAGGAGATCGAACAGACCGGCCTGGAAAGCTCTCAAATCTCAACTACCATCTTCACAAAATCAACTCCAATTCAAATCCCCAACCGTCAGTACAATAATTTGTGCCATCTCAGCCACCCTCTCTTCTCCGAGTAAAAGAAAATGCAAGACGGTGGGGTTCAAATGCTAAAATGTACACTTCTTTACAGCGGCAGAAACATTCGCTTTCCATGGAATTATCAAATGCTGGATCTCCAACGGCCACCGCAATATAGCTTTAGAACCCTCTTCTGCTGAGTACTGCTTACCACTGGAACATGACTGAGAGCATTGAGACCATTCATATCATGTTACTCTTCTGGCAATCAGGGTATCAGAAGATCCAAACTCATTTGCATATTTGTCCAAGTTGTCGATTCCTAGAAGCCCTGCTCTAGCCAGGGATCCCACTGCTATGATCGAGCACTACGGTCCATGGATGTTCAGCTTAATAAGATCCCTTAAGAGCTGCTGAGACACACGATCAGCCAAAACTGACTGCACATCAAATAACTCCCTGGGGTCCCCAGGAACTGGATGCCCGATTTGGTTTCCGATTACACCATTATCAGCTGAAAATATATCCCGGAAAGCATAAGAGGCTTGTGGAATTCCTTGAAATAGGTCTGGCTTTGGCTCATGGTATGGCATGTTGCCATTTGTATGGAAACTACAGTTCTGGGATCTCGGGGTCATCCCTATGCCTGCATGTGAGTAGGTTGTTGGCTGCAAGTGTTGAAAAGGGATTGCACCACTGCCACCAGTGAGAGGTGTAGATGAACCGGATGTGGTACGAGGGCTAGATATTGGAGAGGGAGACATCCTTCCGCTGACATGTTGTGGTGATCTAGAATGTAGAAGAGGACTTCCAATAGGAGAAATTGGGCATGATAAATTTCTCGGTGAATAAGCATCACTGGGAACCAAAAAGGAAACGGAAAAGCTAAGATTATAATGGAATAATGAGTAGATAACTAGTAGTCAAATCAGCCCTTATAGCCCCAAGTGGCATTGATATTACTAAGTTTTCTCACATTTACTTCAATATACAGTTATGAAGGTATTGTCATTGCTCTTTCCAAGATGAACAGTTGAATCATACGCGAAGGATTCTTTAATTAAAAAGTACAAATTTCCGGTGTTTATTAAGCTTAAATGCTGTTGTTTGCATGTATGAGTTGGAAGCAAAAACAAGATACAGACCAGGTTTTGATAACGTAATGATTTGGTCATTAATTAAAACCACCCATGTACACATGATAAAGATATAATTGAGAGAGAAGGGAGGAGAGAGACCTTGACGTGGAAGCAGTTTTTGAGCCTCTGGACTGATGCATGCCCATCCCTTCTGAGTCCAAGTTCGAATGATTTTTCCCATGTCCAAAGGCCTAAAAGAATATAAGAAAAGGAAATGCATCAACTTTACAACTGATAAAGCAGACAAACAATGAAATTTTTTATGTTCTGCCCCAAATATGCCAGCATTAATTAACATAAAATAATTAGTCTCCAAATAGCAAATAGCTCGTTGTTCACATGAATACTTAGCATACACAGCACCATAATATCTGTTTCTCACAGCACATCCAACATATGGACAAAAAATATATATGTAATGTATATTTTGATTTTGGGGTACTGTTTAGCCTTATGATGTCCAGTGTCAACAGAGCGTGGTTTTCATCTTATACAAGGTAATAAACACGGCATAACAATATGAAAGGATGGGAAACAAAATGTTCTCATGATATAAACGCCCTTATGTCATATATCATGAGGTCATCTATTTTTAGTCTGAAGTTGATATGCAATGAAAAGTTAATATTTGGTTGCCATCAAAAACAACAAATGTGAAGTCAGTAACCGAAATACTTTTTTATTTTTTTCAGTGAGATTTATTTTTTTGGCATGCTTCTACCTGAGATCTCATTGCAGCTGGTCCTTCAGAGGGCTCTGCACTCAAAATGGTTCTTTCCAATGGAGCAGCATTCCTAACAAAAGGATGCTCCAAAAGCTGAGCAGCTGTAGGACGATGCAGTGGGTTACGTTGCAAACACAGCCTAATAAAGTCCTTCCCATCCTCTGACAGATGATCAGGAATTTCAGGAAGTTCCTTGCTGTTTCCAATCTTAAACATGGCAGCAACCTTTGAAGCACACAAAACAAGGAGAATAAGGTCATTGAGGAATATCTGCCATGCAGTCAATGAGAAATGTATAATGTCCGAGTATTGCATATTATTCAAGTCTCTGAATTCAATCTTACTAACCCCTTCGTATTGGCTCCAAGGCGGTTTTGTTGTGGCCATCTCAAGAACAGTGCAACCAAGGCTCCATATATCAACCGCAAGATTACAACCGTTTGAATTCTTGATAACCTGAACAACTTGAGCAAGTAATGTTACCATAAAGCCATATGAAAAACAGTGATACAAGAGCAGAAAAAGGAACTGTTCCAACCTCAGGCGCCATCCAATATGGGCTTCCCTTGAACGATAATGGACAAGACTGCCCAGTTATCTACAAATCATTTCAGATAAGATTAATCAGAACACTCAGATTCATGGTTTATAGGAAAAAAGAAATGTTATACAACTTGGATCAGTTTATCAATTGCCCCATTTCACAGTGTTTCTTTTGGCTCGTTTCATTCTCATAACACACTGGCTTATAGGACCTTGTTTCATTGCTACTAACAAGGTTTCATGCTAACCAGACTATCAAAGAAATGATGAATGATTATTTAGATAGAAACTGCAATTGAATGATCTTACATGCTTAGCCATCCCAAAATCTGCCAATTTCACCCGACCATTTGGATCTACTAATATATTTGCTCCTTTAATATCCCTGAACATAATAAGTTTTTCATTAGGTCAAACAACATTCTTAAACAATCAAAACTAACATGGCCCATAAGAGTGGGTGATAGATGATCTTCCAAAATAAATCGAGTTTTAATAATAAGTGACTCACCGGTGGACGGTGTTTTTGGCATGTAAGTATGCAAGCCCTGACAAGATTTGTTGAGTATAACTACGAGAGGCTATTTCACCAAACTGACCATACTCTTGAAGCAGTTTATAGATGGACCCACCAGACACATACTCCAAGTATATGTAAAGCTTGTCATCTACCTGCTCAAGCATACACGCCACCACATACCAACAATAAGAATAACAGAATTATTTAAAAATAGTTACTGTCAAATGTGTGAACAGTCAATGTTGACTCACCTAAGCACCAAAAGCTATCTAGAGATTACAAAATAATACAAGGAACTCACCGTCTCGGATCCATAATACTGCACTATATTTGGATGTCGCAAGCGACTTAGCAAAGCAATTTCCTGGAAACACAACTTGTAAGCATAAACTATCCTCAACCTTAAAAGGAACACAAGGAAAATATGTAAAACCTGTATTGAAAAATTTTACTAAGAAATATTTAATATTTTACACTGGCAAAGCTTCTAACAGATCTACTGAGTCACAGTACGAAAAAGACTTACTTGGCCCAGCTGCTGTGCACTTTCCTTTGATTTTGCATCATCTGCAAATAGAGTTACCTCCTTCATTGCACACATCTCACCGCTTTCACTGAAGCCCAAAAATTGAATCAAATTAGACATTCAAAATAACAAAGAATGTGTGCAGTGTGCATTACTTAAGAAATGTGGACAATCACAAATCATTATTTTTAAATTCAGATTTCAGAAACATTGTCTGCTTATAAGCACGGGAAAACTGTAATTTTGGAAATCTTAAGACTTAAAAAATCTGTCACATGTACATGGCTTAGCTTACAGTTCTTAGTTGGGAATAGGAAATTTGTGTCAATACCATACATACTAAAAATTCGATATTGCTGTAAAATGTTCAATCAATTAACAGAGCTGATTTGAGGGCATTTAGCTACAAACCTGTTAAAACCAAGATAAACATGCCCAAATGTGCCCCTTCCAAGCAGGCGCCCCTTCTTCCAGCATGAGCCAGGGCTTGTTGGATGTTCTCCCCTATTAGGGCTACGTGGAACTGTAGGAGTCGTTGCAGCTGAATATGAAGGAGAAAAAGGACAGGTTTTAGTTATTGTTATCGGAGGAAGGGGCAACCGGTGGCTTTTCTGCTTCCCATCATCAGGCCGGCTTGTAGGGGACTCTGCGGCTGGCCCTCCGGCTCGTGGATGCAGAGGGGTAACAGCACCACTTTGTATTCTGGAGTTGGGGCCAGGACTAGTCATTCTAGGACTAGGTATTGGAGAACATTCGGGGCTACACCTACTGTGCTGCCAAAACAACTGTCCTGACAGATCCCCTCCGACTGAATTATGCCCAGAATTTTGACCTGAACCTGGACTAGAGCAGTGGGTAGAAGCTATATCTGGATAAGTCTTCGCTGCCCAGAAACTGGAGTTCCTAACTTGCTCAGAGCCAAACACTCTCATAGGACTCCTAGAAGGACTTGACATTGAGCTGTCTGGAGCACTACAGAAAGTACCATGGTAAGGGATTTGTATATTCTGCATATGTGTGCTTGAAGGTTTCCATTTTGGTGCTGTAGACAAAATTTGATTATTGAACAAAAGATGACCCGGCTTCAACGTTTCTTTGGAATTCTTTGGGTAGATAGTAGGGAATGGATCCTTTTGTATTACACTACATAAAGATAGAAGCAAATTTGTCAGGGGTGGACAAGCGCGCACACAGAAGAAACATTTACAGGTGAATGTGATATATCATGTATCTAGCATCATAACCTTAAATAAGGGCTTCATTTCCAATGACATAGATTAGAACTTACCTGGAAGGACTGTTTATATTTGTTCTGTTTCCATTTTCATAGTCGGATCCCATGGGACTTAGGAGGCGTGATTCAGATGGATCATCACTATCAATAGAACTATCACTAGATATGGAAGCAGTAGCTAAATCTCCTTCAGCATAAGTAGGATCTTCCCTGCTTGAGACACATCCAGGTTCTGGAAGAGGCAAAAAGAACAATTGGTTGGACTCTCTGTCAGATCCTGGTTTTGATGATGCACTGATGCCAGAGTTCGTACGCCCAATGTTTGAAAGTTGCACTCTAGGAAGGGGTAGTGGCTGGGCATGAGGCCTTTCTGCAAAGCTTTGACAGCGTGATACTTGTGAGGAGGGTGCTGGTGACAGCACCCTAGATAGAGAACCCATTTCCGAAACAGTGTCAATGCATCGTCTTCGAGAACCTCCTGATCTACTATTGCACTTTTCTTCAGACGAACTCTTAAGTTTCCGGTGTATGGTTGCTATGGTATCAATTAAACTTTCCCTATTAACTTTCTTCTTCACTTCTTTGGATGAAGACTTCCTCCACCAAGAAGGCATGCTTCTGTAATGAAGTTACAGTAAAAAAGGGCAAATGTTGAGATAAATTACTCTCCTTGGTTATAAGCTATCGCATTTGGAGCAAGTTAACGACCAGGTACGCAACTCATATATTCATAACAATGAGAAGTTATCCAGTGGCCGTATCCACAAAACCTCTGAATGACAAAACTCAAACAGGTAGCGATAACTCATTAGGCAGGGGTACCAGACGAGCTATTCAACACAAATTATGCACAATAAGGACCTGTATAGTATTAGAGGGATTTTGTCATTAGCTCTTGCCAAGAACAAATACAATAGACAATTAATTACATAAATGTACGTCACATAACAAGGTTAATTTCAATTAACAGTAGGTGGGGAACTCATTAGTCATTATTCATGTGTTGACAAGCATGCATAAACAATCATAATTCGGATACACGAACTACTGCCAAGTTCACACATTCCGATTATATAAATGTTGGCTTTTTATGTGGAAAAGAGCAAAACTTCACCAAAGTTTTAAAGCCAAGTACATTTTTATTTGGAGAGCTTTATTTCTCAAATGAAGAAATTCACAGCTCAGATCTACGCAATTCGATAGCCCATTTTGACAAATTCAATTGCATAAAGTAAATATCTTCAAACCCAAACAAATTTAGAAGTTGAATAAAATTTCACTCCCACCAAACAAGATTAACTTCTTACAATTACGAAATTACTACTACTTAAACAAAGAAAAATTCAAAAATTAAGCTAATCAAACTCAATGGCGGAGAAAACACAAGCTCAAAGTCCATGATGGAGCAGTAATTTGCCGGCGGAAATGCAAAATATTTTCGAATCATTCAATTCTCTGAAGCTCGAGAGAAATTCAAGCCACTAAACTGACTAAAGCAGAAATACTAATTACTTACAGTGCGGAAGTGTGTGTGTATGGTCGGAAACGACGTCGCTTGGAGGAGAGCTTGAAACTCAGTGTCTGTCCTTCCTTCTCCGGCACGGCGGAGCGAGGAAGCTGAAATCCGCCGAGCGTAGAAAGAAAAGTTTTGGAGTGAGCAGAGTTTATTTGTCTGAGCGTTAAGTGTGTCTCTGGTGAGTGTTGAGAAATATAATAATTAAAGTGATTAATTTGTTAATATTAATCATTTATTAAATCTAGAAAAATGTAGTGAGTATCGGGGTGTATGATGATCTCGTGGTGTCGTTGAGGATCACCGTTGGTTTTGATAGTGATGACGTCAGCCGTTGTGGTTTGTGGTTTAGTAACGATTGGGGATGAAGGGTGTATGGAGTTTGAGGTGGGGTGAGAGCACTAAATTGTTTGATGTTTATTATAGTTTTTTAACCATAGATTACTTTATTTTATTTTTTTTCGAACAGCTTACTCATAGAGAATTTCCAGCAGCAAATATGCCCTTCGGTTCAAAAAAATGGTTCCAGCGGTCCAATTGGAGGAAGACAAGTGGTGAGCCAAGCCATGCCATACTAGAAGCTTGAGCAAAATTTGTCTACGCTGATGCCTTCGAGCGTGGCTGATATCAGCTACGTTGGATAATTTTTTTTGCAGCTGACAACACTTACGGCGTGGGGCCCACTACAGCACAAAGCAATGCAGAGGCCAACGCCTCTCTAACGTGGCGAATTCAGCGCCGTTGGATTTCCAACGGTCAAATAGTCTTAACCGTTGGATTTTCAATGGTAAAAAAATTTAAACTTGTTATCGTTGTGTCACGTGGCACAACCTGGTGCGTCGAATTCAACAATAAAAAAACCAACGGTCAGGATTAATTCGACCGTTACAAATGCAAAAAAAATTTTCTTTTTTGAAAAGGAAATTTTTATTTCTTTTTTCTATAAATACCCATCCATCATCTTCTTCATTCCTCACACTACAACTCAATATTTATTTCTCATACAATCGTCTATATTTGTTTTCCAATTTCCAAATCCTTTTGTTTACAAAAAAAAAAGAGTCAGAAGACACCGTAGTCGATTGCCGAAGATATTGAATCGTTGGAGGTTTGGGTGCGGTGTTAGTCATGACCCGATCAACCAAAATGAGTTGAGGGTGGACAAACCTGTGGAAGGGTATTCATGCATTATTTGTCGAGAAGATGCAAGACACGTCCCAGACTGAGCAATCTTTGTCGAGTCGGTATCAAAATCTACATAAGGAGTTGAAAAGCAGATACTTTTTACCGAAGTGGCGATAATCTAGTGATGTGAAAATTAACTTAACACACAAATTAAACCCTATTGTTGACAATTGTAGTATACGTGATAGTAGGGATCGTTCTAAGCCGGGGATTAACTAGGGATGCTAATCAACTAAAATAAGACTCAAAAACACTAAACTAGACTCTATAGACTCAAAACTAACTTAAAACACTAAAAACAGCAAGAAACAATCAAAAAGACTCAAATCTATACCTAACAATTGGTTTTGACGAAAATAAAACTTAAAAGACTCACAAGACTAAGAGAAAACAAGTTTTGACTCAATAAACAAGACTTAAGAAAAAAGGGTATTTGTTTTGACGAAATTGAAATTTAAAACAGAAACTTAGAAAACAAACTTTATGGAAAACGAATTTGAATGAATTGAATGGGTGAATGGCTAGTTAGAGGGCCTTTCTCCACACATGACACATATGCAACATAAATCAATCTCCAGTTATTCTTTCAATAAACCATGAATGACAATGCCCCAAATTAATTGTATTGAACGAATTAATTCTCAGATTTCCCTAGATTCATTGAATTGAATGGACAACGCATCACAACCAAATTATTCTTTATTAAATTCCCTAACTATGGAATACGCGTGATAGAGCCATTTAACAAAGATCATTAAGTTCAATGGAAATCATAAACATTGACAAGGTATTTGTGACTATGAACAGCATGACACTCCTACCAAGGATTCACTTAACGCGATTGTGACTAGCAACCTTCACTACTTGTAAATATAAGTTTGTAACTATTAGGTGAAACTCCCTTATATTTTAGCGTCAAATTCATGTATGTAAATTAAGTGTGCACTCTCAACCCACGTACATAAACATGTTTTTAATAAAACAGATAAGTAAACCACATTCACGATTCTTGAAACAATAACTGGATGAAATCAATTCATATAAAACATATGTCCATGGCTTCGAATTCGCCTCTAACTAAAAAGAACTTAGTTACACATGATTATAAGTAAAAACATTGAAAATAAATTATAGAATACACCTAAAACTTCCAGAGCTTCGGCACAATCTTCAGTTTCTGACTTCTCGCCCTTGTGTGCTCTCCCGTCGTCTTCTCTGCAATTCTAATTAATTGCATCCTCAAATAACTCTCAAGCACGTTTTCTATAGAGTTTATACCTCATGAGAACTCCTACATCCATCTGAATTAAGTCCAAAGACACGCACAAACAGCTGCCACATTATCTTCCATGTAACCCAATCCGAGTAGGACTCTTTTTCCTGTTTAGACCTTCAGTCACAAAAATAGCTATAAAATCTGCAATACGTATCTGAATGACAATCTGTAAACTCCTATGGAAACTAGACTTCCAGAGCTTTCCAACCATATATGGCACGACACTTAATTCTTTCTAACGAAATCTGGGTGCTCTGTCGAAGTTGGCAGTTATGAGCAGCACTGTCCAATTTTCACTCGGATTTTGCTTTTTCAATGTACTTGTCTTCCAAACTTCTATCTCCACTCTTTAGGATGAATTGAAGTCCTCAAACAGTCAGATTATCTAATGTCTCCCTTGCAACTGGAATTAGGTAGAAATTGATGGTGATAAGGTTAGGATAAGATAAGATAAGATAAGATAAGGATAAGATAAGGATAATGTTCCAGATAATGTTCCATGTTTTCTGCTCTTCCCTTAGCTTCTTTGTCTTAAACTTATTTCTTCATCTTCAAAACAGATTCCTAGCCTCATTTAACCTCCCAATTCGTCCATTTCCTGGGCTCCATATACATGCACTCCATTTAAACTCCATTTTGCTTTAAAATGCACCAAAATGCACTTTCTTGCTTCACTTGCCATTTAAACGTACAAACACACGAAAATAGCTTAAATCACTATAATAAACAATAACTAACTACGTAAATGCAAGAAAACAAACTAACTAAGTCGCATAAATATGCTCCTATCATCTAGCCAATGAGATAATAACAGTTTATTATTGTTAAAGAAAGATCTTGGGTGGTAGTACCATTCAATGGTTCGGCCATTGAATGGTTCAGATTAATTTGCGGTGGGCCCCAAATGAATCTTAGATCATTCAACAGTACGTACCACTGAAGTTTGACCCGTTTGTTAAATTTCAAATGTAATTAACATGTTATTATTTACCTTTAGTTCATTAAAATTAATCATTTCATTATGTAATTTATTATGTCGTTTAACAATTCTTTTTTTTTAGGAACTACAAGCACAAACGTGGTTCCATCTTGCTAACCACAACAAATTAGTCAAAAAGCACGATTTATGGGACATTCTCAAACGTAGGGGTGGGCACTTGGAACCAAAAACCGAAACACGAATCGAATCGGACCGCACCGAACCGTTTGGTTTTGCGGTTTTGAAACGGTTTCAGTTTCGAAACCGAACCGCGGCAAAGAAAACAGTTTGGTTTCGGTTTTGGGTTTTCAAAACCGCACCGAAACCGAAACCGCACCATATATTAAATATTATGTTTTAAACTTTTAATTAATTAGTTCAATACTTCAATAGTTCAACTAGACAGTAGCTTATCATCCAATTTTGCACTTCGAGTCCTGAAAGGTTGAAACTCATCTTCATCTTTTCCTTAAAACTCATCTTCATCTCTTCCACAGTCGACATCAGTGCAACCTCACTGCTTGCATCCCCATATCCCCTTCATTCACCTGCTCTTCTTTCCAGCTAATATGATAAGAACTTAGAACTTGTATTAGTTAGTTTAGTTAATAATTTGTAACTAAATTAATTTTACAATTAGGGTTCGTTTGATACAGAGCTACAGAGAGGCTCGTTTTTTAATTTGTTTTCTTCTGCAACATCTGAGCATTTGATTTTGTTGCAGTTTTGCTGCTGTTTTTCTGCTGTTTTGCTGCTTTTTTATGTAGTTTTGCTGTTGTTTTTTGCTAGATTGTTGCTGGTTTTACTGCATTTTCATTAATTAATTTATGAGAAAATTAAGACCGTCTTATGCATAAATAGGTGTATATTATAAATTTTATCTCAAAAACCAAACCGAAACCGTTTGAAACCGCACCGAACCGAACCAAACAATTTGGTTTGGTTTCGGTTTTGGCTTCGAAACCGCATCAAACCGCACCGCGCCCACCCCTACTCAAACATACTCCAAAATACAAAATTGTGTCTGTTGGTCTAGACATTGTCTTAAACGAGACTCCCCTGCACAAATCAACTACTAAAGAATCGTCATTGGGGACACCATTGGAGAACTCAATTGAATCGGTAGCACCAACCCAAGATTCCTCGAAGCCTATTGGTAAGAAAGCTGCTAAGAACAGAGCTGCAAGAGATAGTTCTTCGACTCCTGATTATTCAAAATCAATTAATGAACTGGGTCGCCAACATGCACTGGATATGGAGCACGACCGGTTCGCATATGTGCAAGACAAGGCTAGAAATGCAGCAAATGCAAGAGAATGACAGTTGAATAGGCAAGAAAGGCAACTAGAGAAGGATTGGGATACTATGTCCCGGCGCCCCAAAGAAATGACTCTTAATTCAAAATATTTTTGGACATTTTCTCGAGGAAGACGAGCAAATTTCATACGTTTCAAGGGAAGACGGACCTAGCACCACCAATTAGATACCCGATCAAGATGAAGAAGAGTATTGTTTTAATATCGTACTTGGTTATATTAGTATGCTAGGATTTTCCGTTTATTTTAATTAATTAAGATTGTTGTAGTGCTATGCTTTTCTTTGTATTTGAAATTAAATTAATCGAATTAAACAATCATTATATTTTCAAAAAAATAAACTTACAAAGTTCACACTTAACGTACAAGGGTAATTCTCACTTTATTACCACCAAGAATTGTGAAATTTGCACTTTGATACCCCTAGTTTTTTTCGTCTCACTTTCATACATAAAGTTTGATTTTTGTGTCACTTTCATACTTCCGTTAGCATTTTCGTCAAATGCTCTATTAAATGATAACATGACATACCTTTGTCCCATTAAATTTGCCATGTGGACGAACTGGGTTAGCTCTTCCAATAAAAAATCGACACGTGGTACTTAATAAAATTCTTTGTTGACAGAGTATTTAATCCAAAATAAAATGTCTTCATTAAATAAAAAATAAAAAAACAACTAATTCCCCTACTTGCGACAACCTCCACCCTCCCATCCAATCTGGTGACCACCCTCTCTTCGCTCTTTTTTCCCTTCCTTTTCTGTCTTCCTCCTCTCGATGAAGCACCGATCGTGGCAAGTGACCAAGTCGGAAATGAGATGACTTCAACCCAGTCGAAAAAGAGATCTTAAATCTTGGACTTCGATCCGATTGCTAACTCTTCGCTGGCTTTAAATCGAAGTCGTACCAAGAGTATGAAAGGGGAGAGAGAGAAAGAGAGAGAGAGAGAGAGAGAGAGAGAGAGAGAGAGAGAGAGAGAGAGTGAGAGAGAGAAAATAAGAGGACGTCGATAGAATGGAGCGACTTCACCGACTCGACTTCGAGATTCTGTAACGTTGACAAGAATAAGCTAAAGAAAGTGCAGTTCTTCGTTGACACACCCCGCCTTCAATATCCACGTGGACACCGAGTTCGGAATGTGTTGGCCGACACTCAGAAGTGACGTAGCCATTTTATGCATGACAACACTTAAATTATACAATTTTAAATTGCCAAAGAGTTTGCATAATTTATTGCAAATATGCATTAGGTTCATAGCGTAACTAATGTAAGGCTACAAAAAAAAAAATAATAGAGTCAAGCTCCTAGAATTTCTATCCATAACAGGGATAGATATTATTATAGAAATTGAATGAAAGATAAACTCCTTACATTATCCGGAGAAAACCAGAGCTGTCACGCTATGCCTAAACGTCTCTGGATGCACCGCTACTAGGTCCTCAAAGTGTGAGTGGACAAAAAAGAAAGTTTATCTAAAACTCTTTTCTCTTTTCAAATATAGTAACCCTCTGTTTGAAAACCAATATATATATAAAATCATACTACATTTATAGTTGTTAAGTAAAACTCATCGAGTAGAAACATAAATCCAGAATATTTCCTTGTATGAGATAAATTTATGGTTAATCACAAAATTCAACTTATCACAAGATAAATCATTTTTCAAGATATCTCTATATATATATATATACAAAATAATATCACAAGGTATATAAGCAATCACCCATGTACATGCTGAGGGACCTCTCTCTAACCCTGTACAAGCTCTTTACATTATAACCACTTTGTACTCCTAGTACCACACACATGTAAGCTCTTGCACGATCAGCGCGTCACACCCAAGTCCTTACTTTGAGGAACCTCCCCCAATAATAAACACAAATGTAAAGACAAGCTTGCACTAAGGTATTTACCGAATAATAACCTTGGAGTACAGTGTGTGTGATCCATACATTTGAGATTTGTCCCACGGCCGTGAGACGGTACCAAAACGTAATGAAAGCATACCAAATGTGTGAAAACATAAGTCAGGTGAGATTAAATGCATGATCATGCCATATATAAAAATCAATGTTTCGAAGATCATAATATATAAGGCAAGTCTCAATAATGAAGCAAGTGTAGGCATGATCATAAAAACATATTCAAAACCATTCATAACTATATATATATACACACATACATACTAGGATATTAAACCATTTTGTAAAACAAATGTCCACTCACAAGGTATTTGGGAGTGTAGTCCTCCTGTGGGTTCTGCTCCTACAAACGCCTGGATGTACGGTCCCCTAAACATAATTTAAAGAATCGACCTAATAACTTTTCCTAAGTAAATAACTCTTTAAGGTACAACTAATTAAATACTACGAGAAATATAGAGAAACGGGGCTCGAATTAGAATTTTCGAAGTTCGAAATTTTTTTTCCACTGGACGGAATATTCCGTTAAATATAACGAAATATTCTGTTAGCTTCTGTTAGACGAAATATTCTGACCCGAATTTGGAAATGGGTTGGGTAAATAGGTCGATACCGGGTGTTAATTCTAGGCTTAGTGCTTATTTGTCTTTCCTTGTCAAAAATTGTATTTCCTTTGTATTTCTAAATCACTCAAGCTCAAAGCTCAATTAGACTAGATGATTTAGTTCTTAGGGATCCTGCAGACTGTGAAGGTTGAAGTGGAAGTGTTTGTGAACCTTCTACATGATAGGTTTGTTACATACATATGCACTGAGTTTTTCATGCATACTGAGCCTTGAGCAAGGTGCCCAGCCTAGTTGGTTTGCACACCCAGGTCTGCAGAGACCTCTCCACCATTGCCTCCACCTCTCTCGACTGAATCCAAGATTGAGATGGCGGCCTTGATCGCAACCATTTATGGCGATCTATAGTTTAACAAATGGCAATTGATGAGCTTGTAGAGATTTCGGTAACTCACTACCTAGCCCTTGTTGAGCCTGTACCAGTCCATCCGAGGCTTATTAGGCTTTTTCCTTTCCTCTCGGCCCACACCTAAGCCCGGTTTTTGTTAGCCCTGGATTTTCTTTTTCTTTCAGCCTAAGTGGGCTTGGCCCACTAGCAATCCAAACAGCCCAGAGGGGCTTTGGGTCTCCTGCCCACTCCTCATAATTAACCTGCAACCTAACTCTTTCTTGTTTGGGCATGTAGCTTCAAACTCGGTCCACCCAAATTTTTTGGGCCGTGACTTTCACACCTTATGTAGAGACCTGAAGTTCTCCATGATTAATCCACTAAACCAAACCATGTCTTAGAACCTGAATGTTCTAACTTTGATGCTTATGGGGAATTTATTTACCATAAGTACTAACCACAATCTTGTTCTTTCCATCCAGTGGATTATCAAACCGTAACTAGTTTGATTTCACTAACATGGAAGTTTCTGGCATAAAATTCTTTATGTGGGCACGAGTTGTGAAGCTCCATTTGACAACCGAGAAGTTGAGACACATTGAAGCCAACAATGGCATGAATAGAGCTAAATAAGCCTTTGTCGTGATCATCATTTGAAGACTTATGCTTGAAGCATTGTAAATGGAAGTACCTCGATGACGAGGATTCCATGGCTCATTGACTTGCTCAACGGACCCTTCTAATCATGAAAAGATGATCATGCCTGAAGCAAGACATATCTTACCTGACGCAAAACATGATTGAACCCCATTCGTAAATAGGTACAATTCTGAAGCTTATAGAATTCGATCAAATTTTGACTGGTGAAGCTTTTTCTCGTCCTTCCATGCTTCTTAACATGCTCCTAAAGTAGCACTATAGAGAGGGAGATTCACTACATTCTCGGATATGATTACTATCGCATTGCTCATTAAAAACCACAACAGTGAGAAAGAGGTACTAGGTGATTCGGTTGGGAGGTACCTAATGGTATAGACCCAGCTTCGGCTAGATTTTCTTGAAAGGTGCGACTAGCTTTTGTTGGAGTCCACTTAGAAGTACAAGGCATGCTTGACAGGATCTCTGCGAAGTTTGGACTCTTGTCACATCCGGATCTACTCCGCCGTAGCGCGATATTGTCCGCTTTGGGTCACGCCCTCACGGTTTTGTTTACGGGAGCTCACGAGCAACTTCCGAGTGGGTCACTCATCATGGGATTGCTCCAGCCCAAACTCGCTGCGGAGTTCCAATTGCTCAGAAACCAGTGAACTCCCAAAGGCCTCGTGCTAATTGAAGGTGGGCATGTACATATAAGGCACATCACCCCATCTCAGTTCAGTGAGTGTAAGGATATCACAATCCACCCCACTTGGGGAACCGGGCGTCCTCGCACGACACATCACATGCCGAACGGCGGTGGAACCCGTCCCAAAATTTATGTGAAATGACCAAAAAATACCCCTAGGGTCAATGTTGACTTTTGTTGACTTTTCGTGACGACTTGTGAAATTATTTCTTTGCATATTCTTGATGTACTCGTCGATACGCGAACGTGTGGGGGGCGCGTCGGGGTTTCCGGCGCGTGCCGCGCGTGCGGGCGCGTGGGGGTTTCCGGCGCGTGGAGGTTCAGAAGCCGTTTCCGGCGCGTGCGGCGCGCATAGCGACGCCGTGGCGGGTGGGCCGGCTGTGATGGGTTCCCGGGCCAGTTTCATTTTCGAGCCCGTTTTTCGCTAAAATATTCATATTTTTGGGGGATTCTTTTAAGGCCTATTTTTTTTAATTATTTCTAGGAAGTTCTAATTTATTCCCTAACTTTAAATAGGTAATTCTTCGGCTCCAGCACACCCGGAACAACAGGGAGATTTCACTCCGTCATCTGTGAGTGGACTTTTGCTTTACTCAATGGTTTTATGATTGAAAATGTTTACGAAAGTGATTTATTTATGGTTTTAAATGGTTTTCGACGCATGATTAATTATATATATTTATTTATAAATATATATACTTGTTGACGATTATTTTATGCAACATGTTGTTCTATTTATGGTATTTATATTGGGAAATGGATTTAATTAGTGATTGGGACTATTTATCAAGTATGAATATATGTTTGAAATGGTTTATGCTATGATTTCACTTTTGCATAAATATTTAACGGTATTTGACATATGGTTTTGGGAAAGGATTTATTTATGCAATGATAAATATTTGGGAATTATGAAATGGATATTGCTTATCATATCTATACACATGGTATGTATGTATGTTTTCAAACACTAGGTATGCTTTCACTACGTTGTAGTACCGTTCTCATGGCCATGGGACAAGTCTCACATGTTTGGGTCTACCTTGTACTCCAGGGGTATTGTCAGGGTAAATACCTTAGTGCAAGCTTGTCTTACGTTTATTGTTGTTTATGGGGAAAAGGCCCCACTACGTAAGGACTCGGGTGTGTATTATGGCTAGTGCTTGTGTGTGTGGTAGAATTTTCATTAGTGGATAACGTAAAGTGCTTGTACGGTGATTGATAGGCTGTTCCTGGCCGTACATGGGTGATCGCGCATATACCTTGTGTTGGTTTTCCCTTATATATTTTATTATGTTTAAATTATGAAATGTGGTTTATGAATATTTTACATTTGTGTATTTGATTATACTCATAAAGTACCTTTTGAACTATAGTATGATAGTATGTTTCACGATTATGTTGGATTTCCAATTAAGGGGTTAATATGTTGAAGAGAAGGTTTTGGCTTTGAGTTTTTGTCCACTCACACTTTTGTTTTACGCACATGGGGACATAGTGAGATAGCATCGGCGAGGTCGAGACTTCTACGTGATGGCGGCTACGTGATCTTTCATCAGAGCCATGTAGGTTCTTCTTTCTTCCGGTTTCTATAATAATATCCATCCTTTGTTATGGATAGAGATTCTAGGAACTACGGTTTATTATTTGTTTCATTTGTTTCAAATTTGTACGCTCGAACCATATGCATATTGACATTGATTTCCGCAAACTTTAATATAAATTAATTTCGTTTTCACAAGTGTTGTCATGCATTT
This sequence comes from Gillenia trifoliata, assembly GCA_018257905.1. Taxonomy (NCBI): domain Eukaryota; kingdom Viridiplantae; phylum Streptophyta; class Magnoliopsida; order Rosales; family Rosaceae; genus Gillenia; species Gillenia trifoliata. The sequence continues at coordinate 12,832,256 of CM031085.1, read as the reverse complement.
AATGGCCCGTCACTTACAGTGTCAGCCGGCACGCTCTCCTTTCGGTATCACGTGGGTATCGAGGGTAGAGTGTGTCGGTTTGGTATCGAGCATAGGTTCGAGAGAGTTCTTATGACAAACACTTTGTGTGCGTCATTCTTGTGCGAAGTATCTCGGTGTTTCCTCCAGCGAGCTATGCCACCTGACCGACGGCCAGTTTGACCGACTTAGCCCAGTGGGCAAGTCATTGCTAGCGCGGTTGGTGACGGAGTAATTACTTTCCCCAGATTGCAAGTGGTTTAGGTGTATGGGAACTTGAGGGGTGTTCTTACGGGTGAGGCAGTAGGAGCTATGACTTGAGAAGGTAGAGAAGACCTTCCGCGGTATGAATTGTCGGGAGGATCGGCGAGTTACTCTGTTGCCTTCTTCCCTCCCTTTGGGAGTGCCGGTGGTTGGTGGGACACTTGGGAGTACTTTTCCTCGGGGCACTCATGTCACTTGGGAGCGGTTGAAACGAGGGATTCCGTATGCGATTTTCACTCTGAGTATCGAGTCGGGAAGAGGAGAGAGTTCTTGGATGCGAAAACGAGGGCACTATGACCGTATACGAGAGTATGGGACACAGTTTCGTGAGCTTACCAAGTGTGCCCGGCGATGGAGAATAATGCGGCGGAGTTGCGGACTTCGGTTTCATGAGGCGGGCGTGACATCGGGATCATCACTTCTTGGACAGATGCACGACCTATCGAGATGGGTGGAGTTAACTTGGACATTGGCGATCTATGGTTAGCGACTATCTTGGGGGCCTTAGTACGGGTGGTGACGGGGGGACGTCGGCAAGGGGGCCTACGGTGGCGGTCAGGAAGCGACGGGGCTTGAGAAGAGCGGTCGAGCTCTAGTTTTAAGGTGGAGGTTCTAGCTCGGGTTCTCGATGCGGTGGAGAGACATGGGTAACTCACGGTCTGGCTGGTTCGGCTCGGCCGGATTGACCTTTTTGTGAGTTGTGTCCCGGTGACATTTGGTCCTTGTCGGGTCGGATCGGTGGTTGCCATAATTGTGGAAGGCGATGGATCATTGGCGTCGTGAGTGCCCACTACTTCGGCGACGGGGTGAGTGGTAGTGTGGCTTGAGGACCCAACGGGAGGCGATCGAGTGGTGGTAGTCGGCGAGTGGGGCGGGTCGGGGGCGAATGGGTGCTATGTCTAGCGGTAGTACCCAGGACTAGTCATGTGAACCGCGGTGGTCCGTCTCGGGAGGGGACGCGGAGGAGGTCGTGCGGAGGCGTAATGGAGGCGGAGCACATGGCGGAAGTCTACCATCTATCTCACCGGGGGCTAGAGCGAGTCCGGGAGTTATCATGGAGTACACGTTAAAAGTTTTCGATTATCATGCTAGAATTTTAATTGGTCAAGATTGCTACACATTGCGATTTCCCCTATGTTTGCTAAGAAAGTAAATCTGACCCTCACCTCTTGAGTGTGAGTTAGTTATTACTTTCATTATAGAGCCGAGACTAGTGCCGTTCGGTGGGAATTTAGGGATTGTCCGGTTTTGTTGGCGAAACGAACTCATGGAGGCGAATCTCATTCCCTTAAACATCGTTGACTTTGATATTGTGCAGGTATGGATTGGTTATCCAAGTACCATGCCATTATTAGTTGTCGTACCAAAGTGGTCACATTCCAAACACACAGTAGACCGGAGTTGTCTTCAAGGCGAGAGAAGAGTTTGCGGAGCGTCGAGTTTCATCACTCCGGGCGAAGAAGTTGTTGCGAAGGGGTTGTCGAGGTACTTGGCCCATGTGGTGATGAAGGAGATTCTCCCCGTCGTGTCGAGGATGTTCGCGTGGTCGGTAGATATCCGACGTCTTTCTGAGGACTTACTGGTTTAGCTCTGACGGAGATCGGGTTCACGATTGATCGATGCCAGTACGGACCCTATTTCCGGCCCAGTATCGTATGGCTCAGTAGTGGGGGCCCGACAACTTGAGGTTAGTTGATGAGGTTTATTCTTCTGACACTTCACCTTGGGGTGCTCGGTGTTGTTTGTTAAGAAGGATGGGAGTATGCGTTTATGGAGCTACGAGCGACTCAATCGGGTGACGGTGAAGCAGATTTATCCATTGCACCAGTTGATGACTTTGTTCGATCAGCGAAGAACACGAGTGTTCACTCAAGATTGACTGCGATACGGATATCATCGGTGCGTATCCACCCAAGGATGATGTGCCTAAAACCCTTTCCGGAGCAGATGGACATTATGAGTTGCAGTGATGCCGTTCGAGGATTGACTAATCTCCGGCCGCATTTATGGATTTGATGAACGGAGTATTCCGGCCAGGTATCTGGACCATTTTGTGATTGTGTTCATCGACGACATCTTGATTTACCTCAGTGAGACCCGGCATGAGGAACATCGAGGATTGTTTGGAGAGTTTGAGGACGGCTGGTTGTCGCCAAGTTCGGCAAGTGTGAGTTTTGTTGGATGATGTCAGTTCTTGGGGCATGTGATCTCTTTGAGGGCATTTTGTGGATCCACGAGAAGGTGGAGGCGGTTGTGAATTGGGAGCGGTGACTAATGGCCCCGAGGTGAGAAGTTTCTTGGGTTTAGCGAAATTTATTCTAGTCGTTTTATTTTAGAATTTCTCATCTGCCGGACCTCTTTACCAAACTCACCCGGGAAGGATGTTAAGTTCATTTGGGATGACGGTTGTGAGCGGAGTTTCCGGGGAACTTAAGCATCACCTTACTTTCGTGCCGGTGTTAGTAGCTACGTGAGAGCGGTGAGTTCGATATCTACGGATACTTCGTTTGATGGTTTTGGTTGTGTGTTGATGCAACATGGAAAAGTCATCGCCTATGCCATCCCGAGGACGGCTCAAACGGCCGCAAAATGAATTACCCTACTCATGACACAGGTTAGGCTATTTGTGGTTTTTGCTTTGAAGATTTGGCGGCAGTATCTTTATGGGGAGACTTGTGGTATCTTCCTGGAAATACTCAAGAGTCTCAGAAGTATATTTTTCGCGAATGAGTTGAACTTGAGGCGAGAGGAGATGGATGGGCGATTAGTGATTATAAGCGTTACCATCGATTACCATCTGGTAAGGCGAATGTAGTGGCCGACGCCTTGGTCGAATCCATGGGCGGTTGGCATCGATTAGAGCGACCTACATTCCGATGTTGGGTGAGTTGTGGAGCCGCAGATTGCTACCCTTAATGTGGATAATCATGGAGCGTTGTTAGCTCATTTCCGGGTTAGATCTGTTTTGGTGGATAAAGTTCGAGGCTCGGGGATTGATTTTGAGTGTATACGGCTTAAGGAGGAAGTTCTTGGCGGTGTGAGACAAGATTATGTGATCGGGGAGGATGGAGTGCGCGATGTTGGGTAGTCGATTATTCGTACCCGAAAGGTGATGGTGGATTGAAGAGAGAAATCTGGATGAGGCACACATTTACGCTTATGCTTTGCATCCAGGGTGATAGAAGATGCCAGGTACCATCCGACCTTACTACTATTGGTCGGGGATGAAGAAGGATATCGCCGTTCGTGAGTCGGTGTTTCACTTGTCGGCGGGTGAAAGGCAGAGGCGAAACCTTCGGGGTTGTCGCGAGAGGCTTCACATTCCAATGTGGAAATGGGAGAATGTTACCATGGTTTTGTGTTCGGGTTACACCGCCTACTAGAGCAAAGTGTGATGGGATTTGGGTGATTGTCGACCGGCCGAAGACAGCTCATTTCTTGCCAATTGATCGGGATTGCAGTTGAATAAATTGGCGAAGATGTTAGAGTAGATCGAGATAGTCAAGCTTCATGGGGTACCCGGTTTCCATCATATCGGATAGAGATCAGGGTTCACTTCCAAATTGGAGGCATTTCGGGAGGCTATGGGAGCAGAAACTTACGCTCTGATCACGGCTTTCCACCTGGGCAGATGAGGTCGGTCGAGAGGACGATCCGAGACCTTGGAGGACATGTTGAGAGTTTCGGTCCTTCAATTCGGGGGTGGGATGATCCTTTGGCGTTGATTGGTTTGCATACAACAACAGGTTTTCACTCTAGTATCGGTATGGCACCCGTTTGAGGGCGTTGTATGGTAGGCGTCTTAGAACCCCATTGTGTTGAATTTGAAGTAGGGAAGCGAAACCTTTGGAGGGCCCGAGTTGGTAGATGACACTACGAAGGTCGGGTGATTAAGCGTAACCGAAGCGGCCTAGGATAGGCAGAAGAGTATATCTTGGACAAACATTTCTAAGGATGCGAGTATGCGGTTGGCGACTTTGTGTTTTTAAGATTGTCAGCCACGGAAGGGTGTGGTGAGGCCAGTGGCGGGGTAAGCTAAGTCCCATGTACATTGGTCCTTATGACATTTGTGGCGTATTGGCGCGATTTAGCTGTTTGGCCTTTACCCGGTAATCTCGGGTACATGATGTCTTCCATGTTTCTATGTTGAGGAAGTATGTCACCTTGCACGAGTCTCATACTTGTGCCAACCTTTGCGGTTGGATGAGAGGTTGAGTTACGGAGGAGCGGGTGGATTTTGGACGAAAGATAAGGTTACGAAGACAATTGATACCTGGTGAGGTTCGGTGGAGTAACCATGAGGTAGAGGAGGCTACTTGGGAGGCCGAAGACATATGAAACCTGATATCCGCATTTATTTTAGTACTTTTGTTTTGTAATTTCGCGGACGAAATTTTATTTAAGAAGTGGGTGTTACAACACAGTCCCCAGAAATTTATGTGAAATGACCAAAATACCCCTAGGGTCAATGTTGACTTTTGTTGACTTTTCGTGACGACTTGTGAAAAATTATTTCTTTGCATATTCTTGATGTACTCGATCGTCTGAGCAGTGTGGGCGCGTCGGGGTTTCTGGCGCGTGCCGCGCGTGCAGGCGCGTGGGGGGTTTCCGGCGCGTGGAGGTTTCGGCCGTTTCCGGCGCGTGGCGGCCCGCGTGCGACGCGCACGTCGCGCCGGCGGCGGTGGACCGGCGGTAGGGTTTTTCGGGCCCCGAATTCATTTTCGAGCCCGTTTCGTTAAAATATTCATATTTTTGGGATTCTTTAAGGCCTATTTTTTTTAATTATTTCTAGGGAAGTTCTAATTTGTTCCCTAACTTTAAATAGGTAATTCTTCGGCTCCGCACACCCGGGGAAGACAACACCGGGAGATTTCACTCCAGATCATCACGTAGTGGACTTTTGCTTTTACTCGTGGTTTTTATGATTGAAAATGTTTACGCGAAAGTGATTTATTTATGGTTTTAAATGGTTTCGACGCATGATTAATTATATATATTTATTTATAAATATATATACTTATTTAACAGATTATTTATGCAACCATATTTGTTCTATTTATGGTATTTATATTGGGAAATGGATTTAATTAGTGATTGGGACTATTTATCAAGTATGAATATATGTTTGAAATGGTTTATGCTATGAATTTCACTTTGCATAAATATTTAACGGTATTTAGACATATGGTTTTGGGAAAGGATTTATTTATGCAATGATAAATATTTGGGAATTATGAAATGGATATTGCTTATCATATCTATACACATGAGTATGTATGTATGTTTTCAAACACACTAGGTATGCTTTCACTACGTTGTAGTACCGTTCTCATGGCCATAGGACAAGTCTCACATGTTTGGGTCCTGTATACTCCGGGGGTATTGTCAGGTAAATACCTTAGTGCAAACATCTTAGTTTATTGTTGTTTATGGGGAAAAGGCCCCACTACGTAAGGACTCGGGTGTGTGTGGCTGCGGCTGGTGCTTGTGTGTGTGGTACTAGGAGTACAAATTAGTGGATAACGTAAAATTAACGTACGGTGATTGAGAGAGTGTTCCTCAACCCGTACACATGGGTGATCGCGCATAGCACCTGTGTTGGTTTTCCCTTATATATTTTATTATGTTTAAATTATGAAATGTGGTTTATGAATATTTTACATTTGATATGTTCGGTATACTCGTAAGTACCTTTTGAACTATAGTATGATAGTATGTTTTACGATTATGTTTGGATTTCCAAATTAGGGGTTAATATGTTGAAAGAGAAGGTTTTGCGAAAACTTTGATTTTGTCCTCACACTTTGTTTTGCGCCCCCTTGGACGTAGTGAGATAGCATCGCGAGTCAGAACTTTCTACGTGGCGGCTACGATCTTTCATCAGAGCCATGTAGGGATTCTTCTTTCTTCCGGTTTCTATAATAATATCCATCCTGTTATGGATGAGATTCTAGGAACTCGGTTTATTATTTGTTTCCACATTTGTTTCAAATTTAGTACGCTACGAACCATATGCATATTGACATTGATTTCGCAAACTTTATTATAAATTAATTTCGTTTTCACAAGTGTTGTCATGCATTTAATGGCTTCGTCACTTGAGTGTCGGCCAGCACGCTCGCACTCGGTATCCCATGTGGATATCGAGGGTGGGGTGTGTCAACTCTAGTCAAAAGTTTGCATCTCCATAGAATGGTATGCTCTGCTTTGGCGGGACGCATGCAAATTTCAGCTCATCCATCTTCGGCTAGAGAGTGCGAATAGTGGTAAATTTAGGTCCTACCAAAGGGTGGCATCACGACCAAACACGTAATCCCTTGGCACCTAGACTCAAAACTTTAAGAATAAATAGCAGTATTCCCGAGGAACCTCAACCGTGCAAAATCTACTTTGGTTTGATGGAAGAGATCATTGGTTATACATTTGTTTATGCCCCTACCAATGTTGTTGAGAAGTACCATTCCCATAGTCAATGTTGTGAGACTCATTTTGCTTACTTCTTACATTTGCAAATCAGAATTTGACATGGGCGTCTATGTTGGCCAAACCCCCTATCCAAATTTGGTTTACTTTGTGAACAATTTCCCACATTATAGGATTCCAAGTTTGGTGTTTGTTTTAGTTATGGATGTATTATGGATATTGATGTCACTTACGTATGAGTTAATTGAATCATGTTTCTTATGCAAATTGAAGTAACATGTGATAAAGAAGCGTAAATGTGGGGAAGTTAGTTATCTAGATGAATGTCTTCTACTACGCACACAAACTTCATACCTAAATCACCCTTCTAGCAACGAGGTCGGGTATATCTAACTTTGATTAAAGGCATTAACCTTTGCTCTTAGATTGTATTAATGGTCTTGAATTACCAATACGGGGCACTTATATTCTTTGGTTTCGGAAGAACGTCATTTGAGTTTTAAGGATATTCGAAACGATGATCATGTAACCACTATAGAAAAATATAATGAAATATCTTTGCATCACCTCAAAACAAGCATGAAGTTATGTTTTGGGGCCAATGGGTTGCCTTTCAGCCGGGACATGCCACATATAGGCGCCTGGAGCCGAGTGATTCAAGCAACTTACTTGCTTTAGCCTGGCCAGTTGGTGATATTCTAGTCGAAACATGATGCAACATATTCTGAGAACACATCAACACCTAGAGTATGGAGTTTGTGCCTACTAGCATACTTTGCCAAGCCTTCGTTAGGAAATTGGATTTCTATATCATCATAGCAAAGCTACTACGCAACCACTTTTTTTCTGATGGATTCAAGAGAATAATGTGGACTAATCCGGCAAGAATGCAGACCATGTAAATATGGTTTTGGTTGATCTGAGCACAATGGTCACGTACGTCACACACACAACGCTACTAACCTCTGGCGATTTTAACCTAAGGGCTCGCCTGTAATTATCTCATAAAGTTTATAAGGCTGAATAATGTTGGAGTTTATATCGAAGATTTTACGATACGTATTGCATGTATTTTGGGCTTTTTGAACATGGAGTCTGTGTTCAACTCAACACGGTCTCGCGAAGCGATCATAAATCGCATTATCAATTGATCCGCCCGACCTTGTTGAATGCACCAAGCTTTCGTTACTACGCCTAGGCTATGCAATCTTGTATACAACCATGTTAGTGCACGAGGCCATTGCTACCAGACCTTTTTGCTTTCTGGTTAGTTTCTTAGAACATGAACTTGATGTTTCGTACTTGCTTGGCGTTTTGAATATGCACTTTATGCCATATTGTGTCGCCTCAGCATTAAATATGGGTCCTCAAAGGGATGTGAATCCTTGTCGATTATGATTTTCCTTTGAATTAGCTCTTTAGAGCCACTTGCCTTGTGATCTCTTTACAGCCGGTTTGCGGTTGTCACTTCAAAGAGAATGTCAATGTTCACCGAAGAACGGCGTGAATTATCGTGGACGTCCCTAATACGTCTCATCTCGATCCAAATTATTCTAGATTCTAGAGTGTTGCTTCAACGCTTTCTACAGTCTAGCTAAGGAGTGAAAACGATCATATACTAGCGCAAACATACACACGAGGATAGTTATGCATGTGGTGTCGAGTTAACATCCACAGAAGGGGTGTGCCGCCCTTGAAAAAAAGGTTGGGCCCTTTGTTTGACGGCCAGTGCATTTGGCCTAGCCAATCAATCTGTTCTCGGCTCGAAGCGCAGATCTCACTCAGTTGCGAGGATTCACCACCCTAGAAGTAGAAAAACCTGGCACAAAATGAATCCCTTCCTCGTTCGCTATCTCAACCATTCCACCTCATGAAATTAATCCAGTTATTCCAAGACTTGAGTTCTTGGTCCATTATGCAGCATGGATGAGTTATGGAATCGGAATGAGATTATCATCAATGATATTCACGTATATCGTAGCTGCAGAAATAGTGAAAATCAAAGATATCGAGCTAGTTCCATTGATGAATGTCGACGTAGAGTGATTGGCCAAGCTGGAAACAAGCAATCCAAGTCAAACTTGATTCCACTTGTGAAAGGTAAAGTGTTTGAGCCTATAATTCCTACACCTCCATGTGAAGCTCGTTGGCTACAAAGGGTTTTCGTAAGGAAGCGTAATGAGAAGAATGAGATAGTGTGATACAAGGCACGCTTTGTGGCGCAAAGGCTTCTCTCAACGCGGCGGGATTGATTACGAGGAGACTTATTCTCCCATAATGGATGTCATAACGTTCACGCTACCTTCAGGTTTGGTAGTTTAGAAAAATTGAATATGCGGCTTATGAACGTGGTTGTAACGTATCTATAGGGACCATGTCTGAGAAATCTCATGGAAGTTTCAAAAAGACTTTCATAGACCACTAGGTACAAATAAGGCCTTAGTTGATGGTGGAAGCAGTCGTCTCGGCATACACAAAACCGTCGCGGGTGAGTGTTGTCCAAGGTAGTAAATTTTACGACGGTAGATGCTCGTCATTTGGTGTATTCTCCTTCTTTATTTGTTTCGCCCAAAGCGGATTGTCTGTCTTTCAAAAAAGGGGAAAAAAAAAAGAGTTTTCGTCATTCAGGCATGTGCCAAACTGACAGTTCAAATAGCTACCGGACGATGGTTTTTCATAAAATCATGATTTCAATAATCCCCAGATAAGCAGTTAATAATGAAAAGCGTCATCCGTATAACTATGAGATGGTTCAACTCTATCTTGTCGTCCCATTTTAAATAACAAAAGTGTTTTGCTATTTTGTGCTCATGCACGATATTGTCCGCTTTGGGCAACGTCTCATGGTTTCTTTGAGACTCAGAGCAGCTGAGTGGGTCACCCATCATAGGATTGCTCTAGCCCGAACTCGCTTAACCGGAGTTCAGTGAATCCAAGCCAGTGAAACTCTCAAAAGGTCTCGTGCTAATTGTGAGGTGGTATGTACATATAAGGCACATCACCCTCTAGTTGGTCTGTGTGGGATATCACAATCCACCCCAGCTTAAGGGGAGCAGGCGTTCTCGCCCAGAACGCACGTCCATACCAAACGGCAAAGTGGCTCGATGCGGTCTTTCACATCCCCCGGACCGACTACGCAGCCCAGCACGATAATGTCCGCTTTGGGACCACGCCCTCAAGGTTGTTTGGGAACTCGAGCAACTTCCCGGTGGGTCACCCGTCTTGCAGGATTGCTTTGAAAGGCGAGGCAAGCCATTTGTCCTTGAACTTCATTGCCTGAATGAGGGTTAGCAAAGCAATTCCAGCGAAATCCCCGGCATCATCAAGACGTTTGTGATGAGAAGACGACGACTTGGAACGACTATGAAGGTGAAGTCGCTGCTTCAGCCGGGACCGATGCGATCCTCTCGACGCCGACTTCTGGGACTCTGCACGGCTGCTCTCACTCTCTTCTTTCGAGCTCCCATGCCCCATTTTCTCTCTCCCTCCCTCTCTCTCTCTCCGTTGGTCGATGTGGGATGTCCGATGGAATCCGAAGCCAGTGAGCTCCCAAAAGGCCTCGTGCTAATTGGAGGTGGGCATGTACATATAAGGCACATCACTCTATCTCCGTTGGTCGATGTGGGATGTCACATCCATCGTTAGTTTGTTTTATGATAATTTGCATTTGATCCACAAATTTCAGTTTGATGAATTTAGTTATGCCAATTTGCATTTTGATGCACAGATTACAACATTTATTCTAATTACCATTGGTGCCAAAATACACAGATTGCAACTTCATATATTAAGAAACATGAGAGTACAAAAAAGTTAGATATAGTACCAACTTAATCCACATATATTCCAAAATAACCAAGAGCCTTAAATCCTACCCCCTCCTGTACAAGATAACCAAGAGCCTTAAATCCTACACAAAAGATGGCTCTAGACTAGTTTATATCCATGGACCCTTTTTCTAGATAACCAAAAATACCATGAACTGAACATATACACACATACATGAATAGACGTTGTCCCATATTTGATTTACGTTCACTCAAAAAAGTTAGCCACAATGTCTATGCATACCCCACATGATCCAAAATTATGAGCTCAATCATCTTAGAGGTAATTTTGCAGGAAATTGGCCCATTCACTACGCACTTCATCAATCTTTTCCTGCGTGTAAGTTCTATCCATTTTGTTCTCCCACTACCACATGATAAATGAAATATTAAAGGACAATCTAACGACTATGAAACACGTCTAATTAACAATAAGAATGCTTCCTCAATATAACTACCTAAAGTTTCCATAACATATGAAAAGGGTTACATATGACAAGTTTTCAATTAAGTTAAAGCTAAACTAAGTTTTACCTTTGTCATAACTGTGGAGCATCCATCTTCAATTTTTTTCTTCATATAACGCATAACAAAATAGCCACACTCCTTGTTAGTTGGTTGTTGAGGAACACCCTAAACAAGATAAAACATTAATACAATCCACAACCACATGCAAATTACAATAAATTTGCAATCTCATGATATATAGGCAAAGGTAATATACCGCCAAATATTTCCACTGAACTAATGACACACCCCACCCTTGATACCCACGTAGATACCAAGTTCGGGCGTGCTGGCCGACACTAATAAGTGACGAAGCCATTGAATGCATGACAACACTTAGTTTATGCAACTTAAACCATTAAATAATTTGCGGAAATAATACCAATATGCACAAGGTTCAAAGCGTACTAATTTGAATCAGCGGAAACAAAATAATAAATCAAAATCCTAGAATTTCTATCCATAACAGGGATGGATATTATTAAAGAAACTGAATAAAAAAGAATCTCTACATGGTCGGGAAGAGAATCAGAGCTACCACTCGTATGCCTCAACTTCACCAGATGTTCTATCACTAGGTCCTGAAGGGGGCGCAAAAACAGAAGGTGTGAGTGGACGAAAAATAAAGTTTTCTAAAAAAAACCTTTCTCTTTTCAACATAGTAATCCCCTGTTTGAAAACCAGTATAAGTATAAAATTTATACTACTGTAATATGAGTCAAAACATACTTTAAATGTTTAACTGGAAACATATATCAACATAGATTCTATAAATAATCATTCATATTTCCGTAAATCATTTCGCCATATATAAATCAATAGTATAAATGAGAAAACCAACATAGGGTATATGTGCAATCACCCATGTACGTGTTGAGGAACAGCCTCTCAATCCCCGTACAAGCACTTTACGTTATCAATCAATTTGTACTCCTAGTACCACACACATGTAAGCACTTGTGCAATAGCGCGTCACACCCGAGTCCTTACGTTGTGGGGCCTTTCCCCAAAAATAAACATAAACGTAAGACAAGCATGCACTAAGGTATCTACCAGACAATGCCCCTGGAGTACAGTGCGTGTGACCCAAACATGTGAGACTTGTCCTACGGCCGTGAGACGGTACTACAACGTAGTGAAAGCATACCAAGTGTGTTTGAAAACATACATATATAACCATGTGTTTAGATATAAAGAACAATATCCATTTCATAATTTCCCAAATAGTCAAACCTCTTGTAATCGAACATATTCATGCTTAGAAGCCATAGATTAAATATCAATATATCCATATAATATTCAAATCTCAAAATCATTCCATAATATATATATATATATCCATATATATTTTCATATCTCAAAATCATTTCATAATATATATATATCCATATATATCTATATATATAAACATGCCTCAAAACATTTAAACTCATAATTATATCAAAGCAATAATTATTTTCAAGCATATAAACCATTTAAGAAAACAAAAGTCTACTCACTGGTGCTCAGGAGTGTAATCTCTCTCGGTGTTGCCCTCCTCGAAGCGTTGCATCGAAGAATTACCTATTTAATATTAGGAGAAAGTGTTAAACATCCCTAATATAAATTAATATAACCCTTATATGAAAATAACCCAAAAATAATACAATTTTAGCGAAAACGGGCTCGAAAAATGATTTTCGGGGCCCGAAAACCTTGCCGCCGCCGTCCGCGGCCTTCGGCACTACCGTGCGCCACCGCACGCGCCGGGAAAAGGCCGGACGTGACTCCATGCACCGGCACGTGTCGCCACGCGCCTGCACGCGCCTGCACGCGCCTGATGACGTCACCCCACGCGCAGCTGACATTAGCCACGTGCCTGCTAACGTCAACACCATTAGAATTAACGGCGTCAGTTAGGTTTAACAAAATATACCTTTTTCTAACGGAATATTCTGTTACCGTGACGGAATATTCCTTCACCTTCAACCTTTTTTCGGTCGTTGGAGCTGTCGCCGGCGCCGCCGTCCTCTGGCGCCTTGTTAATCCCAAAACTTTAAAAATTCATAACTCCTTCATTCCTTGGCCAAATTTAACTTTCCATATATCAAAATGAAAGTATTGACGAGTAGAATATTTTCATACAATTTTTGGGCCAGAAAAATGGCCGGAGATGGCCTGAAATTGGCCGGAAAGCTTTGGGAAACCCTAATTCCGTTCTCCTTCAAAACTGCACCAAATTCCACGTTCTTTATGTCGATCTGAACCCACTCAATGTAATAAAACCAATGGAAATGGTTTCGAGGCTTACCTAAGTCGGGATTGTACAGAAACTTGAATTGCAGTTTGCCGATTTCGTTCCGGCGTCGGTTTGTCCGATTTGGTTCGAGTTTGAAGAATCTGGAATCACAGTCTCGTCCAAAATGACGACACGATCACAATGGCTATGATCTTGAGCGACGGTTCGACGATTTTGTGATTCGTCCAAAATTTAGGGTTTGGGTGGTTTGGGTGATTTTGGCCGATAGAGAGAGAGAGAGATCGTGGTTTGAGAGTGAGGGAGTTGTGTTGCTGTACAGCAGCCAACCCACAACCCAAAAACCCTAATTTCAACTTACGGGTGTGGAAATTACTAAAATGCCCCTACACTTTAAAGTTTCGTAAAATGTTCGTTTTAACTCCGAATTGAGTTCCGCTTGCGTCCACGCGTTCGTATCGACGAGTACATCTTGAACATGTAAAGAAAATAATTTTTCCCATGTCGTCTCGAAAAGTCAATGAAAGTCAACATTGGCCACTAGGGGTATTTTGGAAATTTTACATAAAACTTTGGGACGGGTTGTAACAACTAATTTACGAATATGCTTATTCCTTTGAGTGTTAAATATTTTTAATCCACTTCACCAAAACAACAATCATTCATCAATATTCTATCAACCACATATTGATAACCAAAGTACTAATTTATTCATGGAACAAATACTTACTTATCGACTATCGATTTCCAATCATCTCCAGTCAAGCGGCACTTCAGTGGGTCCATGAAATAAACAATTCCTTTTCACGGATTGATAACCGTCAATGTCCAATGTTTGCTGCTCATGAGAATATCCTTATCAATGTACCAAGTACACATTGAGAATTAACGAACTAGTTTTGAATCACAAGCTTAATTAGAATTACAAGGAATAAAAAAGATCTAATCATCACAAGCGTCTAAGATACTAGTAGTAATTTTACGCGATCGGTCTTCCACACTACCACACCCATTTGCACTAATTGTAAGCACATCATTACTACCAACTATTGTCAACTCCCCCTCAGTTGCTGCTTTCTTTAAATCTTCTTGAGAATACTGAAGTTAAAAAAATCAAAATTGATATTTAGCATAACCAACAGTAGAGAGAAATTAGCACATCCCTCCAATTTGCAGCTCTTGCTTATTCCGGTATTCTGACCTTCTAAATTGCCATTACATTGCAAAAGAAATAAAAAAATTGCAATCAATTCTTGCTTATTCCATGCAACTTTCAATTATTTCTCTTATTATTATCATTGTAGGCAATTACAACAGAGATGGAGAGGAAAAAAAAAAACTGTAATGGAAAGAAGTTCCATTATAAATAGCAGTTGCACAAAAGGAAAAAGGTTAATACTTATTACGTTTAGTTACTTACAATTTCTTTTGCCTTTGCTGCAGTTTTTGGATTTGGTATTTTCTCTTGTTTATCTTCACGTGCTTTAATCAGTAGCTCTATCAATTTCTGTGGCAGTAGGATCTTTTAATAACTGCCAATATATATATATATATATATATATATCATAGAAGTTAAAATAGATAGAATTTCGCAACCTAAGTTAGCAGTCAAAGAAAAACCACTAGTTAGTTTCCCAAACGCTAGTAAGCCCACAACCTTACAGGTTACATCCACTAGTCAAAAAATAGATCAAATGTTACAGGAGTTAAAAGCTGAGAAATCAGTTAATGTATTGCAACATGATTTAACGACTCAGTCAGAAAGTATTTATGATTCGGACCAAGATAGTGAAACAAATTCAATCCAAAAGATTGAAGATGCATTTCAAAATCCTGAGATAAAATAGATCACAAATAGAAAAGTTAATCCAACATCTCTGACCAAGAACTAGTATCCAAAGCCAACACCTCCAGATATTCAGTTTGAGGAAAGAAATTTCCAAAGTCAATTTGTAGTTTCTGCTGACAAATTGTATGAGTGGAACATTGATGGACTAAGTGAACAAGAGTTACTAAACAAGTTACAACACATGTCTATGGTTGCTAATAGTTATATTACCAATCATAATCTTAATCAAACTCAGGTCGTTGATCTGTTAGTCACAGGGTTCACAGGAATGCTTCATTCCTGGTGGGAGAAACATCTCACAAAACTCTCCAAAAATGAAATTAGAAACGCAGTAAAGAGAGATGAAGAAGGTATTCCAATTTTCGATGAGAACATCGGAAGAGGAATCACTGACACAGTAAATACTTTATTTTTTTTTACAATTATTGAGCATTTTATTGGTACACCGAGTAATGTTACTTCTAGAATACACGATCAACTCAGTAATTTGCGTTGCCCTACGCTCAGTGACTTTCGTTGGTATAAATACGTATTCATGTCTAGAGTTATGCTACGAGAAGACAGTAAACCATTTTGGAAAGGAAAATTCATAAATGGTTTGCCAAATCGTTTCTCACATAAAATTAAACAAGTATTAGTCAATGAAGATGGTATCACATACCATATTCAAACCTTACTTACGGTAATATTATCAATATTATCCAGAAGGAAGGATTGAAAATGTGTACAGTATGCACTACCAAAATAATGATTATTAGGGGCGATTTATTAAGGGCGGAAATAGGTAACCGCCTCAATTAATATCAAACAATGGTGGAATAGTTAATTGCCCCTAATAATACTTAATGGGGGTGGAAATTGATTCACCCCTACCAATTTGGGGCAAATAGAACCGTCACTAATACTTTGGCGGAAAGTTTTAATTGTTTTTAGAAAAGAACGCGCCATAATATTCGTCTTGAGCGCTAAAAAAGTTTATTTGCATTAAGTAAGGGTGCATATTAGCGCCCCTAATAGTTATTTATTTATTTTTATTATTTTTCCCAATTAAATATCCTGACCTTCTACCAAAAAAGGAAAAGAAAAAGAAAAATTAAGTCTCTTGACCTAATCAGTCTCTTGATATGCCATAATGTTTTTCCTTCTTTTCTCCATCCACACACCTAGCCCATTTTCCTTCTTTTCTCCATCCACACACCTAGCCCCTTCATCTCCTTCGTCAGTTCTTCATTCCTCTCATGGATGGTAACCAAAAAGGAATATAACTGAAACCCTACGCTCCCTCACTTTCCCTGTAATTCTTTTTCTTCTCCAGCACTGCACAACATTTCTTCTACTCCTTCTGTCTTCTTCTGCATTTTCCTTTTGTTTCTGTAGTCCTTTTTTTTTTTCTTCATCTCCTTCTGTCTTCTTCACCACTAATCCCTTGGAACCTTTGTTCTTTGGTATGCATATATATCTCTAATTCAAAGTTTATATTTTAATTCATTCATCATCCAAATCGATCCCCAATTCTATTTCGTGAAATTGACAGTGAAACTTGAAAAATCTAGAAGAGTAATGAGATTTACTCCGCAATATACCGTTGCAACGCTTGGTTCCAAAAATCTCACAAGAATTCTAGACAGATTACCTCATGTTTCAAAGTCGTTTGGATTTCCAGTGGTATGTTTATACAAATTATGTAATTTTGCTTGGTTTTTGTCATTTTGGTTATTGTGTTTTTCTAATAATTATTGAAACTTTGTATGCTAACATATGCTCCATTGAAAATTGAAGGAGAAGGCATGCCTGCAATGCTTGAGTCGGTTGGCTAGATGTGGAGTTGCATCAAAGAGATTGCTGTGAATAATTCTTTATTTTTAGAGATGTAGAGAGAAAGATCATGCTAGATTTCAATGGTTTTATTTTCACAACAATAAAATTGACTTTTGGGTTCTATTTTTATGGATTTTATTTTTTTTATTATATTAAAAGTATTAAGGGCGGAGTTGTGTGCCTTTAATAGATAGCAATTAATTAATTTTCAGTACAAAAATCTGACGTGGCTTCATTAACAATATGGGCAGTTTTAGGGATTTTCCGCTTCTAATAACTTTTTGTGATGCCATTTAAAGAGGCGAAACTGTCTTCCGCCCCACATACTTTTAGAGGCGGTTTTAGCTAGTTTTCCGCCCCTAATTAAAGTTTTAAGGGTGAATTTAATTGCCACTAATGCTTACTATCTTAGTAGTGATGGGTTGCCTCCTATAGCCCCATCTAGTAAAAAGAAAGTTACAGACTACAAGCATTCAGGTAAGTATCCAAGTTACAAACACAGCAAGTATAGGTCCAAAAATAAGAATTTTGAATCTAATAAGTTTTACGAGAAACCTAAATCCAGTAAATGGAAACAAGGTTCCTCAAGTAAGTTTCAGTCAAAGAACACTGACCAGAAAGGAAAGTGTTACAAGTGTGGTAAGTTTGGGCACTATGCGAACAAGTGTAGACTCAAGAAAACCATTAGTCAGTTGAAGATCTCTGAGGAAGAGAAAAATCAACTCATCCAGGTTCTAGAGTTAAGAGACACTGATCTCAGTCAATCTGAAGAAAATTCAGATCATAGTTTATCCTCTGGTCAGCCTTCTACAGCTCCTTCTTCACCTAAGGCTAAGATAGGATGTACTGATGTATGTTGTAAAACCAAATCAGTACTTAGTAAACAAGATGAACAGGAAGATCTTCTTATCGAGTTAATTAGTAAAATAGATGACCCTGAGTTAAAACAGTTTTATCTTAAGAAACTTAAGAAGTTAAGTAACCCAGAAAGAAACCATTGCAAGTCAACCACATACAAATCCAAAAATTTGTCTCAGTTCAACCTTAGAAAGGTTTAGTAAACCAAAGAAAGAAGTCACAGTTAGAGATTTACAGAGAGAAGTAAATAAAATCAAAGAAGAAATAGGTTTGTTAAAGTCAGAAAATGTAGAAATAAGGTCACACCTTTGTCACCTTCAGACACAAACCATTAAGGGTAAGAAACCAGTAATCCTAGAAGAAGAACCAGACACTTCGTCCAGTTCAGACTCTGAGTCTAAGTCACAGAAGTCAACTCACGATTTAGTCCTAGGACTACTCAGTACGATTAGAATCTAGAAATGGTATTCTAAAGTAAAAATAATTATTGAGGATTTTCAATTTGGAATCCCCACTAAATATTTTCATAAGTCAAATGAAATTCTTAGTGCAGTGAATCAATCACCTATGCAGTTGAAGTACGAAATACCAAAGGCACATGTTTGTCAGAATTCAGTATGCATTAAAACCGCATTTGTTTTAGTTAAAAATATTTCTGATCAAGTCATTTTAGGCTTGCCATTCATTGCATTACTTTATCCATTCAAAGTTCATCATAATTGCATATCTACACGCATGATAGGTCAAAAAGTCAAATTCGATTTCTGCACAGAAACAGATTTCAAGAAATTAAAACTTTTACAAAGTGACAGTATTTCAAAAACAGTTAATTTGATTAGTCAAAAGTCACAACAAATTCGATTTCTCAAAGAAGAAATCAATTACAAAAGAATTAAAGAACAACTTTCCAATAAATCTTTATTAGACAGCATCACATGTTTTCAAGAAAAACTAGTCAAAGAAATTTTTTCTGACATCCCTAATGCTTTCTGGCATCGGAAACAACACATAGTCAAATTCCCTTACATAAAGGATTTTACTGAAAATAAAATCCCTACTAAGGCAAGATCGATTCAAATGAGTCACGAAATTATGGAATTCTGTAAAAAATTAATCCATGATTTACTTAGCAAATGTATTATTAGAAAAAGTAAGTCTTCTTGGTTCTGTTCAGCTTTTTATGTTTAGAAAAATGATGAACTAGAAAGACGAGTCTCAAGATTAGTTATCAACTACAAACCCCTCAATGAGGAATTGGAATTGGATACGGAATCCATTCCAATACCTCATTGAGGGGTTTGTAGTTGATAACTAATCTTGGGACTCCTCTTTCTAGTTCAGCATTTTTCTGAATATAAAAAGCTGGACAGGACCAAGAAGACTTACTTTTTCTAATAATACATTTGCTAAGTAAATCATGGATTAATTTTTTACAGAATTCCATAATTTCGTGACTCATTTGAATCGATCTTGCCTTAGTAGGGATTTTATTTTCAGTAAAATCCTTTATGTAAGGTAATTTGACTATTTGCTGTTTCTGATGCCAGAAAGCATTAAGAATGTCAGAACAAATTTCTTTGACTAGTTTTTTTTTGAAAAGATGTGATGCTGTCTAATACAGATTTACTAGAAAGTTGTTCTTCAATTCTTTTGTAATTGATTTCTTCTTTGAGAAATCGAATTTGTTGTGACTTTTGACTAATCACATTAACTGTTTGAAATACTGTCACTTTGTAAAAGTTTTAATTTCTTGAAATCTGTTTCCGTGCAGAAATCAAATTTGACTTTTTGACTTATCATGCGTGTAGATATGCAATTATGATGAACTTTGAATGGATAAAGTAATGCAATGAATGACAAGCCTAAAATGACTTGATCAGAAATATTTTTAACTAAAACAAATGCGGTTTTAATGCATACTGAGTTCTGACAAACATGTGCCTTTGGTATTTCGTACTTCAACTGCATAGGTGAGTGATTCGCTGCACTAAAAACTTCATTTGACTTATGAAAATATTTAGTGGGGATTCCAAATTGAAAATCCTCAATAATTATTTTCACTTTAGAATACCATTTCTAGATTCTAATCTTACTGAGTAGTCCTAGGACTAAATCGTGAGTTGACTTCTGTGACTTAGACTCAGAGTCTGAACTGGACGAAGTGTCTGGTTGTTCTTTTGGGATTACTGGTTTCTTACCCTTAATGGTTTGTGTTTGAATGTGACTAAGGTGTGACCTTATTTCTACATTTTCTGACTTTAACAAACCTATTTCTTCTTTGATTTTATTTACTTCTCTCTGTAAGTCTCTAACTGTGACTTCTTTCTTTGGTTTACTAAACCTTTCTAAGGTTGAACTGAGACAAATTTTTGGATTTGTCTGTGGTTAACTTGTGCTGGTTTCTTTCTGGGTTACTAACTTCTTAAGTTGCTTAAGATAAAACTGTTTTAACTCAGGGTCATCTATTTTATTAAGTAACTCGATAAGAAGATCTTCTTGTTCTTCTTGTTTACTAAGTACTGATATGGTTTTATAGCATACATCAGTACATCCTATCTTAGCCTTAGATGAAGAAGGAGCTGTAGAAGGTTGACCAGAGGATAAACTATGATCTGAATTTTCTTCAGATTAACTGAGATCAGTGTCTCTTAACTCTAGAACCTGAGGAACCTTGTTTCCATTTACTAGATTTAGGTTTCTCGTAAAACTTATTAGATTCAAAATTCTTATTTTTGAACCTATACCTACTGCGTTTGTAACTTAGATACTTACCTGAATGCTTGTAGTCTGTAACTTTCTTTTTACTAGATGGGGCTATCGGAGGCAACCCATATCGTTCACAAAAAGTACCTAACTCGTAATTTGCAATTGACTTATCTCGGTTAACTTGCTTAGTAATTTTCATATCTATTCACATTTTCAATCCTTCCTTCTGGATAATATTGATAATGTTACCGTAAGTAAGGTTTTAATATGGTATGATATCATCTTCATTGACTAATACTTGTCTAATTTTATGTGCGAAAAGATTTGGCAAACCATTTATGAATTTTTTTTTCCAAAATGGTTGGTTACTGTCTTCTCGTAGCATAACTCTAGACATGAATACGTCTTTATACCAACGAAAGTCACCGAGCGTAGGGCAACGCAAGTTACTGAGCTGATCATGTATTCTAAAAGTAACATTACTTGGTGTACCAATAAACTGCTCAATAATTGTAAAAAACAAGTATTTACTGCATCAGGGATTCCTCTTCCGATGTTCTCATCGAAAATTGGAATACCTTATTCGTCTCTCTTTATTGCGTTTCTAATTTCATTTTTGGAGAGTTCTCTGAGATGTTTCTCCCACCAGGAATGAAGCATTCCTGTGAACCCTGTGACTAACAGATCAACGACCTGAGTTTGACTGAGATTATGATTGGTAATATAACTATTAGAAACCATAGACATGTGCTATAACTTGTTTAGTAACTCTTGTTCACTTAATCCATCAATGTTCCATTCATACAGTTTGTCAGCAGAAACTGCAAATTGACTTTGGAAATTTCTTTCCTCAAACTGAATATCTGGAGGTGTTGGCCTTGGATACTAGTTCTTGGTCAGAGATGTTGGATTAACTTTTCTATTTGTGATCTGTTTTATCTCAAGATTTTGAAATGCATCTTCAATCTTTTGGATTGAATTTGTTTCACTATCTTGGTTCGAATCATAAATAGTTTCTGACTGAGTCGCTAAATCATGTTGCAATACATTAACTGATTTCTCAGCTTTTAACTCCTGTAACATTGATGTAACCTGTAAGGTGGCGGTGTTACTAGCGTTTGGGAAACTAACTAGTGGTTTTTCTTTGACTGGTAACTTAGGTTGCGAAATTCTATCTATTTTAACTTTTATTTTATCTAACTGTTTGCCTATCGTGTGCAGACTCTGGTTTTTGTAATTGTTCAGTTTGATAACTGGTTTTAGTCCACTGTCTTCCTTTGGAAGTTTAAATGGAGAAGCCAATATCTGTGTATTAGACACTGTGATTACTATTGATTCTGGAGGAGGGTGATTGGACGAGACTACTATCTTATCCTGTTTGACCCAATTCTTTTTTGTGATTACTTCGAGTCTTTTTTCATACTCGTAGTATTTTTCTACATAATCAAAGAAAAATACTAAAAATTTATGTGACTCCATGAATTGTTTCCAGTTACTGTAAATGTCTTCTTTTTGTTCGACATTGTACTTGTTCCTGAAGGATTCTCTTCTAGGAGTATTAACTTCAGCTACTATGTCTTTATTTAACCGTTTCCAATTGATTTGGAACGGTTTATTTAAGACTAATAATTGTTGATTAACTTGTGTTGCTTCAAAGTCTGAAGGTATAGGAGATGTTTGTTCTCCTGTCACGTAGTGTGGGTGTGTGACTTGTGATTCAGTTTTTACCGAATTAGTTTTCATGTTGATTAAATCATTAACTAACTCCTGTTGTGAAACAGCATAAAGTGTCTCAAATTCTTTCAACTTTTTACTAATCAAAGAATTGATTAACTCTTGATCTTGACCTATCATTGAAGCCGATGTAGATCCAGAAAAAGAATTTCTATCTTTGTCACTGAATCTATTTGACTGAGACAAATCATGTAAACTAACACTTGATTTCCGGATTGGATTAAAATTAATCCTAACCGTTCCATCAAAGTATTTTTCAATGTTATCTAGGTCAACTAGATTATTCTGAAAATTAATTGGTTTACTTTCATTGATCAAACACTAATCTGAGGGCAACAGACCATTTAATTGTTTGTGGTACTCGGATGTTGGCGTTGTCTTGATTTGTTTGAATCAAGAGTGCGTGATTGCGAGGACTTTTTACTAATGCTTGAAAATTCATGTTAGTTCCTGTGACTTTATAGTAAATCCTCTAAATGAAAGCCAGTGGCTGAACACCTTCAAGGACTTGGTATCCTGAAGTTTTGATGTTTAGTGTGAGTGCTTTCAACATGTGAGGATCTGAAAGACTGACAGTGAGATCCAGGAAACAATCGAAGTGGATTGGCCCGTTGTATAAACTTGACTCAATCATCCCGAGGACACTATCACTAAAGTTAGTGAATCGTGCATCTTTGAGACATAACAATATTGAGGTATTGAGACCTCTTCTGTTCAATGGTTTTACTGCAATTTGAACTAATCCAACATGGATGTAGTTGTGATCGTCCTTTCTGTGTGACTTAACTTGTTCAGGTGTGAATAACTGACAAGTTTCGTGTTCTTTACGCAAGGCATAAGCCTTTTCTATTGTTTTGACATGATGTTCACTTTGAAATGAAGTTACTGACCATTTTTTCTTGTAAATTGATTTACTGGATATCTTAGGGGTATTCCAGTCACTAAATGACTTTTTGGTGCTAAAATCTAATTTTTGTTCTTCGTTAACTATATTGGGTATCCTACTCATTGTGTTACTAGATCTAAATAATCTACTCATTGTTAACTAACTCAAAGTTCTAAACACAGTGATTTTACTTGGGTTTACTCTCTTCATTTCTATGCGTCTCTCTCTCTCCGCTCATGCACTCTGCTCAGGCCGACTCCTATGCTTTGCTCAGGCCGACTCCTACGGACTTACTGTTTGGACCACACCTTACTGTTTGGGTTGAGAGATAAACACGTCTACGAAAAGGGTTAATCAGATAAAATAACTGGAATAAAACTTCTAGTTAATAAACAGATGAATAAATTACTGAGAAACTAATTGACTGACCACTCACTTGGCCCTGATAACAAATATATATATATATATATATATAACAAACACATTAGTTTTCATCTTAAATGTATCAAAACGAATAACAAACATATATGAAAACACATTAGTTTTCATCTTACATATATATATAACAAAAATATATGTTGGAAATATATACTAACCAACTCATTCTCTAAACCAGCATAGCCCTTGCGCAACATGTGATGATTATACTCATTATGTGATCGTCTCTCTTACGGAACTGCCTGAGTTATCTACAAACGCTAATACCATGATAATGCACAAGCATATACAATAAAAAACTATGACAAAAAAAATATAAATTAGGTTGAACTAAACACATTACCTCCCACACTTTTGTTAACCTAGAAGCTACAAACTCATCCCAAATTGGCTTTTTAATAAACTTATACAATTCAGGTGGATTTTCTAATATCTCAGGCTGATCTTTGAATGGCAGAATGTAATATGTAGTAAGTGTAGACTTGAATTCTCTGAATTTAATTCCACCAGATGTCAATACCATTTTCCTGCTCTCCGGACCAAAAGTAAATGCAGCCAGTATGTACAAAGTATGTTATACAAGGTACAAAAATTGAACTATGCATGATATGAATTACACATACCTCTATAGTTTCCCAGAGTTTGTTTCTTTTCTTCTAGAGACACTTTTTTCCAATTTATATATGTAATGGGGATCTTCTGGCGCACTGAAGACCTAATGTAATTCTGCATCTCTGAGTTGGCCTTCTCGATTGGCTGCCCTTTTTTATTAAAGTCAACTTCGGGCTTCACTCCCAGCATTTTTCTCCTAATCACACGCTGCATGGTAACACGACCACGGAGCTTCTTCTTTCCTTCATTGGTGTTACAACCCTTCCCAAAATTTTATGTGAAATTACCAAAATACCCCTAGTGGTCAATGTTGACTTTTGTTGACTTTTCGTGAAGACTTGTGAAAATTTATTTCTTTACATATTCATGATGTACTCGTCGATACGAACGCGTGGACGCAAGTTGGGATTAGGAGTTAAAACGAACGTTTTATGAAGCTTTAAAGTGTAGGGGCATTTTAGTAATTTCCACCCCGTAAGTTGGGATTAGGGTTTTTGGCTTGCTGCTGTGCAGCCAACCCTCCCTATCATTCTGCACGTTCTCCCCCTCTATCTCTCTTTCTCTCTAAGCCAAAAACCTCACCGAAACCCTAACCTTTGGACGAATCACACAACCGTCGAACCGTTGCCCAAAATCCATACCATCACGATCGTCTCGTCATTCTGGACGAGGCTATGATTTTAGAATTTCCAAACTCGAGCCCAATCGTCCAAACCGACGCCGGAACGAAAACGACGAACTGCCATTCAAGTTTCTGTACAATCGCGACATAGGTAAGCCTCGAAACCATTATCATTGGTTTTATTGGATTGAGTAGGTTCAAATCGATATAAAGAACGTCAAATTTGGTGCAGTTTTGAAGGAGAACGGAATTAGGGTTTCCCGAAGCTTCCCGGCCAATTTCAGGCCATCTCCGGCCATTTTTTCGGCCTCAAATTGGTATGAAAATATTCTACTCGTCAATACCTTCATTTTGTATATGGCACGTTAAATTTGGCCAAAGAATGAAGAAGATATGAATTTTTGAAGTTTTGGAATTAATTCGGAAATATTCCAGAAATTCCGGCGAACCAGGCGGCAGAGGAAAGCGGCGCCGGCGGCGGCTCTGGCTACCGGCGAGAGGAGGAAGAAGAAGGAATATTCCGTCAACGGTAACGGAATATTCCTGACGGCGTCAGAATATTCCGTCCAGAAGGTTTATTCCGTTAACTTTAACGGCGCTGATGTCAGCAGGCGCGTGGCTGACGTCAGCATGCGCGTGGGGGTGACGTCAGCAAGCACGTGCCGCGCGTGAGGACACGTGCCAGCGCGTGGGAACATGCGCCAGCGCGTGGCAACACGTGCCAGCGCGTGCCGGCGCGTGCCAGCGCGTGCCAGCGCGTGGCCGGCGCGTGAGGCCACCTCCCGGCTCATGGCGGCGCGTCCGACCGTTTCCCGGCGCGTGGCGGCTCGTGGTGGCGGTGGACGGCGGCGGTAGGGTTTTCGGGGCCCGGAAATCATTTATCGAGCCCGTTTTCAGTAAAATAATAATATTTTTAGGGGATTTTTCTTTAAGGCCTATTTTTAATTTATTTTAAGGAAGTTCTAATTTGTTCCCTAATATTAAATAGGTAATTCTTCGACTCCGCACACCGAGGAAGGCAACACCGGGGGAGATTTCATTCCCGAATACCAATGAGTGGACTTTTGCTTTATTAAATGGTTTTTATGATTGAAAATGATTATGAATTTGATTTCTATATGGTTTTAAATGGTTTTCGAAGCATGTTTATTTATATATATTTATTTATAAATATATATACATGTTGATAATTGATTATGCAACCATATTTGTTTTATTTATGGTTAAATATTGGGAAATGGATTTAAATGGTTATTGTGGTTATATACCAAAGTATGAATATATGTTATGAAATGGTTTACACTATGATATTACTTTTGCATAAATATTAAATGATATTTGGGACTTATGAAAGGGATCTTGCTTATTATATCTAGACACATGAGTATGTATGTATGTTTTCAAACACACTAGGTATGCTTTCACTACGTTGTAGTACCGTCTCACGGCCGTAGGACAAGTCTCACATGTTTGGGTCACACGCACTGTACTCCAGGGGTATTGTCCGGTAAACACCTTAGTGCAAGCTTGTCTTACGTTTATGTTTGTTTATGGGGAAAAGGCCCCACTACGTAAGGACTCGGGTGTGACGCGCTGCGGCGCAAGTGCTTACATGTGTGTGGTACTAGGAGTACAAATTAATGGATAACGTAAAGTGCTTGTACGGTGATTGAGAGGCTGTTCCTCAACCCGTACATGGGTGATTGCGCATATACTCTGTGTTGGTTTTTCCTTATATATTTTATTGGAATTACGAATTGTGATTTACGAATATTATACTTTTAAGTGTTTCAGTTATACTCATGAAGTACCTTTTGAACTATATTATGATAGTATGTTTCTACGATTATACTGGATTTCAAACAGGGGGTTAGTATATTGAAAAGAGAAAGGTTTTGCGAAAACTTTATTTTTGTCCACTCACACTTTTGTTTTTGCGCCCCCTTCAGGACATAGTGATAGTGCATCCGGTGAAGTCGAGGAATCTGTGTGGCAGCTCTGATCATCTATCCCGACCATGTAGGGATTTATCTTTTCTTTTCAGTTTCTATAATAATATCCATCCCTGTTATGGATAGAGATTCTAGGAACTTATTTTATTATTTGGTATCCGCTGTTTCAAAATTAGTACACTCTGAACCATATGCATATTGACATTGATTTCCGCAAACTTAATAGTATTTTAATTTTGTTTCCACTAAGTGTTGTCATGCATTTAATGGCTTCGTCACTTACGAGTGTCGGCCAGCACACCCGCATTCGGTATCCACGTGGGTATCGAGGGTGGGGTGTGTCAATTGGTGACTTCAAAATTATCAGTTTGAAGGTGTTCATTTGCATGAGATGCCACAGATTCAGCTTCAGCATCCTTTTGAGCCAACTTCTTCTTACTTGTCCTTAAAGGAGTAGATGTTGCCTTAGCTTTCCTTGAAGCAATAGAATTTTCTTTTCCTTTCCTCAAAGAATTAGACATTGCCTTAGTTTTCATTGAAGTAGTAGACTTTTCCTTTGCTGTCCTCATAGGTGTAGACTTTGCCTTTGATGAAACCATATTGTCATACACAAACAACATTTAATCATGATATAGGTTAGTCAATAATAATTTGATCAATATTCACCATACAATAGCAATATCTACAACAAAAGAAAGGCAGATTCTCACATAATTTCGAATTTCTAACATTATAACAACTAATAAATTGGCAGTCATACCAACTGAAAAAACAACAAATACATAAAAACATAATTTTTCAGACAACCAGACTTGATTATCCAAACACATCATCCTATG
This sequence comes from Gillenia trifoliata, assembly GCA_018257905.1. Taxonomy (NCBI): domain Eukaryota; kingdom Viridiplantae; phylum Streptophyta; class Magnoliopsida; order Rosales; family Rosaceae; genus Gillenia; species Gillenia trifoliata. The sequence goes on along the minus strand of CM031085.1, from coordinate 12,804,667 downwards.
ATTAATCAATCCAAATACGCTCCTCCCCTGGTCGCATATAGCTTATCTCATCCTCTCTCGTGACATCCTCAAATGTCTCTATTGGTGGCAAACTTCTACATAAGGGTTGATGGTCAATGACTATCTTCTAATTCATCATCATTGTAAAACTTGTCTGGCATGTTTAATACCACATGCCAAGTAGAATCAGTCGGGTCTTCAATGTAGAAGACTTGTTCCACTTGGTTGCCCAAAACAAATGGTTCATCTTTGTGGCCTTTCTTTTTAAGATCAACAAGTGTAAACCCAAGATCATAAGCTCTAATTCCATTCTTGCTCACAACCCAATCACATTTCAACATAGTACGCGTGAACTTGGCATAATCGAGGTCCCATATTTCTTGAATTATTCCATAGTATCCCATGTCTTCAATTACAGGTTTCTTATCCTTTGAGCTAGCAACTTGCATCGTATTTGCCACCACATGAACTCCGTTATTTTGAACAGCTCGTACATCATCACGTGCCTTGGCGCTAAAACGCACACCATTAATTCTGTAACTTTTATACTTCAATACATCCAACGAGGGCCCATCTGCTAGCTACCTTATGGTTTTTGATATTTTGTTGCCTTCACAAGTGAATTCAAGTGCCACCTTGAAACATATACGGTTAATCTCTTACATGAAGGACAACAAATCAATTGAACAATACTTATTCAATTTTTAAGAACAAAATATCTTACCCGTTCACAAAACCATACAATGAAAGTTTTATTATGCTTGACACGTAGCCAATGTGCATCTTTTTTGTATTTAGGGTGAGTATTCTCCAAATATAGCATGTGCTCACTACAAAAGCAATTGAAATGTTATAATCTTAAATGAAAACAAAGACAAAGTTGGAAAGGTATTCAAAGTGAAAGTTCTTACGCGATATATGGTTCCATTTCACCTGTATTCTCTAATACATAAAAGATGTGCCTGGTCCAATTCTTCATGATTAATAGATTGTATAAACACACCAGACAAAGGCTTACAATCAGTGGAAAATCCCAGATTGTGATGCTTCGGTACTCCAACTGTCTTAACATTAGACATATGTTCCGTGTAAAGCTCGATAGCTTCTTCTAAAATATAACAGTCAACGATGCATCCTTCCAAACGATTATGATACCTTACATACCCTTTTAGCACTTTCATGTACCTTTCTTATTACACATTGATAATATCAGTAGAAAAACCACAAATTTTAAAGCTAGAAAATTTATAAGAAAATTCATAACCCGAAGTCACAAAAGGAAAACTATTTCACACAAAACCTTTACAAACATTAAGTGGGTTCTAACACAAATCATGTTTAATGATGGGAATTGAAGACAAATAAATAGTAAAGAACATTGCCCGTTGACAGATGATATTACTCAGATCGAAATAATTGAACTAGTTGTGGGCGTCGTAACTATTAAGACTGGGTTGCAGATGGTGCAACTCGATCTGGGACAGAAGAGAAGAATCGGAAAGCAGTCAAAGAAGAAGACTGGCAGGGGCACAAAAAAAGAAGGAAAAAATTATCAAAAACCATCCAATCAACACCAAATTTGAACATTCATGAAGGATTAGAACTCAAACCCTAAAAGAACCATCTTACCTTTCAAAGAAGAAATTAGTGGAGACGTTGGAGTACGAGAGGAATTGGGGATGTTGAGAGTTTAGGTCCCTATGAAATTGGGTAGCACAAAAGGGATTTCATCATTGAAAATGTTGGAGTGCGAGAGAAATTAGGGATTAGCCTATGAAGGAATGAGCTTTTTTTCTTGTCTGGGCGTTTATTTTTCTCTTAAACGCGAGACACGTTAAAAGTTTTCAAGTCAGCACCTTTATTTTCCTCTCGCGTTAAAAAATTTCATCTAGTGCCTTTTTTTTCATTTGACCTTTGTTGCATTTCACCCTAACGACACTTTTACATATTCTGTCGACTATGTAGTGGATAAAGTTTCAAAATCTCATTTTATCCCACAAATATGACCCCCTGCACGAGGGTTTTTAGCAAAACTAATGTTTGGAAAATTAGAACGACAGTAAAAATAAAAAAACGTCGTCTCGTCAGTGTCGTCTGTACTAGTGGACTGATTCAAATAGTTTTAGATCACTGAACACCCTCTCCATTGAATTGAGGCGTTCACTTATGGGTTGGAACAATCCAGTTGGATATGGTATACCCGTCTACCTGATTATTTGATCAGTTAGGGATATGTGAATAAACTATGCTCATGCGTGTGCAAAACTAAATTTGCTAAAGTTGCAGTCTATGTCGATGACATAAATCTTACTTAAACTCTGGAAGAGTTTGAGAAAACTGCCTCACACTTAAAGTTGGAATTTGAGATGAAAGATCTTGTCAAAACTCGTTTCCATCTCGACCTGAAGTTTCGAACAAAGTTCAGATGGTATTTTGGTCCCACCTGTCGAACTACACCCAGAAGGTGTTTCCTTTGAGTACACCCATGATCGTTCATACGCTATATGCAAATGAGACCCTTAAAAAGGTTGTGGAACCTGAAGTTCCATATCTAAGTTCAATTAGCACTTTATTGTACTTAGTCCATTGCATTAGGCAGGACATCTCCTTCACTGTTGATCTTTTGGCAAGATACAACATTGCGCCTACACGCTACCACCAAATTGGTGTTAAAGACGTTTTTCGTTACTACGGATCTGGGCTTATTCTATCCCTACACATCTCAGAATTAACCATAACCTCTTGGTTATCGGAATGATACCTACCTTGTGGGATATGCTGACACAAACTATCTGTCTGATCCGCACAAGGCACGTTTCCAAACGGATTATGTCTTTAACTTTAAGAACACCGCATTATCTTGGAGGTCAACCAAATAGACCTTAGTTGCGACATCTTCGAGCTCATCACCATGCATGAAGCCACACGTGTACATGGGAGCATATTTGAAGCACCTGTAGTTCTTCATCCTTTGTTGAGTCCCAACGACGCTCTATGAAGACAACGTTGCATGTATCTACAAGACCATAACAGGGAGACATCCAAGAAGTCAACACCAAGCATATTGCGTCAACATCACATCAGCATGAGCATCAGAAGATTGAAGTCAAGCAGACCCGATTCGAAAACTGTTACAACCCGTCCCAAAATTTATGTGAAATTACCAAAATACCCCTAGGGTCAATGTTGACTTTTGTTGACTTTTCGGGACGACTTTTAAAAATTCTTTTCTTTACATATTCTTGATGTACTCATTGATACGAACGCGTGGACGCAAACGGAACTCAATTCGGAGTTAAAACGAACGTTTTACGAAGCTTTAAAGTGTAGGGGCATTTTCGTAATTTACCACTCCGTGTATGGGAATTAGGGTTTTTGGCTGGCTGCTCTCTTTCTCTCCCATTTTCTCTCTAAGCCAAAAACGAACCGACAAACCCTAATCTTGGTTGAATCACAAAACCACCAAACCGTCGCCCAAAATTCATACCAACGTGATCCTCTCGTCATTTTGGACGGGATTGTGATCTTGGAATCTCCAAACTCGAGCCCAAGCGTTCAAACCGAAGTCGGAACGGTTTCGGAAACTGTCCGTCTATTTTCTGTGCAAACCAGACCAAGGTAAGCCTCGAGAGCATCACCATTGTTTTTATTGGATTGAGTAGGTTCAAATTGATATAAATAACATCCAATTTGGTGCAGTATTGAAGGAGAACTGAATTAGGGTTTCCCGAAGCTTTCCGGCCAATTTCAGGCCATCTCCGGCCACTTTTCCGGCCTCAAATTGGTATGAAAATATTCTACTCCTCAATACCTTCAATTTGATATATGGCACGTCAAATTTGGACAAAGAATGAAGAAGTTATGAATGTTTGAAGTTTTGGGACATAATCGGTATTAAATTTCCCAGATTCCGGCGAACCAGGCGGCGGCAGACGGCGGCGGCTCCGGCGACCGGCGTGAGGAAGAAGGAGACGAAATATTCCGTTAACGGCAACGGAATATTCCTAACGGCGTCGGAATATTCCGTCCAGAAAAGGTATATTCCGTTAACTTTAACGGTGCTGACGTCAGCAGGCGTGTGGCTGACGTCAGCAAGCGCGTGCAGGCGCGTGGCGACACGTGCCAGCGCGTGGCCGGCGCGTGAGGCCACCTCCCGGCGCGTGCCGGCACGTCCGACCGTTTCCCGGCGCGTGGCGGCCCGTGCGGCGGCGTCGGCGGCGTTGGACGGCGGCGGTAGGGTTTTCGGGCTCCGGAAATAGTTTTTCGAGCCCGTTTTCGCTAAAATAGTAATATTTTTGGGGGATTTTTCTTTAAGGCCTATTTTTAATTTATTTTAGGGAAGTTCTAATTTGTTCCCTAATATTAAATAGGTAATTCTGCGACTCCGCACACCGAGGAGGGCAACATCGAGGGAGATTTCACTCCCGATCACCTGTGAGTGGACTTTTGCTTTCTTAAATGATTTTTATGTTTAGAAATGGATATGAATTTGATTTATACATGGTTTTAAATGGTTTCCAAAGCATGTTTATTTATATATATTTATTTATAAATATATACGCAATACTTGATAATTGTTTACACAACCATAATTGTTTTATTTATGGTATCTACATTGGGAAATGAATTTATTTGATGATTGGGATTGTTTATCAAAGTATGGTTATATGTTATGAAATGTTTCATACTTCGATATCACTTTTGCATAAATATTAAATGATATTTTATTATATGGTTTTGAGGGAAATATTTTATTTATGCAACACTTGATATTGGGAATTATGAATGGGATTTTGGCTGCTATATCTATACACATGAGTATGTATGTATGTTTTCAAAGACACTAGGTATGCTTTCACTACGTTGTAGTACCGTTCTCATGGCCATAGGACAGTTCTCACATGTATGGGTCACACGCACTGTACTCCAGGGGTATTGTCCGGTAAATACCTTAGTGCAAGCTTGTCTTACGTTTATTGTTGTTTATGGGGAAAAGGCCCCACTACGTAAGGACTCGGGTGTGACGCGCTGCGGCGCCAGGACTTATATGTGTGTTGTACTAGGAGTACAAATGATTGGATAACGTATTGGACTTGTACGGTGATTGAGAGGTTGTTCCTCAACCCGTACATGGGTGATCGCGCATATACCCTGTGTTGGTTTTTCCTTATATATATATATATATATTGACGGAAATATGAACTGTAATTTATTGTTATCGTACCTTTTGATATATTACAGTATACTTTTAAAGTATCTTTCGAACTATACTATGATAGTATATTTCTACAACTACTGGTTTTCAAACAGGGGGTTAGTACATTGAAAAGAGAAAGGTTTGTGAAAACTTTTATTTTTGTCCACTCACACTTTTGTTTTTGCGCCCCCTTCAGGACATAGTGATATTGCATCCGGCGCAGTCGAGGTTATTACGTGGCAGCTCTGATTATCCATCCCGACCATGTAGGGATCTATCTTTCTTTCAGTTTCTATAATAACATCCAACCCTGTTATGGATAGAGATTCTAGGAACTCAGTTTATTATTTGTTTTCCGCTGTTTCAAAATTAGTACGCTCTGAACCATATGCATATTGAAATCGGATTTTGCAAGTTTATTACAATTTAATTTTGGTTACACTAAGTGTTGTCATCCATTTAATGGCTTCGTCACTTACGAGTGTCGGCCAGCACGCTCGCACTCGGTATCCACGTGGGTATCGAGGGTGGGGTGTGTCAGTTTGGTATCAGAGCATAGGTTCAGAGAATTCTTATGACAAACACTTAGTGTGCATCATTCTTGTACTGAGTATCTCAGTGTTTCTTTTCCTCAGAGCTATGCCACCTCGACGTCAGCCAGATTTGTCCGACTTAGCCCAGCTGGGGCAAGTCATCACCAATGCAGTTCAGGGTGGTAGAGGTCGTACCTTCCCTGAGATTGCTCGTGGTTTAGGTGTATGGGAACTTGAGGGTGTTGCTACTGGAGAGATTGCCGAACTTTGGCTCGAGAAGGTAGAGAAGACATTCCGGAGTATGAACTGTCCGGAGGATCAGCGAGTTACTACTGCTGCCTTCTTCCTCACTGGGAGTGCCAGTAGTTGGTGGGACACCGAGGAGAGTAGTTTTCCTCAGGGCACTCATGTTACTCGGGAGCAGTTCAAACAGAGGTTCCGTATGCGATTTTTCACTCCTGAGTATCGAGTCAGGAAGAGGAGGGAATTCTTGGATCTGAAACAGGGCACCATGACCGTATCCGAGTATGGGACTCAGTTCCGAGAGCTTATGAGGTATTGCCCAGCAATGGAGAATAACGCAGCGGAGTTACAGACGCAGTTTCATGAGGGGCTGAGGCGTGACATCAGGATCATTACTGCTGCTCACCGATGTACGACCTATCAGATGGAGCTGGAGTTAGCTTTGGACATTGAGCAGTCGATGATTAGTGACTATGCTGGGGGCACTGGTACGGGTGGTGACAGGGGACGTCAGCAGGGGAAATTTTCTGTTGGCGGTCCGAGGAAGCAGCAGGGCTTCAAGAAGAGCGGTCAGAGCTCTAGTTCTTCTAGTGGAGGTTCTAGCTCAGGTTCTCGATCTGGAGGAGGACGCATGGGTAACTCACAGTATTCTGCTGGTTCAGCCCGATCTGATCGACCTTTCTGTGGGCGTTGTAACCGGCGACATTTTGGTCCTTGCCAGTCTCAGACCAGTAGTTGCCATAACTGTGGAGTGCCTGATCATTGGCGTCGTGATTGTCCGTTACTACAGCAACAGGGTAGTGGGAGTGTGGCTTCAGGACCCCCACAGAGGACTGATCAGAGTGGTGGTGGTCAGCGAGTGGGACAAAATCAGGATCAGAATGCGGGTGCTGTGTCTAGCGGCAGTACTCAAACTAGTCATGTGAACCGCGGTGGTCCGTTTCAGAGGGGACTTGGTGGTGGTCGTACTGGAGGCCGTAATGGAGGCCAGGCACATGGCAGAGTGTTCACTATGTCTTAGCAGGATGCTCGAGCGAGTCCAAGAGTTATCATGGGTACGTTAAAAGTTTTCGATTTTCATGCTAGAGTCTTAATTGATCCGGGTGCTACTCATTATGTTATATCTCCTATGTTCGCTAAGAAAGTAAATCCCCAACCCTCACCTCTTGAGTGTGAGTTAGTTATTGCTCAGCCTATGGGGCAGACTAGTGCCGTTCAATGGGAATTTAGGGATTGTCCAGTTTTCGTTGGCGACGAACTCATGGAGGCGAATCTTATTCACCTAAACATCATTGATTTCGATCTTATTCTGGGTATGGATTGGTTATCCAAGTATCATGCCATTGTGGATTGTCGTACCAAAGTGGTCACATTCCAAACACCTGGTAGACCAGAAGTTGTCTTCCAAGGCGAGAGAAGAGTTTTGCAGAACTGTCTGATTTCATCACTCAAGGCGAAGAAGTTGTTGCAGAAAGGGTTGTCAGGGGTACTTGGCCCATGTGGTGATGAAGGAAGATTCTCCAGTCCGTGTCGAGGATGTTCGCGTGGTCAATGAATATCCCGACGTTTTTCCTGAGGACTTACCTGGTTTAGCTCTTGACAGAGAGATCGAGTTCACGATTGATCTGATACCAGGTATTGATCTTATTTCTCGAGCGCCGTATCGTATGGCTCCAGCGGAATTGAGGGAGTTGAAAACCCAACTTCAGGAGTTAGTTGATAAGGGGTTTATTCAACCCAGCACTTCACCTTGGGGTGCTCCAGTGTTGTTTGTCAAGAAGAAGGATGGGAGTATGCGTCTATGCATAGATTACAGGCAACTCAACCGGGTGACGGTGAAGAACCGTTATCCATTGCCTCGGATTGATGACCTGTTTGATCAGTTGAAGGGAGCACGAGTTTTCTCCAAGATTGACCTACGATCTGGGTATCATCAGTTGCGTATCCGCAAGGATGATGTGCCCAAGACTGCTTTCCGAACGAGATATGGACATTATGAGTTTCTGGTGATGCCGTTCGGATTGACTAATGCTCCAGCCGCATTTATGGATTTGATGAACAGAGTCTTCCGACCGTATTTGGATCAGTTTGTGATTGTGTTCATCGACGACATTCTGATTTACTCCCAGAGTGAGACCGAGCATGAGGAACACCTGAGGATGGTTTTGGAGAGTCTGAGGACAGCTCAGTTGTATGCAAAGTTCAGCAAATGTCAGTTCTGGCTTGATCGTATTAGTTTCTTAGGCCATGTGATTTCTACTGAAGGTATTTTCGTGGATCCACAGAAGGTGGAGGCGGTGGTGAATTGGGAGCAGCCGACTAATGTGACTGAGGTGAGAAGTTTCTTGGGCTTTGCAGGCTATTACCGTCGTTTCGTGCAGAATTTCTCGTCTATAGCCGGACCTCTCACTAAACTCACCAGGAAGGATGTTAAGTTCGTTTGGGATGACAGCTGTGAACGGAGTTTCCAAGAACTTAAACATCATCTTACTCATGCACCAGTCTTAGTGCTTCCTAATGAGAGTGGTGAGTTTGATATCTATACTGATGCTTCGTTGCATGGTTTGGGTTGTGTGTTGATGCAACACGGAAAAGTCATCGCCTATGCATCCAGACAACTCAAACGGCACGAAATGAATTATCCTACTCATGACCTGGAGTTAGCTGCTAGGGTCTTTGCTTTGAAGATTTGGTGACATTATCTTTATGGGGAGACTTGCCGTATCTTCACCGACCACAAGAGTCTCAAGTATATTTTTACGCAGAATGAGTTGAACTTGAGGCATAGGAGATGGATGGAGCTGATCAGTGACTATAATTGTACCATCGATTACCATCCTGGTAAAGCGAATGTAGTGGCCGACGCTTGGAGTCGAAAATCCCATGGGCAGTTGGCATCCATTCGGGCGACATATATTTCGATGTTGGGTGAGTTGAGGAGTACGGGTGCTATCTTTAATGTGGATAATCATGGAGCTCTGCTAGCTCATTTCCAGGTTAGACCTGTTCTTGTGGATAAAGTTCGAGAGGCCCAAGGGATTGATTCTGAGTGTGTACAGCTAAAGGAGGAAGTTCTTGGCAGTTTGAGACAGGATTATGTAGTCAGGGAGGATGGATTACTGATGTTGGGTAGTCGTTTAGTTATACCCAAGGGGAATGGTGGATTGAGGAGAGAAATCCTGGATGAGGCGCACATTTCTGCATATGCTATGCATTCGGGCAGTACGAAGATGTACCACACCATCAGACCTTATTACTATTGGTCAGGGATGAAGAAAGATATCGCTGTGTACGTGAGTCAGTGTTTCACTTGTCAGCAGGTGAAGGCGGAGAGGCAGAAACCTTCGGGGTTATCGCAGAGGCTCCCTATTCCAGTTTGGAAATGGGAGAATGTTACCATGGACTTTGTGTTTGGGTTACCACCTACCCGAGCAAAGTGTGATGGTATTTGGGTGATTGTCGACCGACTGACAAAGACAACTCACTTCTTGCCAATTCGTCAGGATTACAAGTTGAATAAATTGGCGAAGATGTTCATTGATCAGATTGTTAAACTTCATGGGGTACCAGTTTCCATTATATCGGATAGAGATCCGAGATTCACTTCCAAATTCTGGAAGGCATTTCAGGACGCTATGGGAACAAAACTTCTGTACAGTACAGCTTTCCACCCACAGACAAATGGTCAGTCTGAGAGGACGATTCAGACTTTGGATGACATGTTGAGAGTTTCGGTCCTTCAATTCGGGGGAAGTTGGGATGATCACTTGGATTTGATTGAGTTCGCATACAATAATAGTTTTCACTCCAGTATTGGTATGGCACCTTTTGAGGCATTGTATGGTAAGGCGTGTAGAACCCCATTATGTTGGACTGAAGTAGGGGAGCGAGCACTTGAGGGCCCAGAATTGGTAGATGACACTACAGAGAAGATTCAGGTGATTAAGCGTAACCTCGGCCCAGATAGACAGTAAGAGTATATCGTATAAAATTAAGGACCGCGAGTATGCAGCTGGCGACTTTGGTGTTTTTTGAGATTGTCAGCCTGAAGGTGGTGAGATCTTGCTGGTAAGCTAAGTCCCTGCACATTGGTCTTTATGAGATTGTGGGGCGTGTTGGCGCGCCTGCATATCTTTAGCCTTGCCAAGTGGAGTTGTCTCGCACATGATGTCTTCCATGTTTCTATGTTGAGGAAGTATGTACCACAAGAGTCACATGTACTCCAACCACCGCCTTTGCAGCTTGGATGAGAGGTTGAGTTACGAGGAGGAACCGTGAGATTTTGACAGAAAAGACAAGGTTCGAGGAATGTGCTTATACCGGGTGAAGGTTCATGGAGTAACCACGAGGCAGTATGGGAGGCTAACGGGGGAGACCGAGGAGCATATGCGGCGCAGTGATCCTCGCATTTATTCTAGTAGTTTTGTTTGTACTCGCTGGATGAAATTTTATTTAAGGGGGTAGATTGTTACAACCTGGCCCCAAAAATTTATGTGAAATTACCAAAATACCCCTAGGTCACGTTGACTTTTTGTTGACTTTTGATCTACTCTGTAAAAATTCTTTCTTTACATATTCTGATGTACTCATCGATACTTAACGCGTGACGCAAACGGAACTCAATTCGTGAGTTAAAACGAACGCTTACGGCGCCAAAGTGTAGGGCATTTTCGCACTTACCACTCCGGTGCAAAGTGGGAATTAGGCTTTAGTCGGCCGCACAGCCAGCCTAACCCCCTCCCCATTTTCCGCACGTCACTTTTCCTCTCCTCTCTTTCTCTCCCATTTTCTCTCTCTGCCAAAAACGAACCGACAAACCCTAATCTTGGTTGAATCACAAACCACCAAACCGTCGCTTCGCTGTAACTACGCTCAATGTGATCCTCGTCATTTCGACGGGATTGTGATCTTGAATCTCCAAACTGAGTCTTGAGCTGCTCAAAACCGGCGCCTAACGGTTTCGAAATCGGCCCGCCTATTTTCTGGTGGCAAAACTGCATCAAGGTGTTTCTAGACCATCACCATTGCTTTATTGATTGAGAAGTTCACATTATTATAAAGAACGCCCAATTTGGTGATGAAGGAGAACGGAATTAGGGTTTCTGAAGCTTTCCGGCCAATTTTTGGTGGCCATTCTGGCCAATTTTTCCGGCCTCAAATTCTCATATGGAAAATTATTCTACTCTCAATACTCAATTTGATATATGGCACGTCAAATTTGGACAAAGAATGAAGAAGTTATGAATGTTTGAAGTTTTGGGACATATTCGTATTAAATTTCCTCGTATCTTGAACTAGGCGGCGGCAGATTTACAAGGTTCGGCGACTGGGCGTGAGGAGAAGGAGACGGAATATTCATAATGGCAACGAATATTCCTAACGCGCGCCGGAATATTCTCGTCCCGGAAAGGTATATTCCGTTAATCTTTATCTGCAGCACGAAGCAGCCCATGGTCGTGACGCCAGCGAAGCGCGTGCAAAGCGTTGCGGGCGACACGCCGCCAACATAAGGGGCGACACGCGCCAACAAGCAGGCGACACGCTGCCAATACAGGCGACACGCGCTACGCGTGTCGGGCGCTGGGTGAGGCCACTCCCCGGCTGCATGGCGCTGGGTCTGATCATTTTGCTGGCGGCGCACTGCCGCGGCGCGTGGACGGCGGCAGAGGGTTTTCGCCCATAAATCGCTGAGCCCGTTTTCGCTAAAATAGTAATATTTTTTGGGGGATTTTTCATTAAGGCCTATTTTTAATTTATTTTAGGAAGTTCTTAATTTGTTCCTAATATTAAATAGGTAATTCCGCTTACCCGCACACCGAGAGGGCAACATCGAGGGGAGAGATTTCACTCCATCACCCGTGAGTGACTTCTTGCTTTCTAAATGATTTTTATGTTTAGAAATGATATGAATTTGATTTATACATGGTTTTAAATGGTTTCCAAAGCATGTTTATTTATATATATTTATTTATAAATATATATGCAATAATTTCTGATAATTGTCATACAACCACAATTGTTTTATTTATGGTATCTACATTGGGAAATGAATTATTTGATGATTGGGATTGTTTATCAAAGTATGGTTATATGTTATGAAATGTTTCATACTTCGATATCACTTTGCATAAATATTAAATGATATTTTATTATATGGTTTTGAGGGAAATATTTTATTTATAAACACTTGATATTGGGAATTTATGAATGGAATTTCGCTCCTATATCTATACACATGAGTATGTCTCGTATGTTTTCAAACACACTAGGGTATGCTTTCACTATGCTTGTAGTACCGTTCTCATGGCCATGTGAGCACATGTACGGGTCACACGACTGCACTGTAGGGGTATTGTCCGAGAATACCTTAGTGCAAGCTTGTCTGACGTTTATTGTTGTTTGCGGGGGAAAAGGCCCCACTCACGTAAGGATTCCTGTGTGACGCTACAAGGCCAGACTTATATATGTGTGTTGTACTAGGAGTACAAATACTGGATAATCTATTGACTTGTACGGATTGGAGAGGTTGTTCCTCAACCCGCATGGGTGATCGCGCATATACCCTCGTGTTGGTTTTTCCTTATATATATATATATATATATATATATATATATATATATATTGACGGAAATATGAACTGTGATTTATTGTTATCGCATCTTTGATATATTACAAGATACTTTTTTAAAGTATCTTTCAACTATACTATGATAGTATATTTCTACAACTACTCGTTTTCAAATTGTGGGGTTAGTACATTGAAAAGAGAAAGGTTTGTGAAAAACTTTTATTTCTTGTCCACTCATTCACTTTTGTTTTTGCGCCCCCTTCGTGACATAGGGACATTGCATCCCTATTACAATGGTGATAATACGTGCGCCCTCGATTATCCATCCCACTCTGCCATGTAGGATCTATCTTTCTTTCGCTTTCTATAATAACATCCAACCCTCGTTATGGATAGAGACTTCTAGGAACTCGCTTTATTATTTGTTTTCCATTGCTTTCAAATTAGTACGCTCGAACCATATGCATATTGAAATCGATTTGCAAGTTTATTAAGTAATTTAATTTTTGGTTACACTCAAGTGTTGTCATCCATTTAATGCTTTGTCATCACTTACGAGTGTCGGCCAAAGACGCCGCACCCATCCACGTGCACGAGGGTGGTGTGTCAAACAACCTTGTCGACCTCTTCACAAAGTCACCGCTTTCGAAAAAGCTTGTTCGAGGATTTGGTAATTTTCTGTCTGCAACTCTTGTGGTTCTCAAGGGGAATTTGTTAAACTCGTGTGGGGAGTATCCCGAATTATACCACTTGACTTAATGTACTCTTTCCCTACGACTCATGGTCATTTTTACCATTGGGCTTTACACCATGAGGTTTTGACGAGCCACCCATCCTTGGTTGGTTATAATTGTGTGTTTTCTTACTACTTACATCTGAAGATGCTTGAGCATCGACTTGGATTAACTCACATTTTTCTCCTTGCACTACGGGTTTTGTCCTATCTTGGATTTTATCATAGCCAGGTTTTGGTGACTTCACTGTGTGCAAATCCCTATATTGTAGACTCTCAAGGTGGTTCTCTATAATGTCTTTACTTGAGACGACTTCATCAACTATTATCTCTACATCATCTTGAAATTCAACGCGATATCTTTACCTCGGGGTATTTACACACTCAAAGCGGGGAGTGTTACAGCTACTTATTGGCATATTGACTGTAAATTCTAGGTAGATATGGATTAAGATACTACCCAGGATATGAATTAGTGGCATTACTTGAGTTTCTTGCGACACTACCAAAATGACAAGTGTCTAACGATGACAATCATAAAGACTGGTGGAGTTACCCTGAAACTAAACGGAATTCCACTAGTGAATCACTCACCACGTTAAGATGAAGTTGACTCTACCATCGGATGATTCGTGAATGAATTTACGTTGAAAGATGATTCTTAGACCAAAGAATTTAGGATCGCCGATACCCAATTCATCGGTGCAAACCGACTGGTTTTGGTAAGCTGCCAAACGCCACCAAGAAATGGCCGAGACAAGGTTCCTGGGGCTTCAGGAGTTAACCGCGATTAGTTTAAGGTACTTAGAGTTGGCTTCACTAAGAAATGGCCGAAGTTCGAATCAACTCACTGAAAATTTCCGTAAAAAAAAACAAGTTTCAAAGGTTACTCGGGAACGAGTAGTCCAGGGTCAACAAACTGAGACTGTGAAAGATGGTGGTAAGGCTTAGATCTCCACAGCCAAAGGAATGGCTCTCACGAGAGCAGAAAGAAACGTGTGCCTTGAGTAGATTTTGCCAAAGCAGAAACCATAAGAGAGACAAAGATGGCAACTTGATTAGCCAAGTGAACTACTACTTAAAAAGTCCGCTTCTGCTGTCAATACGAAGATTCATAAAAGTCAAACTGCACTTCAGACAGCTGGACACGCCTGCACTAGAGTCAAAACCGGTTATTGTAAATCATCATTACCAGGGGTATGAAATCCATACCGTCAAGCGAATAGTCAAGATAGCCGCGACTCGCACAAGTGGGAAGATGATCGATTGAATGACAAAAGTCATGAGTCAAAGAAAACGCCGACACCGAAGACTAAAAATTCACCAACTTTCTTCGAAGGAAAATGAGTCACGACAAACCAAACAAACAGAGACTCCATACGCTTAAACAACACCACGAAGATGGATATTTTGTCCAAAACCACCTAAAAGTAGTAGTCAATGCACTGTTCGAGAAAAGCTCTCATCGACAAAGTCTGCTTATGATCATCGTGCTGTTATTAGCCGCTTACGCATGGAAAGTAAAGTATTGGGTGAATTACGGATAGTTTTTCCAGCTTCCAATGAAATGGAAAGCGTTGAAATACCTGAGGGAGGGAAATTCCGCTTAAGCCTTCATTACAACACTTGAACATCCGCCGACGTATCGATGTACAAACAACCACAAGTAGTTGAAAACGCCAGCCCACCAGGCAACGCCCAAAAGTTCACGCCATCGAAGGTTAAAGTCATTGGTTACGCAAAACACTAGCAAAGGCAGCGTGTGGGTTTGTGAAACTACAGTCTCACGAATTTAATCCATCTGGAACTTGTTGACACGAAAAAATAAAGTCAATTGTGTTCCTGGCAGAATATCAACGCTAGCATTGTCCCAAAGGAAAGTACTTGATGAAAAAATCATCCGTTGTGCTGCTCGTATACCACACTCCTAAAATACGAAATACGACACTGGAACTAGCTTTCCTAATTCAAAGGCGATTCCATCGCGAGTTGGTAAAGAAGGCGCGAACGTCACACGAAATATCCGAGTTCCTCACAACTAAGCTCAAGGTCGCACTAGTAAAGTAATAAAAGTAGCGGCAATCACGTAAAATCGAAAACCGCCTTAAACTACGCAAAACTCCGACGGCCGAGGTGGTATGACACTAAGAAGAACTTAGAATTAACCCAAGGAAAACAATACACCAATGGTGTAAAGTTCTAAAAATTCTCGATTCCAAGAGTAAGAATCAAGAACAAGGATTCACGAAATTCAAGTCTCGACACTACGATAAGCACGGAAAGTACGAAAGAAGAGCCCAGGGTTACGAAACCATGCTCGATACCAACTGACACATCCCGATCCCGAACACGCCAGTGTTCCGGGAAGTTACCGGGCCGACAACAGCTGCTAGGTGACGAGCCAAATAGAAAATTTAGAATAAAGATAGAATATTGAATTAAACAATAAGGTCGAGTGCAATTGAGTGTGCGGGCGAAGAATAATAGGCTACACAGAAAAGAGGGGATACAAAGATATACAAACGTATAAGAATCCCTACATCACATACCATCACGCCATCGACGCGCAAGGCCCTCTGTACCAACTAACCCGAGGGGCGCAAAACATAAATCTGAGTTTTTCGAGGAAAAATCGAAGAAAAGCTTGAGAGAGAGCCACGGGTGCTTGATCACTTACCATCAACTCGAGTTTGTCCAGCCTTTCTCTGACACCCAACAAAGTTGCGGTGAATCGCAGAGGATGCAAATGTGTTTTGGGTTCAAGTTTTGGTGCAGACGGGTTGGTCAAAGTGGCCAAGAAGGCCACTTCGCTTGGTGATTGAAACTTGCAGACAAGAAAATGGGAGTGGATGAATGTGGCTCGGCCACAAGGACAAAACTGCATAAGAATCCTAACTGGGATTGGCCCACGTGTCATAGACATTTGGGCCTCACCAAACAAGACAAAATCGCACTTGAAATACTGGGAAACGCCGAACTAACGCCCGTAAAATATCTGCTCGAGTTCGAACGACGTAGACGGCCAAGGTGGTAATGACCAGACGATTTGTTAACGCTCAAGAAAATACACTTGATGCGTTTCAGATTTAGTTAATAGCTACAAAAGTCATCCAAAAGTCAACCTAGGGTAAAAACGTCACTCTCACTTTCGAATAAAATAATTTAAATTTTGAACGGGATGTTACAAACATCATATAAAAGTCACATTAGGGCCAAAATTAGGACATATTCAAACACTCATAAAAACACAAGATGAGTACCCTACTTAACAACCAGGTTTTGCACATTCAATTACAAAGTAAAGACAAAAGTAAGACCAGCAACCAAACTTCAAACTTCAAATTAAATTACATAAACTATCTCGATTGCGAAATGTGCACCCTTACTTATATAGATAGTTAATCACAAAAAGCCATACTATTCTAATACTGATAATAAAACAAAAGAAACGAAATTTGAATTGAAAGACGAAACTTTAAAGCCTTACTTATACTCATATTGTAGAAGTATCAGCTCCTGTATAGCCAACACGAGCCAACTATCAAACATTGACAAGAAGCAAAAGGAGAAAGGAAATCCAACCTTATTATACATACTTTTTGGTGCTTTCTAAGACTTAATTTTTCTTGGTTAAGAGTATCTCCAAGAGAAGCTGTAAAACCACTAAAACTCTATTTTAAAGAGCCATATTTAAAAAACTCATCTCCAACATATTCTATATATATCAAAGTGAACAGTTACTTTTTAAATTTATAGATTCACTGTTCATATGCTAAATGTTAAAAAAATTAATAAAATTCAACAGTGGATCCGTGAACCAAGGACAAAAGGAAGAGAGAGAAGGTGATTTTAGAAAATAAGTGGTTGAGTTTGAATTGTTATAATAAAATATTCAAAATTTGTTAAAATATAGAGTGTTGTTGGAGATGAAAAATTAAACTAAGTAGTCAAAATAATTTTTTTGATGCTGTTCATATGCTAGTTTAACCAAAATTTAGAGTTTTCTTGAAGATACTCTAAGGCTTTGTACTATTTACTCATTTGAGTAAGTATCTTACATTGGTATCACTTTCGAGTGTCCCTTGGTTTTGTCCATCAAGTAGACCTAAGGGAAATTATCACCCAATGGATTTAAGAGCAACTCCAGCCCATGATTTTGCTTGGGGGACAGTGGCCCAAATTGCCAGAGGGAACCAGAGGGATGGAGTGGAGAAGTGGGCTGCTCAGGGGAAGGGAAGAGCCCGAGCAAGAGCCCAATCAATTGTTGACAGCCCGAGCCACCAAGGTGGCTGACGTTAGGCTGGTGTCAGCCAAGGATTTTATATTTTTTTGCGTCAGGCGCGTGGAATACCCGCGCGCGTAAGGCGTGTCCTGACAAGGTCGGTAGGGGGTGGGGCCCACCTGTCGGCCACTTTGATTGTTACCGTTGGGGAAGCCACGTGGCTTTCCCTGGACCGTGCGATCTCAATGGCTCTTTAATTTGAGCCGTTGGATCTGCAACGGTAACAAAAAAAAAAAGGATTTAATCTCAACCGTTGGATTTGAGATCAACGGTTGATATGAATTCCTTTATAAATTAAAAAAAAATGTTTTAAAATTCTGAAAAGTTACCGTTGTGACACGTGGCACAATTTGGAGCGTTGAAATTCAAATTTTTAAAAATCCAAAGGCAGAGATTAATTAGGTGAATAAAAAATAATAAAAAATTGTAAAAAATCTGTAAAAATCCGGAAAAAAATTTTAAAAAATTTGTAAATTTGTTTTTTACTTTTCTATAAATACCTTGGCAATATCATCTACCTTATACCACAATTCCATATTTTCTCAACATCTTTCAAGCTTTCTCCTATCTTTCTCTCAAAGTTTCAATCCATTTTTTTTCAAACAAAATGACAAATAAAATTATTTTGAATTATTTTATAAATAAATAAATAAAATACATATATTTTATTGTTGATGATTTTTCGGATAATGACACGTGGCGCAACGAGAACGATTAAGAATCTTTTCCGAAATTACAAATAAAAATTATTATGTATTATTTTATGAGTATAAATAATACTAATATTTAATTGCCAATTGTCAGGGCAATTTAATTGTAGGGGTAGAGATGTAAAAAGCAATTTCCAAGGGAATACAGTGTTCATTAGGGCAATTACTGTTCATTGGAGTGAATTGAATAGTGATTGCCTGGGGAAAGGTGGGTAACACTGGAGTTGCTCTAATGGTCACCCATTTAATCCATTAATTTTGATATCACACTAAAAAAGTGGGGATGGTGGGTATTGGTAATTTAATATGGTGATATTGATGGTGATGGTATCAGTGGTGTTATCAAAATAATGGGTTAATTGGGTCACCTACTAAACCTATTGGGTGATAATTTGCTAGATCTACTATCAAGCGAGAAAAGGCCCAACTCAACCATTCTGAGTTGGAGAACAAAAAGATGTTCAAAGTACTTCAAGTAAACCAAAAACATAATATTGCCTCAAATTTAAATTAAGTGATGAAATTGGACTGAACTTGCCTCAAATTTAAATTAAGTGAAATTTGTGCATCAACGACATTCTTTTTTCAATGTTGAAATTGATCTCAAGTTTGAAATTTTCCCAATAATAACATTAAAAAAATTACACTGAGAATTTATAAAATTTCTTTTATTATGAACCTAAACAAGAAATTAGTATATGGTCACTTTATAACTTCTGATTTTTGTTTAAATTTCAAGTTTAATTTCTTAATATAAACTAACCGCATAAATCTATTAACTTAAACAGATGCAAATTACGTCAACTTTCCATGTAAAGATTTCCAAGTTTGTTTCCATTTATGATTTTTTTAGTTTACCTGTAGTAACTTCCACATCAACGGCATTGTCTTACCATATTTGCATGTCTATTACGTGTCCTCTCTGATTTTTGTTTTATTTTGAAAAGCCCGCTCTTTTTTTGCTCTGTAACTCTTGTGTTGCTATTTATTTCTTAATTTCTTTTTAGAAATTTCGCCTTTTTTTGTTGCTCTCAAGACACATCTCTCTAGTTCAGCGACGCAACCAACTTCTTCATCTTCCTTTTCTGACGACTGAATATATCTAAACTCTCGACGAACCAGGTATTCAAATACAAATTAAATCGAACAAAATAGCATCATCACATCAATTTAATGAGGTTGTATCACTAGCATACATAGGAATATTTTTTACCGTTCATAGAGAGTATTAATTTTTTGACTTTTATTTCACCTTGCCTATAATTATTCTATGATTTTTTAAACACAAAGGGACTGAAACAATAGTTGTTGATTCAGTTATGCTGTTCAGATTTAGTGCTGAAAATTACATTGGATCGGATAAACCAATTTAAACAGTCATGTATCACCTTCTTATGCATTCATTCCAAAATTAATATGGTTTGTATTGCACATGAACAACCCACAATTTTTCACCCTAGTCTCTTTGTCGCATATCTTCAGATCTACACTTCCAACCCGCCCTAGCAATCATAGCTGATTTATGTTTTGTGATCGCCTCTCTTATGTCAATGAGAAATTTAGAAAAATGCCCATTTTCAGAGGGTATAATGGGAAAGGAGATCGCCTCTCTTATCTCACATCAACGGCATTGTCTTACCATATTTGCATGTCTATTACGTGTCCTCTCCAAATTTTGTTTTATTTTGAAAAATCCCACTTTTTTGTGCTTTCTAACCCTTGGGCTGTTTATTTACTTTTTCAATTTCTCTTTGAAAACTCTGCCTTTTTTGTTGCTCTCAAGCCACATCTCTCTTGTTTAGCAACACAACCCAACTTCTTTCTCTCTTTTCCGACAACTAAATATATCTAAACTCTCCATGAACCAAGTATTCAGATAAAAAAAATTTAAATTTATAATTTCTCATAAATATAACCAAATAGCATCAATAGATAGACCTATCACATTAATTTAATGAGGTTGTATCACTAGCATACATATGAAATTTCTTTACCATTTATAGATAGAGAGTATTATTGTTTTGACTTCCACTTCACCTTTCCCATTATTATCCTATCCACATTTTGATTTTTAAACGCAAAGAGACTAAAACAAATTAAATAATTGTTTGGATTGATTCGGTTTTGTTGTTCAAATTTAGAGCTGAAAATCAAGTCGAACATGCTAAACCAATTTGAACAATCATGTATCACCCTCTTATCCATTCACTCTAAAATTATTCTGCTATGTATTGTACATGAACAACCCACAGCCCTAATCTCTTTATGGCATATCTTCAGATCTACTCTTTCAACCCGCCCCAACAACCATAGTTGGCTCATGTGTTGTGATCGCCTCTCTTATCTCAATCGGAAATTTAGAAAAATGACCCATTTTTAGAGGTCCCCTCATTTCTTATATTTTTGTCCATGTTTACGTATAAAAAATAGTTAATTACATTCAAACCCTTTGTCTAGTTCACATTGCTTGAGACCCCTCGAGAATAACTTAAACCTATCTTGAGTGCTTCTCGAGCTATCTCTCACGTCTCGAGTATTACATTTGAGTGATGCCATATACTTGACGGGTGTCGAAAATGGGCTCAAATTGTTCTCAAGGGTGTCTCGAGCCATGAGAGTTAGGTAAACAAAGCGTTTGAATCTAATTAAAACAATAAAGTCAATGAAGTCTTTTTACATGTAAAACATTATAAAACCGAGAGGCTAAAGACTTTTGGAGCTTCTAAAAGGTAGCATTTTTTTTCCAAATTTCCCATTCTCATTGTAGTCTACATCATAGTTAGTACAGTGGTTTCCAACCTTACTCAAGTGTATCTAGGCCTGGCAAACGAGTCGTGTTTGTCATGTTTGTCATGTTTGTATCATTTTTGTGTAACACCTGTTATCTTAACAAGTCGTGTCGTGTCAAACCCGTTAAGAATCCATTAAGGAAAATATATTTTATAGAATTTGCACCAGGTTTTGGAAAACTGAAGGTTGCAAGAGAAAATTTTAGTTTTGGGTTCAAAAGTCTTGACCCATCGATCAGTGTATTCCACTCTATATATAATTACAAGGATGAACTCCTATTTACAACAGATCAATGAACATGAAATAAAGACAATTAAAACCACTTAAACTGATTACAAGAAAATCCTAGGGAAAATAAAAGGTAGCAGGTTCACTGCATATGACCAGGAACTTAAGGTGTAGTTGGAACGTCACTCCTCTTGTCATATTTTGCTTCAATAAATAATCAAATGAAAAATATCATATTAAATTACTAAACATGTAGTAGCCACATACCACATTGCCACATAAATATTACTTCAAAACATAAAAACACATTTGTCTTTCAAGTACTACATAGTGTCTAGACCTAGCAAAGGGGTCATATTCGTGTCGTTTACGTGTCATACCTGTTATCTTAACGGGTGACCCGATAACGACCCAACTTGTTAGCGGATGGACCCAAACCTATTATTTTCGTGTCGTTTGGTGTCAGATTACCGAGTTGTGCAAGAAATTGCCAGACCAAACTGTATCTACTCTTAAGATATACTAACTCAAATGTATCCACACACCGTTTGTATGGGTGTGTGGTTTTGTGTTTGTTTCAACTATATATATGTCAAGTACAGAATTGTTGTGCATTATTAACCCATATTACAAAATGAAACACCAAAAATAAGATATGACTTTGTAGTGTACTTGAGCTAAATCACTAAAAATAATTATACTGCCAAATAATATTTTAGTTTGATTTTCCTCCTCATTTTAGCTAAAACCAATTCAAACCGGATCGCACTCACCCTTAATCAATCTAAGTTTTCATCATTTTAGAAGACTTGTTAATTTCTCTCAATTTCAGTAATGGAAGTCTGCACAGATCTATCGATTGTCATTCCCTTCTGCGCACAGCCAGAAAACCGGGTTCAAGACAAACTGTCAACAGAACTAAATTTATTCGATCCAACTTGGACCGAATTGAAGAGAACAGCAGAGGACGACACTGTATTTGCTTCTAACCCAGAACATGAAGCACTGTCTGCTACTGAGAATGCCATGCAGGAGTTCATGAAGAGAAGAAATGAAGTGGCTGCAAAGATTTCTCGCCTGCTGATCAAATACAGCTTCAATGAGGTCGTGCAGCAGATTTGGAGGGGGCCAACCAACTCGAGCCAGTACGTGGAGCCTTGGCCGATCAAGAAAACACTGACGATGACCGACGTTGGACGGAACATGCACAGGGCCAGCAGGTTGGTGCTGAGGAGAAAGTTGGTTGAGAAACATATCTTGCCCTACTTGAGCTATCAATTTATTAACCGAGTCGAAAATCAGGGAGCAGGGATTACAATCTATGATCTTGATACGAGCTCAGAGCATCACTTGGTTTTCAAGTGTTGGAAGGGCTCCGGGACTTATGTTTTGATGAGCAAATGGAGCCGTGAATTTGTGAGGAGGAGGCAACTGAAAGAAGGTGATCTGATTGGTTTTTGCTGGGATGCTCACAAGCTGATGCTGATCTTTTCTGTCATCAAGCGTGCTGGATCCCAGTATCCTTGTGCTTGAAGAAGCAGAGAATAATTAAGTTCCTTTGTTTTATTAGTTTTTGATGTTTTGTTATGGATTAAGCATTGGCATATTTTGGAGAACTAGTATTCTGCTAGTTGCATGTTATGGATATTTTTTAATTGGTTGAAGATTTTTTTATTAATGTTTTACCAGAATTTTAGTTCTTATCCAGCTGGTTTTATTACTTTCTTAATGCCCTGATACATATGTTGTTCATCTCAAGGATATATTTCAGCCCTAGTGACAGAGTCATATTTCAGCCGTAGTGACGGAGTCAAGATTTTATCCGAGCGTTATTGTTTGTACCAGTTTTGCACCATTGGGTTGCATCATTTGAAACCGTTTGGATGGAGGGCTTGTTGGGATTTGAATATAAATCGTGGTATTGGGCGACTATAGAAATTAAATCGTGGTATTTATTTGTTTTTGGTTGCCCTAAGAACTTTTCTTTGTAATTTATCGTTTCTTTGAACGATGATGTGAGATGGCTAGAAGCAATATTGATGAAAGAGAAATGATTTTCACACTCCTAGTTTACACACCCTTGTGTATATCTAGCTTTCAGATTGAATGAAACGAAAGAAAGTTAAGAGACATAAATTAATAGGAGTGTATAGAAAGAGAAGATGCATGTGAATTTCATTTCTTTGGATGAAAAGGACATATGAGTAGTTTGGAGGGTCTTGAAAATGGGTTTAATACGGGAGAAGAACAGAAATGGGCAGCAAAAGAGTACTTTTGAGTAACATTTTCTTTGTGCAAGGGCAACAGGGTTTAAGCAAAAGAGTACTGTTAACATAACTTCTCAATAATATTGAACATGATATTCTACTAGTAGACTAGTAGTGTTTTACTGTGATGTTGCATCGTGTAATTACATATGAACTTGGGTAGGTCCACGAAAACAGTCTCAAACGTAGTATATCCCCAAACATTTCGAAACTTTCCGGTACCTGAAACCACCGAAAATTCTCTAACTGGCTCGTATTGCTTTTCAGTTCCATGTATGTCTAGAGTGCTACCGTTGTACTCCTTGTTTGTGAACAGAAGTGATAACAAGCAATGGGTATTACGTCCATCCAAACTGGATATCAGAGAAAAGCCTTGGAACCGGCCAACAGAGGGTGAGCTTGGGTCTAAGCCTTCCGTTATCGGATCATCAACGGCATATATTGTGGCAAATTGAGTGAAGGACCAAATCTTGCCGGGAATACCTACAAACGCAGATTCCGTGGCTTTTGGACCAGCATAAATTTGTTAAAAGTAGAAGGACAGTTGGGTTTCTTTGAACTTGTGACTGGCTTGGACTGGAAGCGTAGTTATGGCTAGAACCATGACTAATATTATGCACGGAGCAGTGAACTGTGCTACGAAGTTTAATGCCATTGGCTGATGGTAGCTAAACTAATTGATCAAGCAGCCAAGAATATAGGGAAGAAAAGGAGCAATTGCTTCGTGATCTCACAGTGATGATTATGGTTTCAATTTATAATAAGAAAAAAGAGCAATTATTTTTTGGCTGATTTAATGAAAAGCCCTTGAGATTAAAAAAAATTAATCATAAACATTCAATAACAATAAGAGTTTTATCATAAATGGTCCTTGAAATTGACTTAACTCATCATTTTGGTCCCTCAATTTGAAAATCGATCAATTTCGTCCCTAAAATTGACCTAAGTTATCAATTTAGTCTCTGCCATCCAATTCCGTTAAATTTTTCTCTAGACTGTTGATGTGACATAATGTGGGGACCACAAAATCACTTACTAAACAAAGAAAACTAAAGTTTACTAATTTTAAAATTTAAAAACTAACGAATTGACTAATTTTTAATTATCCATGTAGCATCTTATTATTGGGTGTGTGGACTCTGTGTGACACATTAACATTCTAATGAAAAACTTAACGGAAATAGATGCCAAGGACTAAAGTGATGAGTTCGATCAATTTCAGGTACAAAATTGATTGATTTTCAAATTGAGGGACCAAAATGATGAGTTAGGTCAATTTCAGGGATCATTTACGATAAAAACCCTAACAATAATAATAAGGACAAAAAAAAAGAGGCGGTTGCATTTTCGTAAATAAGCTGAAGTTTAGTGTGGTATCGTAATTATGTTAAAGTTCAAAAAAAAAAAAGCGGTGACATTTTTATAAATAAGTTGAAGTTTAAGAGGTAGTGGTATTTTTGTAAATAAGTTGAACTTTGGTGGCACCGACTATTTATGCACGATTAAAACACGAAAAAATAAAGAATTACTAACAAACACAAATCACACCCTACATAGCAATCACGGTTAGCTTGACTTGGTGGGTGGCCAGATCGAGAACTCTAGTGAGGTTGGTCGGTGACCAGCGACGATAGTGAAAGGTGGCCCACCGATGACATGGCTGCTATGGTGGTTGGTGGTTACATTTGGCAAAAACAGTAAGAGCATGTCCAATGGAAGATGCAAAATGTCTTGGAATGAGCAATTTATATTTTAGGTTGATCGGAAACTCTCAAATGGAAGGATGTAAATTATTCATCTTGGGTGGAAAATGTTAATAAAAAAATATCAAGTTACATCTTTTTTTTTTAATCTTTTGGAGGTAAGCCTCGCCAGTCAAAGGTGGAAAATTAAGTGGAATCCCAATTCACATCTCTTACATTGGAACAAAACTCACATTTATATCTTCAAAAAATATAAATATGACTTTTACATCTCAAATACAATCCTATATTGTACCCAGTCCCCAAATTTATATATTGTTAGAGCCAAATTCGAGCACCACCGCGTACGATTGATTGAATCACCGAAAAATCTGCGAACAAAGAAGAATAACTGTAAAGATCCTTGGCACGGGTGTGATACTGGCCACGGATTCTTCGACGATCAAGTCAGTAAGAATTCTAGAACTCAAGCAGTGGGCTAGAGAACAGAGTAAGCGACAATTGTGAATACATTTGAGGCTTACCCATAGGTGGTATTTATACTAATCGGGAATAGTCCTTGTAAGGATAGAAATCCTTGTAAACCGGTGGGAGAATCGTAATAGGAATCTAGAGATAGATTTCCTTCCTTGTTAGGATTAGTGTGTTGTTACCATTATTTGAGGCACACGCCATTTCTACTTGCTAGGAATCTTCCGGATATCAAGAAATATCATCATAATCTAACAGTGATTGGAACCCTGTATCTTGCGGAGCAAGTAACAACTCCCTGCGAGATAAGTCTCACCCACACACAAGGGCGAAGCTACGTAGGCGCAAACCCACGCGGCCGCCCCTCCCCTCGTCAGAAAACAAAGGCAGAGAACCTCCTATGGTTCAACCGACCCTGACCCCAGCCGACGCCAAGCCTTTGGGTCCTTCGGAGTCCACCTCATCTCCAAAAACGACTACGTTTGAAACCCTCCTCCGTCTCTCCCATTTTTCCTCTTTTTACATGTCTCTGTCCCACTAGCTCATGACCTAGACCCGCGAACCCGACACCGACCCAACCCGAAACAAGCCCACCGAAGCCACCGCGATGAGACTGATAGTGCCACTCCAAGGCGTCGTCCAAGGCAGAGGCAGCCTTATTCTGAGCTCTCTAATCCCATGTGCTCTCTTCTACTGCCTCCAGCTCTACCTAAAACGACGCTGTCCCTCCAAACCCGCATCCGACTCACCTTCCCCGTCCCAGTCCTCCTCCAACCTCGTAGAGCTCGCCAGAACGCCGTCGCGGTCCAGCTTGTCTAGCCGCGGTTCCATGGGCCTGGTCTGGGTGTCCTCTCGGGCGAGCTGGATTGCGAAGCCCAACGACTCGCCGTACTATATCGGGTTGGATAAGGCTTCGGAGGACCCGTACGATAGGGTGGATAATCCGGATGGGGTTATTCAACTCGGATTGTCCGAGAACAGGGTGAGAATTTTGTTGGGCTTTGTGTAATTTATGTTTTCGGAGTGGAGTTTATGTAAAGTTTGACTTTTTAATTTTCGGTGTGTGGTTGCAGCTGTGTTTAGCTAAGCCAAGTTTTTAAATAAGCTCTACTCTTTAGTACTACGCAAGAAAAGATCCACATGGTCGTTGGGCACAAATAGGAAAGAGACAACAAGAAAAATATGCAATGCAAGACATAGATAAGAGTTCGTATGGTTATAAATGTTTTAAGTTCGCCCCTCCTTCCGAGAAATCCTAGCTTCGCCACTGCCCACACATATCTATATTGAAGATGCTCTAAGAGCCTCACTAGAACAACTTAAAGAAAAAATTGTCTGGGTCCATAAAATATTAGCCCTTGCAACTTTGGCCATATAAGATTAATAGCTCGTTTGGAAATACTTTTAAAATAGTTGAAAACGTTTTTGGTAAAAGTGTTTTTGGGTTCTAAAAACACTTGAAGTGCATTTTGGAAAAAGCACAAATTATGTGTTTCTTGCATGAAGCACTTCAAGTGCTTTTCCATGATTCACTTGCATTTTTACTAAGGATTGGTTCCAAAAACACATTAAAATCGTTTTCAGTCATTTTAAAATCACTTCCAAACACGTCCTAAAACACACCTAAAAATTCATAAATACTGAAATCCAAATAAATGCCACCATTAAATATTAAGCACTTTTGGAATAAAAATCACATAACATAAAAAGAATTATATTAATTTGTACTATACCTAACCAATTTCCCATAAAAACAAAAAAATTTACCTACTGAGCTTTGTCGTTAAAATACAAAATATGAAGCCAAGGAAAATATAAGTAATTTATTCATAAAATAAAAGGTAGGTACATTATTCATAAATATATAGGTAAAGTATCTCAGTATAAGTTGTTTCATGATGTAGTATACGTTTGTCCTCTTTCTTTTACAAAATTGACTAGCTACCGATTGCTTTAAAAGAAAATAGGCATATTATTAATAAATAAAAAATGTTAAATTACTCAAAAAATATAATTACAAAAAGTAGGTATCTAGTTTTTAAGTACAACGATTTACCTATGTTTTTTTAGGAAAACAATTTACCTATATTTATAATGTGGTTCAAACAGGCTTGTGCATGCCTTGGGTAGTTTACAATGTGATTTCTCCCCTCTGAGAATGATTGCTGAAGGCATTAAGTTGGCCTTCCTCAAACTCAAGTTTCTCATGTGCGCAGAAGTGCTAATATGGCAGCCCATTTGACCATGAGTATCTTTGGTTTGAGGGTCCTTCTGACCTCATCCAAGATATCTTGAGAGATGGTTGTAATTCTCTTTGAGCTTTTTAATAATAAATCCGTTACGCTTTTCACTCATAAAAAAATATACATAGGTAATTTCATTTTGAACAAAAATCTGGTAAAAAAAGGAAAAACCTAAATCCATAACCACAAGTTTCAACATTAACAATTTGTGCAATTTCTATGGAACTTAAAAGTAAGCTTCTAATTACAACCAACTTTTATCTCTTGACCAAGTTAATGGAGATAGGCAACAATATTTACAAGCATTTCATGCTTACATGAATATAACCATTAACCATTAAAGGAATCTAACTATTAATAGTTAGATTCATGTAAGCATGAAATGCTTATAAACATTTTAGCCGGATCCAAGTTGATGATTATATATAGGGCAAACTGCATTTTACACCACGAGGTTTGGGGGTCATTTGTAAAATGAACCACGAGGTTTCAATTTTCGCATTTTACACCATGTGGTTTCTCAATTGTATGAAATTAACCCTTCCGTTAACTAATCATCTAATTTGCTGTTAGTTGCTGACCTGGCTTCTTGTGTGGGCCTCCATCTGAAACATACTTAGGTCCCAGCAATTAGCTGTTTACAATAATACAAATAAGCATAATAAGAGCATATCCCAAATTAATCATAGCATTGCGTGATATTAATAGAGTGACTACAAATGACAATCCAAGTTTCATCTCCATACAAAACATAACAATTCAACATCATAGGATGTACTTGCATTCACTTTGCTGGAACCTAATATGAATGCTCTTACATCCAAAATGGCAACAATTGAGTCAAAAGCATTCATGCGTAGAACCAAAAGCATTCAAAAGAAATCCAGGAGATAGTCTAAAAAGTGCAAGTAATGCCTCCTAGGATTTCTTTTGAATCCTCCCTTTTCGCTATGTGCAGGATTCAGGGAAGATGATGCACTGGTTGAAGCAGATGCAGTTAGTGGTCGTGCAATAGCCTGATTAGAACCATCATGGGGTGTTGGTTGAGTTGTTGGTGTTGCATCAGTTTTGTTACCAGACTTTTTTCTGCAATAATTTGAATTAATTAGTACACCTAATAAGTAAAATCATTTTTAATATATACAAATGAAAAGAAGAATAGTTATTAAAATCTGAGGATATGCGGATATGTAAAATAGCCATAGTTGGGATTTTGGTTACCTTGTCTCTCCCTTTTTGCACAACCCTTGTATGCTTAGATTTCTTTGCAATGCTTCTTGGACCAGCTAGGCTTGATTGAGACGGTGGTAATTGTTGTCCTGTCAGTGTGGTCTGAAACAACAAACCTCATTTAGTACTAAATTATGAGATTTAAGAAAACTAAAAACTTGTATCATTAAGGAGTGAAAACTAGTTAGCTGTTACCTGCGTTTATGTGTCATTCTTCTTAGTATTTGCTTTCTCTTTAGGGGGAAGATGCCTATGACAGGTTCTTTTATTGTGACCTGTTTGACCACAATGGCGACAATTGAGTGAATCTTGATCCTTTTGCAGAATCTTCCTTTTGCTGTTGTTGTTTGACTCTCCTTTTTTTGTTGCGCCGCCCTTTTTGCTTGACTCTCCTGGGTCCTTCTTTCTAGCTTTCTTGGGCTTTCCAGGTTGCCTTGTGTATTGTGGCGGCAAACATGATGGCAAATTAGTTCTATCCCATAGTTGCATGCCATTCACGGGGGATACGGTGTTCTCATATGCCTTAAAGTATGTGGTGGTGAAATAACATTTGTCAACAAAATCTTCTATTTTTAAACCACCCTTGTAATTAATAGAAGCAACTCCATGAACACAAGGCCAGCCTCTCAAGTCCCATTCTCTACATGAACAACTCTTCAATGCCAGGTTAACAACGTACTGTGATATTGGTCCATCTTCAACTTGGTATTTATCTCCACCATCCCACATTACCGAAGGACCTCCAGCTTTGCTTTTAGTCTCCTCCAATTTCTTATAAATCTTGGGGCATATAGATCGATTCCACCTCCTCATTTTATCCCTTCTAGCTTGTATTCGCTGCATCAACTTATTGCTAATCATTTGTAGCATTGTCAATATTGGCTTATCCCTAGCCTCTAATATGAATGAATTGAATGACTCACTCATATTATTCATAAGCATGTCACACTTCACATGAGTGTTGAAATGTGACCTAGACCAATGCCTAGGAGGCTTATCTGCAGCTGTAGAGGAAACAAAATGTTTATTAGGGTATGAGATTCATAAAATTATCATACAAGAAAAGCAAAAGACCTAACTGTACCTGTGAGCCATTTGTATGCCCCCCCAGCATCTAGCCTTTTAATGTCTTCCATGACTTTTCCAAAGTGTGGAACTGTGGTTGCTTTTGATGCTTCCTAAAATTTATCTTTCAAGGTTTTCCCTTTGAATTGCTTCCTGTAATTGGTATAAAGATGTCTAGCACAAAACCTGTGCTCACAGTTCGGAACCACTTCATCAAATGCAGGCAACAATCCTTTTTGTTTATCAGACATGAAAGTCCATCCAAATTGGTTAACAATTTGTAAATCCTTCACCAATAATTCAAGAAACCACTTCCAAGAATCTTTGCACTCAAGCTCAACAACTGCCCATGCAATCACCCAGCTTTCATTGTTAGCATCTATACCCACTGCAGCTAACAACTGGCCTCCATATACACTCTTCAAGAAGCAGCCATCCAGACCAATAATTTGCCTGCATCCAGCAGTCATTCCAGCCTTGCAGGCACCTAGACATATATATATCCTTTGAAATATTGGTTGACCCAATTGTTCATTGTAATCACATTTAATTTGGGTGGTGGTTCCTGGGTTTGTCTTCCTTAATTCCTCACAATAATCCCACAATCTAGAGTATTGCTCTTTGAATGTGCCCTCAATCAACCTTAAGGCTGCATCTCTGGCCCTATATGCTTGATCTTTAGATACTCTAGTATTGTAGTCTTTCCGAATTGTTTCCATAAATGAAGGTACTGGCCAAGTAGGATTGGTCTTGAATTTTTCCAAGTACTTATGTGTTAACCAAGAAGCTTTTATAGTTGGGTTCTCCCAAAGCCTTCCACAACTGTGTTCGTCTTCATACTCTATCACTTGAAGAGTTTTCTCATGTTGCATCTTGGTTGCATATATCATCCATCCACAATCTTCATCGCTACAAACTCCCTTCACTCTCCAAGCCTCACTTCTCACAAATACGACATCCCTATTCCTCATAATGAAATGTTCTCTTACAGCAGCCCTGAAAGCCTTACAGTCACTGAATTTCATGCCAACCTCAAACTGTGGATCTGCCATGTCAGTTTTTGGATTAAACTCAGGATACCTATCACCTTTACTTTCATCATCGGAGTCATAAATAGAGTGAATATCATCTGAATTATAATCCTCTGAACTCACTTCAACATCACCAATCCACTCATAGTCATTCACAATAACTCCATCATTATGCATTGGTCCAACCCATTCAGCAAGTGAATCTACACATTCATCAAAATCGTCATCATCATCTTCATGAAAACTGTATTGTGAGTCTACAAAATCAGAGTCGTCGGAACCAACATTTTCTTCTTCTAAGTCTTCATTAATCCCAAGATTTTGTGTCCACATCTTTGTTTTTCTTCCATTTCTTGTTCTCATTGAATGCCTTGGCACAGACTCATTGGCATTTTGGAATACAGTAGAATCCTCTTCCACAATTTCCATATCGACCACCTTATTAGTAGGTGTCTCCTTTCGGCGGCTGCATCTTTTTTTACCAAAAGCAGCTGATTTTCTCTTTCCAAAGCCTTTATCATAAACACATGCTTTGCCTTTCCCTTTGTCAACGTAAGCACCGGTGCAAACATGGCCGGATTCCCTGACACTTTTATCAACAGCCTAACCACTTTTACCTCCACTTGAATCTTCATTGAACTCCTCCTCTATAACAAGATTTGTTTTTTTCTGACTTCCCTCTTTAAAACCTGCCCCACCCATGGGAGCAATTGCATTTGCACCTGGTAAGTTATCAAGCTCCTTGATCAATACCCCACTGTTAGAAACCATCTCGTCATCCAAATTAAAAAATGGCATATCAAAGAAAATGCCATCATCTAGTCTTAGCCCATGGTCAATAAATATGTTAATCACCCTAGTATCTGGCACAAATACTAGCATGTCAGTAACATCTTGATCTGCACTAAGCTTCATTAGTCCACCATCAATACCAGACCCGGGGATAGTGTACCAATAACTAATGCACCCGTTATATCCCAACTCTGCAACCATACAATTTATCTCAGTCATTGACATTCGATCCTTGTCACAATAATCAAACCAGTCCACACTTCCGTTTGCATACGAGTTGTCCAACAGTAAACCACCATGGTACATTTGAATAGAAAATTGTTCAGCTTCTCCTAAATGTCAGATACCACAGATAACTAATTTCAGGTGCAGTATATAAACAATACCAACATACCAACCAAAAGCGTTTATATGTAGCCTTCAATCCCTTTCAACTAACACAACAGCTCTTATAAAGCCAAAATTTTAAATCACATGAAACCTGAATTGAAGTTCACATTCAACCCGCCTTAAAAAATCAATTTTCACAGTCACTATGTAGTCGACTATATTAAAATATGCAAACTTCCAAATCTGCAAAATATTAACTATTCAATCTAAAAAATGAAACTCAAATCTCCATATTTTATCACAATAATCTATAAAGATAGCATAATAGAAAACTTACGAAACAGAGGGGGAAACTTACGAAACAGAGGAGGATCAATGCCTCCTCCCACACGCCTTTCCCAGCTCATTGTTGCAGATCGGTGCCTCCTCCACAAGATTGGTGCCTCCTCTGAATAAACTTTTGGAAATAGAAATAGTGAGGGTTTGGCCTTGAGAAGTGTGAATGATTTAGGCGCCAAATTGTCCAGGCTTGGCTAATTGCTAGGACCTAAGTGTGTTTCAGATGGGGACCCACACAAGAAGCCAGGTCAGCAACTAACAGCAAATTAGATGATTAGTTAACGGAAGGGTTAATTTCATACAATTGAGAAACCACATGGTGTAAAATGCGAAAATTGAAACCTCGTGGTTCATTTTACAAATGACCCCAAACCTCGTGGTGTAAAATGCAGTTTGCCCTTATATATATGTGTGCCCTTTACAACCAACTTTTAATGATTGTTATGACATGTACCCTTTATAGCATATTTGTGACAACTAACATATCAAAAAGCAAAAAAAAAAAAATTAAACAAAAAATTCTTCTCACCCATCAAACTCACACCAAACCCTCACACACATTTCACCCAAGATTTATGACCCACTAACTCAGGATTGGCTACATTAGGTGCATGTATGTCATACATTCACCATTCACCATTCAACAATCATACATGATTTTTTCTTTATATCTGACCGTTGGATGATGAATGTATGACATACATGCACCTACCATAGAAATTCCCACCAACTCCCTCTAAACCCTTAAAAACCCAACTTTATGCTCTTCCACATTATATCTTGATGCCTTGATGAAGCGATCGACACCGATTTCAAGCAGTTTATTTTATTTTAATTTATTACTGTTATTATTTTCTTTGTAGAAAGTAGTTTTAATTTCATGACGCTCTTATTTTTTTTGTGGTAGGTTTTGATCAGTTACCAAAAATTTTCTTCAATAGTAAGACTATTCAGTAGTATGAGAAACGAAGGATCAAGAATAAATTAAGGAAATACTATTTTTTTTCTTACTTGCCATTCTATAAAAAGCCAGACTACACCAGTTATCATTACCAATATGGTTTTGAAATTTCGGTTAAACTGACTTTTTTTTTTCTAAATTTTATTATTATTTATTTTTCTTAATTAGTTTTCTTGTTGGGTAGTATAGTTTTCATTTTTCGGTTAAACTCATTATAGTTATGCGTTTTAATAAAAATGACATTTTAAAACTTTTTTTTAACCAAAAGCACCCTAATAACTTTTTTTAATGAAAATTACATAAATTTTAATGTAAAAGACAAAATTTTACTATAACAGACCAAAAAAAACAAAAATTCAGTGGTTGTAAGCAAAGCCCAGCATGCAATCCCTAATTTTAATTTCAGCCTTACCCCTAACTGACGTGAGCCCAAAAATATCAAACCAAACTTCGCATTAATTTTTATTCTTTTAGACGATGCCATATTGTTTCATGGGTTGATTCCTTTTTTTTTTTGGTACAAGGGTTGATACTTGATACCCTTTAGTTGACACGTATACATGCCTTTGTGTTTTTTTTTTTGTTGGAGTATATCTTCTTTTCAAGCACAAGTCTAACTCTAGTACTAAATTACTTAGTAAAATAGAACAAGCCAAAGAAATCTAATAGAATTAAAATAAATAAATATTATTTAACTTATATGACTGGACAAACTCAAAATGAACACTGATAAGGCCACTATTTCTAGAGATGAACAGCCACTGCCACTATTTTTAGAACTTTAGACTGCTACTGCCACTATTTGTATAATTGAACACTGACATTAATTCTAGAACTGAACACTAGCGAGGCCGTTATTTCTAGAACTTTAGACTGCTACTGCCACTATTTCTAGAACTGAACATTGTCAATGCCACTATTTTTAGAACTGAACACAACCACTGCCACTATTTCTAGAAGTTTAGACTACTACTGCCACTATTTCTAGAACTTTAGACTGTAACTGACACTATTTTTAGAACTTTAGAATGCCACTATCACTATGCTAGAAGTGAATATCGTCACTACCACTGCCACTATCAAATCCACCATAAAACAGTTTGATTATGTGAGACCTTGGTTATTTCTTAGTTGTGTGATTTGGAGAATAAATTTTTTCATATTTCATTTGTAGAATTGACAATGATTCTCAAATGTTAGAAACGTGATAGAAAAGTGAGACATATTGTGATCGAATTAGTTAGAGGTTTCTACGGACAAAACACCCATTAAGATTAGAAATTTGTTCGGTGTAGACTAGAATACCCAAGCTCCATAGTCTTACAAAGTTTTATTTACACCAACCATTTAATTTTATTTCCTATTTTACAATTATTTTAATTTTTGAGGAAGATGCATTTTCTTCTTTTGTCATCTGTTCAAATTTTACCACATGTCTCCACTTTAAACCAACAACCTATTCTCTTATTTACTTCCTCTTACACGTATTCCAGATACACCACTTCAACTTCTTCAGTTAACAAAAATAAAAAAAATCTTTTTTCTTTCCCGTCAGATCTGATTAGGCCTTCGAAACTCCACTTTATGTTGCTCAAATGAAATCGAGTTCTTCATGAAAGTTGTTCATTGACTCGAGAACTATAACATATCCAAATTTGAGCTCAATCGGACCAGTCTTATGAAATTCTTGTAAGAACAGAGACTGTTCATCTTTTTTTTCTTTCTTTCTTTTTTTTTTTTTTTTTTTCTGTTTTACTGATTTTGGTTTTAGTTGATTAAATTCATTTGTGCATGTCATTTTCATTGCATCTCAATGTGTCAAATTATGATTTAAACACATTGAAATAAAAATATTATTGGAAAAGTACCAACATCAGAAGCCTATACATACACACCTATATGTATATAATTCCCCAAAAATTTGAATTGGTTACAGCCCGTCCCAGAATCTATAGTATTTTATTTCCCGAAGGTGTGCAATGACCAAAATGCCCCTATTTGGACAATAGTTGACTTTTGTTGACTTTCGTGTCGTGACACGTAGGACTTTTATGTTAGCTTTTTGTTGATATGCTTGTTGGAATGAAGATTTTGCGTGGACACAAACGGAATGGAATTCGAAGTTGGAATGAAGATTTTGCAGAACATTAAGTTCAAGGGCATTCTCGTAATTTAAACGAAAGTCATATTTTGTTGTTTGGGTTTTGGGTTCAGTGGGACCCGCTTTCTTTCCACTTCTCTCTCACCCTCACTCTGTCTACAACTCTCTCTTTCCTTCACATTCTCTCCTGTCTCCTCCTCTCTCGAGTTACACACTTACCCGATTGTTGCCAAGACAACCCAACCACCACAACCATCATCCTCACCTTGACACTCCAATCACCACCATACTCATTGTTTTGCGAGATTCACAACGGTGAGGCAAGGATCTAAAGGTAGTACAAATGGGCACATTTTTCCTTCGCGGTTGCAAGGAATCTGACGCCCTTATCTCCTCATCGTCCCAAGATCCATGTTCAAGCTTTGAATGCTCGAATCTACCCTGAATCGAAGAAGCCAAGAACCCATTTTCAGGGCGAGGCTTTCAAACCATTTTCGACCACCTCCGGCCACCTTTTGACCTTGAATTAGGTAAAATCAAATTCATCGTCTCTCTAGCTTTAATTTGACATTTTATACGTGTAAAATGGTTGAGATTTGACTCTGTTATGACTTTTTGAAATTTTATGGCAAAAAACCCAGATTCTGGGTAGATTCTGGCCAGCAGACGACAGTCGGCAGAGGCGATGCGACAGCCAGCTAGTTGCAGCAGAAAGCCAGTTGAAACCAGCCTGAACTCGGTCCGGACCCGGCCTTGACGTCAGCAAACCCAGTCCAGACCCTGTCTAGACTGAGAATATTCCAAGATATATTCCTTCTCCTAACTCACGTCGTTAACGAAATATTCTCTAACACCGTTAGA
The DNA here is from genome assembly GCA_018257905.1 of Gillenia trifoliata. Lineage (NCBI taxonomy): Eukaryota > Viridiplantae > Streptophyta > Magnoliopsida > Rosales > Rosaceae > Gillenia > Gillenia trifoliata. Next base: position 12,767,989 of record CM031085.1, on the reverse strand, counting down.
ATATTCTGTTAAAGTTAATGGCACGCCGTTAACTTTAACGGCGCGTGACTAGCATGTGTGGGCGCGTGGGATCTCACGGTGGCACGTGCGGTGGCGCGTGGCTGCCTGCGGCGGCGTATTTGGGTTTTTGAACACCAAAATTCTTAATTTGAGTTCCGTTCTCCATATTCTTCGTAGTTTTTTATTAGTTTACTAAATGTGATTGTTTTACTTTAGAAGTGACAACCCGAGGACTACAAAGAGCATACAAGCAAAGGAATTACAACTACGGTCACTGTGAGTGGGCTTTTCTTTCTAAATCTATATTTTTACGAATGTTGCGAAATGTGTTTTACGACTTGCTTTGATATCGTGTCTTATATACAAATGTTTTATGTGTTAACATTGTTGAGAATCTTTCTTCGAAAAGTTTTACCACTGTGTTTTACCTTTGAAACATTACACTTTATATTGTACCCCATTTTAAGATACGAGACTTTACACATGGCATGTTTTATCTTATATACTCGTTCAATTAGGATTGCTTACACGGTGTCTATAGTAGTGTCCGAGGCCAGAACCAGCTTCACGTGTATGTTCACATTGCACGAACACGCTCACTTTGGATCCATCGTAGATGCCAGCCTGTTCTAGTTGTTTTTACTTCTAGAACTCGTTGTGATGCACTTAGCGCCAGCTTCGCGTGTATGTAGTACTTGAGTGTAAATTATTACACCCAACATGTTCATGGCAAAATATATCTGCATTACCTACTGAGCATACCTTATTGTTTATCTGTGATTTTGTGATTTACCTGCTTTCACTGATGCCATAGAACTTCGTGCTATTTTTGGATTTCACTTGTTGAATTCCACGTGTTGGTTTCTACTAAAACATTGTACATTGATGTTATTTGGTTATTTACCCGTTTTGGAAAATAATTACTTTTAGACTTTTACGCTGATTTTCATACTTACTATGTAGTATTGGTTTTGAGAATTTTTACGGGTTTTTACAGTGAGGGGTTACTACTTTCGAAAAAGCGAAGTTTTAGAAAATTACTGTTTTTGCCCACTCACACTTTTCTATTTTGCACCCCTCCAGGTTTTAGTAGGCTTTGGAGCTTTACATCGGGACACAGTGGCATAGTTCCCTCTTCAGTGTAGGGAATCCTTCCTTGTAATTGTAGTTATCACCTTCGGGTGATTCACCTTACTTTACTTTTCACTTTGTAAAGTTAGTTATTCTGTTATTATTTTATTGGTTCACACACACTTCTGCGCACTCAGTCTTTATTTTATTCAAACTTCTTTTTCTTACTTAAATTACACTTCTTCCTTCAAATGACTTTCATCACCCTACGGGATGGTCGGCCAGCACACCTCGATTTTTGGATGTCCACCTGAACATCCGAGTCGGGGCGTGTCAGAATTATTGTTTCGAATTTGCTAATTGTGATGAAACGAAGAGATCGATAGAGAGGAAAGATAGAAAGGAGTTGGATCTTGATTTAGTTGAAAGATAAAATTACCTGGTCAATCGAAGAACCAGAGAATCAAGTGAAATGGGAGCTCATTGATTTGACGGAGAAGAAGATCGACGACTGGGCTGATGAAATGAAAAAATTATGGACATCAGAGAGAAATGAATTTGAGATTTGTAGAAAACTATACGATTCACGAAATCCCTTCTCTCTCTTTGTCTGAAGCAAAACAGACTAAATAAACGAGCCAGGTTTACCGTTAGGGGTAAAATCGAAAACTCGGTAAGGTACTTTGTTTAGGCAAGTTTTATTGGGCTAGTTTGATATTGAGTTTTGTACTAACTATTAAATAAAGTTATGAAAGTGCTTTTTTTTTTAAAACTCAAAGTTTTTATGTCCTTTTCATTAGTTTTCCTTTCATTTAATCAAGGTTTATTGTTGTTTTAATTTGTTCTAAAACTCATACAATTAGCTTATTTTCTGGGAGTAGGCTACAATGCTCGCAAGCATTGAATGCTCACACCGATCTCACCATTAAAAGGAGGGAGGAGGGAGGAGAGAGGGGGGAAAGGAGGGTGAGATCGGTGTGAGCATTCAATGTTTGCGAGCACTGTAGTCAGTCCCTATTTTCTGACGTGGGTTATGATGATTCCAAAGTTTAGGAGTTGATTTTGATGTTGGCTTGGGTCATTGGTGTTTTCTATCTCGAATGAAGACTCTGTTGGCGGGTGATTTGTTTTTTTTTTAAGTGGATTATGTAGCAGGTGCGACACTTTTTTTTTCAAACTCTGAAATTTTTTCTCATGTGATTTTTTTTCAGAAAGGTTTTTACGAAAGCCCACATCATTAATGTGTAACGTTTAGGCTTCTATATTTGTTGGAGGACTTTGTATTCTAGATATAGATGTTAGAGCATCTTTCTTTTTTTCTTTATGCCTGCGATAGTGTTTTTTAATTCTTGATATTCATACTTGGTTTTTTGATATATCTTTTCCATAAATAAAAAAACTTACATAATGCCATTGTTGTTTACCCTTTGGCGCGTTTACTTATATTAATGAGGGAGTAGTTTATTCTCATTCATTCTTACTTCACCCGTCCATGGCTTAGCAAATTTTAGATTAAGTATAAAATGTGACGCCATATTTACTTATTATGAATGGATATAACTATGAGAAAGTCTTGACTTCTCTTCGTGTAATTACACATAAGGAATAAAAACCTATATAAGTCTCACCTTAAAATTAGTAATCAATTTCCTCAGGAACAAGATCAACTATGCGAAGCATGTAGTTGATCTGACTCGCATTCCAAATTCCGATATTACTAAATTCTCCGATTGATTACTTTCTCCATTCCTAATTAGTGAGGATGTCATGAATAAGAATCGAAATTCAAAATATAGGATGAAATTTCAATATACTTGTTAGAGGTGCAACTCGGGCGGGTTAGATGGTCATCCCAATCCTAACCCAACATTTATAATTCGGGTTTGGGTTGGATTCGGGTTCATGCGGGTTTATTCAGGTTCAGGTTTAAACTGGGTTCGAGTTTGCCCAACTTTAATAAGTTCAATCTTGTAACGCATTGTTTTATAAGATAAATCTCAAGTATTGAACCAAATAACGTCAAAACTATTTAAAATTCAATTTTATACATCATCATCCATACAAAAGATAAACCAAATAGTGTGAAACACATTTCTAAAGTTTCAACCATGCAAAGTTGAAATTAAATTACAAGACAATACCAAAGTTTTAGCCAAAAGAAACGAAAAAGCAACACTATCATTCATTGTTTAAATGAAAACCAAATAACAAACTTTAAGTATAGCCCTCCCAAACTTGTACTTAGCTTATATAATATGAAGTGGGACGAGTAATATGTGCATGAGTAATTTGGGCTTGAAATCGGGTTAGGTTTAAGTTGACATAGGCGGGCAAAGCATCAATCCTACCTAACCCAATAAATAACTGGGCTAAGATCGGGTTGGGTTTGGGCGGGTTTTTACTTCATTCTAACCCCCTCCCCCTCCGATTGGGATTGAAATCGAGTTAGGTATGGACGGATTCGGTTTGACCCAACTCAAGTTGAACCTCTAATACTTATTGGATTAAACTACTCTCTTTTTATCTTGAGCACTTTATTGGTAGACTTTGCAAATAATTACGTATACATCTCAGATTCTCAAGCCTCAAACGTTAACCTACAAATTAAATGAGTGCAAACCAAAATAAACATATGATAAAAACAACATGATATTCTTCTAGTAGACTAGTAGTGTTTTACTGTGACGTTGCATCGTGTAACTACGTATGAAGTTGGAAGGTCTACGAAAACTGTTTCAAACGTAGTATAGTCCCTGACAAATCGGAACTTTCCAGTACCTGAAACCACCGATAATTCTCTTACCTGCTCGAATTGCTTATCATTTCCTTGTATCTCTATTGTGCTACCATTGTACTCCTTGTTTGTGAACACGATCGATAACAAATCAAGGGTATTACCTCCATCCAATGCCGATACAATAGACAAACCTTGTACCCGGCCAATGGAAGCTGAGTTTGGGTCTGTGCCTTCTGTTATAGGCTCATCAAGAGCATAAATTGTGGCAAATTGACTGAAGGACCAAATCTTGCCGGGAATACCCACAAATGCAACGTCTGTGGCATTCGGATCACCATCTCCAAAGAATTCTTGAAAGTAGAAGGAGAGTTGGGTTTCTTTGAACTTGTGGGGGGCTCGGACTGGACATATAGTCATGGCTAGAACCGTGACTAACATTATGGATGGAGCACTGAGCTTTGGTATGAAGTTTAATGCCATTGATTGATGCATGGGAGCTAAACTAATTGAGCAACCAAGAAACTAGGGCAGAAGAGGAGCAATTATGCCAATTAAGGTTGTGAAATGGCTTGGTGATGTGCAGTTGTGATTATGGTTTCGATTTATAATATGAAAAAGTAGCAACTATTTTTTTTGGTAAACAAAGGAGCAGTTATTTAACTTCTAATAAATTATTCTTGCATGTAAATTGTTTAAGCAAATAATGCATCGATGATGCATCCCTAACAGAATATAGATTGGGAAATTATATTTTCCTTCTACAAACATATATATAACCAGTCAAAATAAGAGTCTAGTTACGTCTTTAAGGACATAAATAAAAACTCACAAACACAAATCACACATTACATGGTGTCACAATTAGCTTGACTTTTGTCCTTACGTTTTTATAAGCTTTCCAACTTCTGCAATATCCACATTAAAATAAAAAGAAACTAAAACTAATAAAACGAATATATAATATTTATGATGTGTATGTTGAAAAAACAAAATATAAAAATTTCCCACTGGAAAGTATAAAAATATTACATCCTGAAAAAACAATAATTGTTGTCGCTCTTCCTCTTTATATTGGGAGGGTCTTTGATAAAAGTCAAGTGTGGAGTTTTAAGTTTGATCCCAAAACAAAAAACACAGAAGAAATAGAAAAGAAAAGTCAAGTGTGGAGTTTTAAGTTTGATCCCAAAACAAAAAACACAGAAGAAATAGAAAAAGAAAACTCAAGTGTGGAGCAAAAGATGGGTTCAGAGATGAAGGTAGAAATCATTCACAAGGAAACAATTAAGCCATCCTCTCCAACACCTCCCCACCTTACAAGTTGCAACCTCTCTGTGTTTGATCAGCTCACACCTGAAATGCATACCCAACTAGTTCTCTTCTATCCCAGAAGCAGTGATGAGGCCAATAATATTGATCACCATTCTTTGGTAGCTGAAAGATCTAACCTTCTAAAGAAATCATTATCTGAAGCCCTCACTCAATTCTACGTCTTTGCCGGGGAATTGAAATACAATGTTTCAATCAGCTGCAATGACCAGGGGGTTGCATTTGTTGAAGCCAAAGTCAACTGTCCCATGTCGAAGATTTTCGAACGGCCAGATGTTGGGATGCATAAACAATTGCTTCCAAATAGTATGGAACACAGGACACAATCAGGCACAGGCTATCTTCTGCTAGTCCAGGCCAACTTCTTTGTATGTGGTGGATTGGCAATTGGGATCGCCATTTTGCATAAGGTAGCCGATGCGTCTACAACCAGCAGATTCATTAAAAGCTGGGCTGCAATTGCCCTCGGCTCCAGTACTATTAGTGATGTAGAACGTGCACTGGAATTTGGTGCCGCAGCATCACTTTTCCCACCGCTGGATTTCCTCAACTCACCGGACAAACCTTCCATGGAATTTGTCCAAGAAAGCTGTGTGACTCGGAGATTTGTGTTCAATGCCCCAAAGATAGCTGATCTCAAGATCAAAGCTGCAAGTTCCACTGTGCCAAATCCTACTCGTGTTGAAGTTGTGTCTGCTCTCATTTGGAAATCTGCAATGGAAGCATCAAAATCAAACTTGGGTTTCGTAAGGCCATCCATGTGGTGTCAAATTGTGAACATGCGGAATATATTGGTTCAGCCCTCGGCAGAAGACATATTGGGAAATGTTCTTGGTTATTTTGTAGCAAGGACAGTAGAAAGTGACGAAGATCACGATGATCTTCAAAGCTTGGTTGCTAAGTTGAGGAAGGGCTTTGAGGAATTTAAGGTGCGTTATGCTAATGGAATTAAAGGGGAGGATGTATTTCAATTCTCTATGGAATTTGTTAAGTGCATCCAAAAGGAGGATATGGACAGTTATTGTAACTCAAGCTGGTGCAGGTTTCCTTTCCACTCAGCCAATTTTGGATGGGGAAGACCATCATGGATGGACATCCCTGGTAATGGAGAAATGAAAAACACAATGATGTTGGTGGATGTAAGTGATTGTACCGGCATAGAAGTGCACGTGACTTTGAAAGAAGAGAATATGGCCTTTTTAGAAACCAACCAGGAGCTGCTTGCATATGCTTCTTTGAATCCGAGTATCATCCTGTAACAATTAGTACCAAGCGGAAGTTGGTACGTACACTTCTCGACTATGAACCTGCGTACAACTAAATGATGGACCGTCATAATAAGGTTTACAAGTTCACCAATTCAGACCAGATAATGAGCCAATGAATCTCCTTTTCTTTGGCATTGTAACCCTCTCTTGTGCTATTGTTTTCAATAAAAACTGATATGTTTTTCAATTGTATATCTGAACCTATATGAACTGCTGAAATATGTTTTACCTATTATATCTCAATTATTCATATCCAACCTATTGTACTGTTTAACAAGTTTTAAAAACCCTATTAGAGAATAATAAGTCTACATTTGCTAGAGAAACCTCATTTGAAAAAGGAAGAAAAAAGAAGAAGGGACGAGTTCTACCTGGTGATCATTGACTATGTGTAGAATTGGTAAATTGGATGATTGTATCGATGTATAGGGTTACACTTATATACACATTGGCATACAAGAAATATATGTGAGGTTTTACAAGAAACCTAAGCCCACATGACTAATACCTTAAACCTAGCCTAGTGTGTAGAAGAATCCTAACCGGATTCTCCTATTCTAACATCCCCGCAAACTTGGTGAGAACATCAGCTGGCTCCTTGACAAGTTTAACGCGCTCCTTGACAAAATGAAAGTCCAATTCGATATGCTTCGTGCAGGCATGAAACACCTGATTTGCAGCCATGTAGGTAGTGCTCAAGTTGTCACAAAATATAGATATGGGAGGCGGTGTGGAATGATGAAGCTCATGTAAAAGATAAGACAGTCAAATAGACTCTGCACACGCATGGGCCAAAGGACGGTACTCCGACTAGGCACTAGAACGAGAAACAATGGGTTGTTTAGTGGAGCTCCAAGAAATAACGTTAGTTCCATGAAACATCAAGTACCCAGAAGTAGAGCATCTAGTGTCCGCACATCCAGTCCAATCAGCATCAGAGTAACCACGAAGGAGAAGTGGATCAGGGAAGTGACGGAACACAATACCAAGATCCAATGAGCCTTTGATATAGCAAAGATGGCTTAGCACTAATGAGATGAGTGAGTGTAGGCTTGGGCATAAACTGGGCGATGTGATTGACGGCAAATGCGATGTCAGGACGCGTCAAAGTGAGGTATTGGAGAGACCCAAGCAGATGGCAAAACTCCGAAGGATCTGAAAGTGGCGTCCCATCCTGAAAGTAAATCTCAAAGTGAAAACCGTAAATAATAATCCATATTTCCATAAGTCATTTCATCATATATATCAATAGTATAAATAGGAAAACCAACACAGGGTATATGTGCAATCACCCATATACGTGTTGAGGAACAGCCTCTCAATCCCCGTACAAGCACTTTACGTTATCAATCAATTTGTACTCCTAGTACCACACACATGTAAGCACTTGCGCAATAGCGCGTCACACCCGAGTCCTTACGTAAGACAAAAAATAAACATAAACGTAAGACAAGCTTGCACTAAGGTATTTACCGGACAATACCCCTGGAGTACAGTGCATGTGACCCAAACATGTGAGACTTGTCCTACGGCCGTGAGACTGTACTACAACGTAGTGAAAGCATACCAAGTGTGTTTGAAAACATACATATATATATCATGTGTAAAAGTGAAGAATATCATAAACTAGGGGTGGGCACGGGCCGGGCCAGGCCCAAAAATGGAGGAACTGGATTGGACCCGTTTGTATTTGAAACGGGGCGGGGCAGGGCGGGTTGTTAAATTCCTAGAAGTGGAACCGGACCTAACCCGGACCGTTGAAACGGGCCAGGTCCTACGGGTCCACGGGTCCAATTTGTGTAAAAAAATATTAAAAAAAGAAAGGCATCAAGTAGCAAGTTGTTGCACTGCCTGCAGTCCAAATCCAACATTGTGAGCAAGCAGCAAGCTAGCTGCTGCCAATCCAAAATTCCAAGCTTCAAGTCAAAAAATGGCACTAGCCATCCAAATTCCAAACATCATCGTATAGACATCCAATTCAATTTAAACATTCAAATTCCAAACATCAAATTAACATCCAAAATAACTTAATAACATCCAACTTTCAAAATAAACTTAATAACATCCATATTCCAAAATAAACTTAATAACATCCAAAATAATATACAGATATCATTACGAAATTACGAATTTCAAGCTTTCCATCCAACATCATTCATCATAGAATCTGCAAAAATATATATATATTAATTGATTAATAATTTATGAGAAAATTAGAAGCAATCAAAACTCAAAAGAACCCACCAAGATAGATTAAAAGCAAGCAAAACCCATAAAAATTAAAATTGCTCCATTAGGACATTGCATTTGTGGTTGGTATGCAGAAAATTTAGACACACTCAAAATTAGAATTCCCATAAAAGTGGAAAATGTCGGGCGGTCATGGAGTTCCCGGGGCAAAGAAGTCATAGGTGTTTCAACTTTCAAAGCTTACAGTCACCAGTTTATGAACAAAGTGCAGGATTTACTTGATGGAATCTGAATGCGAAGTTTATGCAGTCTGATTCCACTTTTAGAATTAGAAAGTATTCAACAAAAAAGAAAGGCAGCAAGCAGCAAGCTGCTGCACTGCCTGCAATCCAAATCCAACATTGTGAGCAAGCAGCAAGCTAGCTGCTGCCAATCCAAAATTCCAAGCTTCCAAGTCAAAAAATGGCACTAGATCTCCAGATTTACTTGGCCAATCCAAAATTACCACGTCAGGTCAAATAATTACAACATGGGTTTGGTTCAAAATTCAGATCTAAATCTCCAGATTTTGCAGGAACAACAAAAACCCAGAAACAAAAACAGAAATTTAAGCCAAATTAACCAAGTAAAACAAGGTTTAAATCGGTAATTACCTGTGCATGTTCTGGTGCGGTGCTTGGTGCTTGGTTTGCTGGGTTGCAAGTTGCTGCCTTTAATTTGCAGTTGTGAAAGACTGAAAGTTTGCTGGACTGGAAATTTATCGAGTTTTGTTGTGAAAGTTTGCTGGAAGGAAAGGAAACTCAGGAAAAGGAAGAAGGACAGAAGAAACTCAGGAAAAGCCCTGATAATAAACGGTGTTGATTTAATCTCACTTAAGTGGGATTAAATCAACTGTTTAGAATCATTATATTAGGTTCGGGCCGGGGGCCCGTTTATTTATTTTTTGGACCCGCCCCGCCACGCACAATTCAAGAACACAGCCCGCCCCGCCCCGTTTTTCTTTCAACTTTTTTGGACCCGCCCCGAACCTGCCCCAAACTACATGGACCCGCCCCGACCCGCGGGTTCAGGACCCGTTTGCCCACCCCTATCATAAACTTCATAATTTCCCAAATATTTAAACGTTGCATAAATAACATTCTCCTCGGAGTCATATATTCAAAATCATTCCATAATATATATCCATATATATTTTCAAATCTCAAAATCATTTCATAATATATATATCCATATATATAAGCATGCCTCAAATACATTTAAACTCATAATTATATCAAAGCAATAATCATTTTCAATCATATAAACCATTTAAGAAAACAAAAGTCCACTCATTGGTGCTTGGGAGTGTAATCTCCCTTGGTGTTGCCCTCCTCGAAGCGTGGAGTCGAAGAATTACCTATTTAATATTAAGGAACGTGTTAAAAATATCCCTAATATAAATTAATATAGCCCTCATAGAAAAAGAATCCAAAAAATAAGACTAATTTAGCAAAAACGGGCTCGAAAAACGATTTCCGTAGCCCGAAAAACTTGATGCTGCCGTCCACCGCCGTCGGCGTCACCGTACGTCGCCGCATGCGCCTGACGCGCTGCCACACGCCGGGAGGAGCCCTCATGTGTTTGCCACGCGCCGGCACGTGTCACCACGCGCTGCCCGCGCCTGATGAAGTCACCCTCACGGGCAGCTGACGTCAGCCACGCACCTTCTAACGTCAGCCACGCACCAGCTGACGTCAGCACCGTCACTGAAAATGCTGACGCCGTCAGGAATATTCTGTTACCGTGACGGAATATTCCGTCACCCTCAACCTCTCGCCGGTCGCCGAAGCCACCGCCGGAGTCGCCGTCCTCCGCCGCTGGTTTGCCGAAATTTCTGGAAAATTGACCGATTTAAGCCTAAAACTTCAAAAATTCATAACTTCTTCATTCCTTGGCCAAATTCAACGTGCCATATATCAAATTGAAGGTATTGAAGAGTAGAATATTTTCATACCAATTTGGGGCCGGAAAAATGGCCAGAGATGGCCTGTAATTGGCCGCAAACCCTAATTCCGTTCTCCTTCAAAACTGCACCAAATTCCACGTTCTTTATGTCGATTTGAACCTACTCAATGTAATAAAACCAATGGAAACTCGAATGGCAGTTTGGTGTTTTCGTTCCAGCGTCAATTTGGCCAATTGGGTTCAAGTCTGGAAATTCTGAAATCACAGTTTCGTCCAAAATGACGAGACGATCGTAATGGTAATGATCTTGAGTGACGGTTCGACGGTTTTGTGATTCGTCCAAAATATAGGATTTTGGAAGTTTGATGGTTTTTGGCCGACAGAGCGGGAAGTGGGAGAGAGAGAGAGAGATCGTGCGGATTGAATGAGGGAAATAGGGGATTGGCTGCACAGCAGCCAGCCAAAAACCCTAATTTACTTATGGGTGTGAAAATTACTAAAATGCCCCTACACTTTAAAGTTTCGTAAAACGTTCGTTTTAACTCCGAATTGAGTTCCGCTTACGCCCACGTGTTCGTATCGACGAGTACTATTTGAAAATGTAAAGAAATAAATTTTCACATGTCGTCTCGAAAAGTCAACAAAAATCAACATTTGACCACTAGGGGTATTTTGGTAATTTCACATAAAAAGTTGGGACGGGTCGTAACAATCTACCCCCCTTAAGAAAAATTTCGTCCATGAAATTACAAAACAGAGCTACTCCAATAACTGTGGATACTGCGCCCGCTTATGCTCCTCAGTCTCCCAGGTAGCCTCCTCCACCTCGTGGTTACTCAACAAAACCTTTACCAAAGGTATCACCTTGTTCCTCAGAACCTTCTCTCTCCTATCCAAGATCTCAATCGGTTCCTCCTCGTAACTCAAATTCTCCTTCAGCTGCAAAGGCTGTGGTTGGAGTACATGTGACTCGTGCGGTACATACTTCCTCAACATAGAAACATGGAAGACATCATGTACCCGAGATAACTCCGCTGGCAAAGCTAACCTATAAGCAACTGCGCCAACACGCGCCACAATCTCATAAGGACCAATATATCGGGGACTTAGCTTACCCCATTTACCGAACCTCACCACACCCTTCCAGGGTGACAATCTTAGAAACACAAAATCGCCAACTGCATACTCACAGTCCTTAGAGTGCCTGTCTACTATAATCTTCTGTCTGTCCTGGGCCGCTTTCAGGTCACGCTTAATCACCTAAATCTTCTCTGTAGTATCGTCTACCAGTTCTGGGCCCTCAAGTGCTCGCTCACCTACCTCAGTCCAACACAATGGGGTTTGACACGCCTTCCCATACAACGCCTCATACGGTGCCATACCGATGCTAGAGTGAAAGCTGTTATTGTAGGCGAACTCTATCAATGCCAAATGATCATCCCAACTCTCCCCGAATTGAAGGACCGAAACTTTCAACATGTCCTCCAAAGTCTGAATCGTCTTCTCAGATTGACCGTCTGTCTGTGGATGAAAAGTTGTACTGTACAGAAGTTTTGTTCCCATAGCATCCTGAAATGCCGTCCAGAATTTGGAAATGAATCTCGGATCTCTATCTGAAATGATGGAAATTGGTACCCCATGAAGTTTGACTATCTGATCTATGAACATCTTCGCTAATTTATTCAACTTGTAGTCCTGACGAACTGGCAAGAAATGAGCTGTCTTTGTCAGTCGATCGACAATTACCCAGATACCATCACATTTCGCCCGGGTAGGTGGTAACCCAAACACAAAATCCATAGTAACATTCTCCCATTTCCAAACTGGAATAGGAAGTCTCTGCGATAACCCCAAGGGTTTCTGCCACTCCACCTTCACTTGCTGACAAGTGAAACACTGACTCACATATACGGCGATTTCCTTCTTCATCCCTAACCAATACTAGTAAGGTTTAATGGTGTGGTACATCTTAGTACTGCCCGGATGCATAGCATGTGCAGAAATGTGCGCCTCATCCAGAATTTCTCTCCTTAATCCACCATCCCCCTTGGGTACAAGTAATCTACTACCCAACATTACTAATCCATCTTCCTTGACTACATAATCATTCCTCAACCCACTAAGGACTTCCTCCTTTAGCTGCACACATTCAGAATCTTTCCCTTGAGCTTCTTGAACTTTATCCACAAGAACAGATCTAACCTGGAAATGAGCTAGTAGAGCTCCATAATTATCCACATTAAAGATAGCACCCGTACTCCTCAACTCACCCAACATCGGAATATATGTCGCCCGAATAGATGCCAACTGCCCATGGGATTTCCGACTCAAAGCGTCGGCCACGACATTCACTTTACCAGGATGATAATCGATGATACAATTGTAGTCACTGATCAGCTCCATCCATCTCCTCTGTCTCAAGTTCAACTCATTCTGCATAAAAATATATTTGAGACTCTTGTGGTCGGTGAAGATACGACAAGTCTCCCCATAAAGATAATGTCACCAAATATTCAAAGCAAAGACCACAGCAGCTAACTCCAGGTCATGAGTAGGATAATTAACTTCATGACATTTGAGCTGTCTGGAAGCAAAGGCAATGACTCTTCCATGTTGCATCAACACACAACCCAAACCATGCAACGATGCATCAGTGTAAATGTCAAACTCACCACTCTCATCCAGAAGCACTAAGACTGGTGCGTGAGTAAGATGGTGCTTAAGTTCCTGGAAACTCCGTTCACAACTGTCATCCCAAACAAACTTAATATCCTTCCTAGTGAGCTTAGTAAGAGGTCCTGCTATAGAAGAGAAATTTTGCACGAAACGACGATAATAGCCTGCAAGACCCAAGAAACTTCTCACTTCAATCACATTAGTCAGCCGCTCCCAATTCACCACTGCCTCCACCTTCTGTGGATCAACAAAGATACTTTCAGCAGAAATCACATGACCCAAGAAACTAATACGATCGAGCCAAAACTGACATTTGCTAAACTTAGCGTACAACTGCGCTGTCCTCAGACTCTCCAAAACCATCCTCAGATGTTCCACATGCTCGGCCTCACTTTTGGAATAAATCAGAATATCATCAATGAACACTATCACAAACTGATCCAAATATGGTCGGAAGACTCTGTTCATCAAATCCATGAAAGCAGTTGGAGCATTAGTCAGTCCGAAAGGCATCACCAGGAACTCATAATGTCCATATCGAGTTCAGAAAGCAATCTTGGGCACATCATCCTTGCAGATACGCAACTGATGATATTCAGATCGAAGATCAATCTTGGAGAAAACTCGTGCACCCTTAAGCTGGTCAAATATGTCATCAATACGAGGCAACGGATAACGATTCTTCACTGTCACCCGATTAAGTTGCTTGTAATCAGTGCATAAACGCATACTTCCATCCTTCTTCTTGACAAACAACACCGGAGCACCCCAAGGTGAAGTACTGGGTTGAATAAACCCTTTATCAACTAACTCCTGAAGTTGAGTTTTTAACTCCCTCAATTCAGCCGGAGCCATACGATACGGAGCTCGGGAAATAGGATCAGTACCTGGTATCAGATCAATCGTGAACTCGATCTCTCTGTCAGGAGCTAAACCAAGTAAGTCTTCAGGAAAAACGTCGGGACATTCATTGACCACGCGAACATCCTCGACACGAACTGGAGAATCTTCTTTCATCACCACATGAGCCAAGTACCCCTGACAACCCTTTTGCAACAACTTCTTCGCCCTTAGTGATGAAATCAAACTGTTATGCAAAACTCTCCTCTCACCTTGAAAGGTAACTTCTGGCCTACCAGCTGTTCGGAATGTGACCACTTTGGTACGACAATCCACCATGGCATGGTACTTGGATAGCCAATCCATACCCAGAATAAGATCAAAATCAACGATGTTTAAGGGAATGAGATTCGCCTCCATGAGTTCATCGCCGACAAAAACTGGGCAATCTCTAAATTCCCATTGCACGGTGCTTATTTGCCCCATAGGCTGAGATATAACTAACTCACACTCAAGAGGTGATGGTTGGGGATTTACTTTCTTAGCGAACATAGGAGATATAACTGAATGAGTAGCACCCGGATCAATTAAAACTCTAGCATGAAAATCGAAAACTTTTAACGTACCTATAATAACTCCTGGACTCGCTCGAGCATCCTACTGGGAAAGAGTGTAAACTCTGCCATGTGCCTGGCCTCCATTACGGCCTCCCGTGCGACCTCCTCTGCGTCCTCTCTGAAATGGACCACCACGGTTAGCATGACTACTCTGGGTACTGCCGCTAGATACTGCACCAGAATTCTGAACCTGATTCTGCCCCACACGTTGGCCACTACCACTCTGGTCAGTCCTCTGTGGGGGTCCTGAAGCCATACTCCCACTACCTTGCTACTGTAGTAAGGGACACTCGCGACGCCAATGATCAAGCGATCTACAATTATGACAACCATTCGACTGAATTTGACAATAACCAAAATGTCACCGGTTACAACGCCCACAGAAAGGTCGATCGGATCTCACTGAACCAGTAGAATACTAAGAGTTACCCATACGTCCTCCTCCAAGACGAGAACCTAAGCTAGAACCTCCACCAGAAAAACTAAAGCTCTGACCGCTTTTCTTGAAACCCTGCTGCTTCTTCGGACCGCCAACAGAAAATTTCCCCTGCTGACGTGTTACAACCCGTCCCGAAATTTATGTGAAATGACCAAAATACCCCTAGGGTCAATGTTGACTTTTGTTGACTTTTCGTGACGACTTTTGAAAAATTATTTCTTTACATATTCTCGACGTACTCGTCGATACGAACGCGTGGACACAAGCGGAACTCAATTCAAAGTTAAAAAGAACGTTTTACGAAGCTTTAAAGTGTAGGGGCATTTTGGTAATCTTCCACCCGTGTGTGGGAATTAGGGTTTTTGGGCTGATTGCACAGCAGCCAACCCTCCCCCATTTGCTGCACGTCACTTTTTCCTCTCTTCCTCTCTTTCTCCCCCATTTTCTCTCAAAGCCAAAAACGTACCGAAACCCTAACCTTTGGACGAATCACAAAACCGTCAAACCGTCGCCCAAAATCCATACCATCACGATCGTCTCGTCATTCTGGACGAGGCTGTGATTTCAGATTCTTCAAACTCGAACCCGATCGTTCAAACCGACGTCGGAACGGTTTAGGCAAACTGTCCGTCCATTTTCTGTGCAAACCAGACCAAGGTAAGCCTCGAGACCATTACCATTGGTTTTATTGGATTGAGTAGGTTCAATTTGATATAAAGAACGTCCAATTTGGTGCAGTTTTGAAGGAGAACGGAATTAGGGTTTCCCGAGGCTTTCCGGCCAATTTCAGGCCATCTCCGGCCATTTTTCCGGCCCCAAATTGGTATGAAAATATTCTACACTTCAATACCTTCAATTTGATATATGGCACGTTGATTTTGGCCCAAGAACGAAGAAGATATGAATTTTTGAAGTTTAGGGACTAAATCGGCAAAATTTTCCAGATTCCGGCGAACCAGGCGGCGGCGGACGGCGGCGCCGGCGGCGGCTCCAGCGACCGGCGCAAGGAAGAAGACAGGGAATATTCCGTTAACGGCAACGGAATATTCCTAACGGCGTCGGAATATTCCGTCCAGAAAAGGTATATTCCGTTAACTTTAACGGCGCTGACGTCAGCAGGCGCGTGGCTGACGTCATCCGCGCGTGGGTGACACGTGCCAGCGCGTGGCGACACGTGCCAGCGCGTGGCGACACGTTCCGGCGCGTGAAGCCACTCTCCGGCGCGTGAAGCCACTCGCCGGCGCGTGAAGCCACTCTCCGGCGCGTGGGGGCGCGTCCGGCCGTTTCCCTGCGCGTGGGGGCGCGTGCCGGCGCGTGAGGCCACCTCCCGGCGCGTGGCGGCGCGTCCGACCGTTTCCCGGCGTGTGGCGGCGCGTGCGGCGGCGCACGGCGGCGGTGGACGGCAGCGGTAGGGTTTTTGGGCTCCGAAAATCGTTTTTCGAGCCCGTTTTCGCTACAATAGTATTATTTTTGGGGTATTTTTCTATTGGGCCTATTTTTAATTTATTTTAGGGAAAGTCTAATTTGTTCCCTAATATTAAATAGGTAATTCTTCGACTCCGCACACCGAGGAGGGCAACACCGAGGGAGATTTCACTCCCGATCACCTGTGAGTGGACATTTACTTCATAAAATGGTTTCTATGATATTGAATGATTATGTTTATGATTATATATGGTTTTAAAATGGCTTTTAAAGTATGTCTACTTATATATATTTATTTATAAATATATATACTTATTGATTATTATTTGTGCAACTATAATTGTTTAATTTATGGTATATATATATTGGAAAATGGATTGATTTGGTGATTTGGGATTATTTATCAAGTATGATAATATGTTATGAAATGGGTTATACTTTGATATTGCTTTTTGCATAAATATTAAATGATATTTTATTATAGGGTTTTGAGGGAAATATTTATTTATGCAATACTTGATATTTGAGAATTATGAATGGGATTTTGGCTCCTATATCTATACACATGAGTATGTATGTATGTTTTCAAACACACTTGGTATGCTTTCACTACGTTGTAGTACCGTTCTCATGGCCATAGGATAAGTCTCACATGTTTGGGTCACACGCACTGTACTCCAGGGGTATTGTCCGGTAAATACCCTAGTGCAAGCTTGTCTTACGTTTATTGTTGTTTATGGGGAAAAGGCCCCACTACGTAAGGACTCGGGTGTGACGCGCTGCGGCGCAAGTGCTTACATGTGTGTGGTACTAGGAGTACAAATTAGTGGATAACGTAAAGTGCTTGTACGGTGATTGAGAGGCTGTTCCTCAACCCGTACATGGGTGATCGCGCATATACCCTGTGTTGGTTTTTCGATTATTATATATTATTGGAATTATGAAATTGTGATTTATGGATATTATACCGTTTGATATGTTTCAGTATACTCATAAAGTACCTTTTGAACTATACTATGATAGTATGTTTTTACGATTATACTGGATTTCCAAATAGGGGGTTAATATGTTGAAAAGAGAAAGGTTTTGCGAAAACTTTGATTTTTATCCACTCACACTTTTGTTTTGCGCCCCCTTCAGGACATAGTGAGATAGCATCTGGCGAGGTCGAGACTTCTACGTGGCAGCTCTGATCTTTCATCCCGACCATGTAGGGATTCTTCTTTCTTCCAGTTTCTATAATAATATCCATCCCTGTTATGGATAGAGATTCTAGGAACTCAGTTTATTATTTGATTCCGCTGTTTCAAATTTAGTACGCTCTGAACCATATGCATATTGACATTGGATTTTGCAACTTTAATATAATTTAATTTCGTTTTCACAAGTGTTGTCATGCATTTAATGGCTTCGTCACTTACGAGTGTCGGCCAGCACGCTCGTACTCGGTATCCACGTGGGTATCGAGGGTGGGGTGTGTCATGACGTCCCCTATCGCCACCAGTACCACTACTCCCAGCATAGTCACTAATCATCGACTGCTCAATGTCGAGAGCTAACTCCAGCTCCATCTGATAGGTCGGGCATCAGTGAGAAGCAGTAATGATCCTGATGTCACGTCTCAGCCCCTCATGAAACTAAGTCTGCAACTCCACTGCATTATTCTCCATCGCTGGGCAATACCTCATAAGCTCTCTGAACTGTGTCCCATACTCAGATACAGTCATGGTGCCCTGTTTCAGATCCAAGAATTCCCTCCTCTTCCTGGCTCGGTACTCAGGAGTGAAAAATCGAATACGAAACCTCTGTTTAAACTGCTCCCAAGTGACATGAGTGCCCTGAGGAAAAGTACTCTCCTCAGTGTCCCACCAACTGCTAGCACTCCCAGTGAGGAAGAAGGCAGCAGTAACAACTCGCTGATCCTCCGGACAGTTCATGCTCCGGAACGTCTTCTCCACTTTCTCGAGCCATAGCTCGGCAGTCTCTCCAGTAGCAACACCCTCAAGTTCCCATACTCCTAAACCACGAGCAATCTCAGGGAAAGTACCACCTCTACCGCCCTGAACTGCATTGGCGATGACTTGCCCCAGCTGGGCAAAATCAGTTAAATTTGGCTGACGTCGAGGTGGCATAGCTCTGTTGAAAAGAAACACTGAGATACTCAGTACAAGAATGACATACACTAAGTGTTTGTCATAAGAATTCTCTGAACCTATGCTCTGATACCAAACTGACACACCCCACCCTCGATACCCATATGGATACCAAGTTCAGGCATGCTGGCCGACACTAGTAAGTGACGAAGCCATTAAATGCATGACAACACTTAGTTTATGTAAATTACATTGTCATAAAGTTTGCGGAATTTAATGCCAATATGCACAAGGTTCAGAGCGTACTAATTTAAATCAGCAGAAACAAAATAATAAATCAAGTTCCTAGAATCTCTATCCATAACAGGGATGGATATTATTAAAGAAACTGAACAAGAATAATAAATCCCTACATGGTCGGGGATAGAATCAGAGCTGCCACTCGTATGCCTCGACTTCACCAGATGCTCTATCACTAGGTCCTGCAGAGGGGCGCAAAACAAAAGGTGTGAGTGGACGAAAAATAAAGTTTTCGAAATACCTTTCTGTTTTCAACATAGTAACCTCCTATTTGAAATCCAGTATATTTGTAAAATCATACTACCGTAGTATGTGTCAAATCATACTATATTATATATATATATATATAACTGAAAGTAAATCTCAAAGTGAAAACCGTAAATAATAATCCATATTTCCATAAGTCATTTCATCATATATATCAATAGTATAAATAGGAAAACCAACACAGGGTATATGTGCAATCACCCATGTACGTGTTGAGGAACAACCTCTCAATCCCCGTACAAGCACTTTACGTTATCAATCAATTTGTACTCCTAGTACCACACACATGTAAGCACTTGTGCAATAGTGCGTCACACTCGAGTCCTTACGTAGTGGGGCCTTTTCCCCAAAAATAAATATAAACGTAAGACAAGCTTGCACTAAGGTATTTACCGAACAATACCCCTGGAGTACAGTGCGTGTGACCCAAACATGTAAGACTTGTCCTACGGCCGTGAGACGGTACTACAACGTAGTGAAAGCATACCAAGTGTGTTTGAAAACATACATATATATATCATGTGTAAAAGTGAAGAATATTATAAACTTCATAATTTCCCAAATATTTAAACGTTGCATAAATAACATTCTCCTCGAAGTCATATATTCAAAATCATTCCATAATATATATCCATATATATTTTCAAATCTCAAAATGATTTCATAATATATATATATGGGTATATATATATATATGGATATATATATATATATGGATATATATATATTGTGGAAAAGAAAGAACAAACAAAGGCAGAAAATAATGGCTACGTAAAAGCAGCCAAATTATTAAGCACTCAAGATAGGGTTTAGGGTTTAGGTTTAGGTTTAGGAAAACAAAAGTCCACCTCACTAGTGCTCTGGAGTGTAATCTCCTGTTGCCCTCCCGAAGCGTGGAGTCGAAGAATTACCTAGCTTAATATATAAGGAACGTGTTAAAATATCCCCGATATGTAATATAGCCCTTATAGAAAAAGTGTTACAACTGTCCCAAAATTTATGTGAAATGAACAAAATACCCCTTAGGGTCAATGTTGACTTTTATTGACTTTTCGTGACGACTTCTAAAATTTATTTCTTTACATATTCTGATGTACTCTGTCGACACGAACGCGTGCGCAAGCGGAACTCAATTCGGAGTTCAAAACGAACGTTTACGAAGCTTTAAAGTGTAGGGGCATTTTTTTGGTAATTTTCCACTCCGTGTGTGGAAATTAGGGTTTTGGCTGGGACTGCACAGCAGCCAACCCTCCCCCATTTGCTGCACGTCACTTTTTCCTCTCTTCCCTCTCTTTCTCTCCCATTTTCTCAAAGCCAAAACGCACTCAAAACCCTAATCTTGGACGAATCACAAAACCGTCGAATCGTTGCCCAAAATCCATACCATCACGATCGTCCTGGGCCATTCCGGGACGAGGGGCTCGATTTCGCATTCTTCAAACTCGAACCCGATCGTTCAAACCGACGCTCTGAATGCATTACCAGGCAAACTGCTCACGATTCCGTACAATCCTGCATCAAGGTAAGCCTCGAAACCATTACCATTGGTTTTATTGGATTGAGTAGGTCTAATTTGATATAAAGAACGGGCCGAATTTGGTGCAAAGATGAAGGAGAACGGAATTAGGGTTTCCTAAAGCTTTCCGGCCACTTCAGGCCATCTCCGGCCACTTTTCCACCTCAAATAGTATAAAAATATTCTACTCCTCAATACCTTCATTTTGATATATGGCACGTCAAATTTGGACAAAGAATGAAGAAGATATGAATTTTTGAAGTTTTAGAATACATAATCGGCATTATTTTCCATTCATAACTGCATTGTCATGGGACGGGCGGTCAAGGGATGGAGCTCCGGCGACTGCAAGAGGAAGAAGGAGAGGGAATATTCCGCTAACGGCAATCTGGTCATTTCTAACGGCGAGGGAATATTCCGTCGAAAAGGTATCATTCCGTTAACTTTAATCTGCCGACGCAGCGCGTGGGGGCGCGTGGCCGACGTCGCCAGCGCGTGGTGACGCGGCCAGGGAGCGTGGGGGCGCGTGACGCGCGTGGGGACACGCGCGTCGCGTGGGAATCACGTGCCGCCCTGCTGCGGGCGACACGCAAGCGTCGCGTGGGTGACACGTGCCGCCGCGTGAAGCCACTCGCGCCGCGTGAAGCCACTCTCCGATGCGTGGGGCGCTGGCCCGCTGCTTTCCGGCGCGTGCCGGCGCTGCAGGCCACCTCCTTGCCAGCAGTAGCGGGCACAATGGCCCGACCGCTTTCCTGGCAAGGTGGGCCGCCACAGGCGGCGGCGCACGGCGGCGCGCGGCGTGGACGGCGGCGGTAGGGTCTGCCATCATACTACCGTAGTATGTGTCAAATCATACTATATTATATATATATATATATAACTGAAAGTAAATCTCAAAGTGAAAACCGTAAATAATAATCCATATTTCCATAAGTCATTTCATCATATATATCAATAGTATAAATAGGAAAACCAACACAGGGTATATGTGCAATCACCCATGTACGTGTTGAGGAACAGCCTCTCAATCCTCGTACAAGCACTTTACGTTATCAATCAATTTGTACTCCTAGTACCACACACATGTACGCACTTGTGCAATAGTGTGTCACACTCGAAATCATTTCATAATATATATATATATATATATATATATATATCTAAAGTGTTTCAATTGCTGCAAGTGTGAGAGTGTTTCAATTACTACAAGTGTGAGAGTGTTTCAATTACTGCAAGTGTGAGAGTGTATTACTGCCTGTTAGTGTGAACTCCTGAAGCTCGTGTTTGTAACTCCTCTTCTTCGAAGATTTATAAATGTGAGTTGATGATTTTTAGCCTTTTTGATGTTGCTTCTGAGGAGAGGGGCTCCTTAAATAGGCAGAGGAGGAGGAAGGTCCAGGCTCGGGGTCAACAAAGGCAGTCTACGCAAGTGGGCGGCATCTTCACCTTTAGAGACAGCTGGAGGCATTTTCGACGATCCAGAAGCAGCCGACGCAACAAAACAAAACTAAAAGTAAAGTGCTACAGGGAAAAGCAGCAAACAAACAAAAGGCAGAAAATAATGGCTACACAGAAAAGCAGCCAAATTATTACAGAAGCACTCAGTATAGGGTTTAGGGTTTAGGGTTTAGGGTTTAGGAAAACAAAAGTCCACTCACTAGTGCTCGGGAGTGTAATCTCCCTCGGTGTTGCCCTCCTCGAAGCGTGGAGTCGAAGAATTACCTATTTAATATATAAGGAACGTGTTAAAAATATCCCTAATATAAATTAATATAGCCCTTATAGAAAAAGAACCCAAAAAATACGACTAATTTAGCAAAAACGGGATCGAAAAATGATTTTCGGGGCCCGAAAACCTTGCTGCTGCCGTCCACTGCCGTCGGCGCCGCCGTACGCGCCGGGAAACGGCTTGACGCGCCGCCACGTGCCAGGAGGAGCCCTCAAGCGCTTGCCATGCGCCGGCACGCGCTGGCACGTGTCGTCACGCACCGACGCGTGTTGCCACACGCTGTACGCGCCTCCACGCGCTGCACGCACCTGATGACGTCACCCCCACGCGTAGCTGACGTCAGCCACGCGCCTGCTGACGTCAGCACCGTAAGAATTAACGGCGTCAGTTAGGTTTAATGGAATATACCTTTTCTGACGAAAAATGCTGATGCCGTCAGGAATATTCTGTTACCGTGACGGAATATTCCGTCACCCTCAACCTCTCGCCGGTCGCCGGAGCCGCCGCCGTCCTCCGCCGCTGGTTCGCCCGAATTTCTGGAAAATTCACCGATTTAATCCTAAAACTTCAAAAATTCATAACTTCTTCATTCCTTGGCCAAATTCAATGTGCCATATATCAAATTGAAGGTATTGAAGAGTAGAATATTTTCATACCAATTTGGGGCCGGAAAAATGGCTGGAGATGGCCTGTAATTGGCCAGAAAGCTTCGGGAAACCCTAATTCCGTTCTCCTTCAAAACTGCACCAAATTCCATGTTCTTTATGTCGATTTGAACCTACTCAATGTAATAAAACCAATGGAAATGGTTTCGAGGCTTACCTAAGTCGGGATTGTACAGAAACTTGAATGGCAGTTTGCCGTTTTCGTTCCAGCGTCGGTTTGGCCAATTGGATTCGAGTCTGGAAATTCTAAAATCACAGTCTCGTCCAAAATGACGAGACGATCGTAATGGTAATGATCTCGAGCGACAGTTCGACGGTTTTGTGATTCGTTCAAAATTTAGGGTTTTGGTGGTTTAGTGGTTTTTGGCCGAGAGAGAGAGAAGTGGGAGAGAGAGAGAGAGATCGTGCGGATTGAATGAGGGAATTAGGGGATTGGCTGCACAGCAGCCAGCCAAAAACCTTAATTTACTTACGGGTGTGAAAATTACTAAAATGCCCCTACACTTTAAAGTTTCGTAAAACATTCGTTTTAACTCCGAATTGAGTTCCGCTTGCGTCCACGTGTTTGTATCAACGAGTAATATTTGAATATGTAAAGAAATAAATTTTCACATGTCGTCTCGAAAAGTCAACAAAAGTCAACATTTGACCACTAGGGGTATTTTGGTAATTTCACATAAAAATTTGGGACAGGTCGTAACACCATATGCATATAAAGAATGATGATTCTAGACTCCAGAAAAATAATTTCATTATCCTCTAAATAAAATTATAATAACCATAAAAATGGTTTACGACAAGGTACTACTCTTTCAAACCCCTTCTTATCTCTTTCTTAGTTTGTATCTCTTTCATAGTCTTTATTAATAGAGATAAAATTTTATTCCAGATGAAGTTCATTTTAGACTTGAATTTGTTAAAGTTCATTTTAGACTTGAATTTGAACTTTTTTTAATTTTGAAATGTTTATTTTAGACTTGAAATTTGAATTTTTATGAAGTGTTAAAGACTTGAACTTTTATGGAATGTTTATTGTTGAAGACATGAAATTTTTAGGCTTTTGTTATAAAAAAAAAATAGTTTATGGGTTTTGTAAAAAAAAAAACGAACTGAACCAAAACCGGATCGGAAAAAATCGAACCAAACTCAACCTGAATCGAACAAAAAACCAAAAAAACTGAACCGAACGGAACCAAACAGTAATTTCAGTCCGATTTCCGATTTTGGCAAAAAACCGAACTGATTGGAACTGAACCCACCCCTATTCAAAACTATTACAATAATTTAAGGAGGGAGAATTGTGAACTCGGGATGCATGGGTGCAAATCCAACACCCTATTCGCTAAGATATTGAACCGCATACACCACTGTAATTTATTGGATACAACATTTTTTTTGGATCAGCTGGTGCGGTAGACTAAGGCCCCGTTTAGTATTGCATTTTTTCATTAAAAACTGTTTCACTTTAAAGTTAAGAAGATAAAAAGTGTTTGATAAAAATGAAATATACTGTTTATTTTAAAAGTTATGGCATTTAAACAGCAACTTTTAAAAACAGCATGAATGTTACTTTTAAAAACTGCTTTTTTAAGCAGTTTTTTTTTTTAAACACAGCAACCCCAAACTAGCCCTAAATAAGATTAACACCATAAAATTGCATGGTTCTTTTCGGGATGCAAGAAGTTGGGACTTTCTTGTCACATTTGATACGCAAATTACACTCTCACCTAAACAATATGAAGCAATGCCTCGGCACCACCAAGAGTAATTAGAGCAGGCTTCATAAGTAGTTGTGTTCACATGTTTAATTGAGCCCTAGGAGAAGTTGATTTCTACTAAAAGATATTTTGACACAATGCAGAGACATCGTGATTAGTTTAGTTAATTTACAATTATAATCGCAATTGTAATTTTCTATCTTCTTCATACGGATTTCTTTTTTTGGTATAAGTCTTGGTTACACAGTTTTCAAGCAAAGAAAAATGTACTTCATTCAAAAATTATTTACATCGAGTGTTTCACTACATTGATGTAAAAAGTAAGACTCATTAACTACTTTTTCTTCTTTGCTATGCAACACAAATAGTCTGATGCAAATTTGAATCGCTGACAGTAAACAATCTCGACATATTTGCTCCCAACAGCTCCTCCTCTTTCTCCTCCTGCAAAACAAACGGATGCCTCGAAAGCTCCTCGGCCGTCCATCGGTTTCTTGGGTCTTTCACGAAACATTTTCCCAGAAAATCTTTTCCTTCTTCACTCAAATCCTCTGGAATCTGCGGCATCTCATCTCCTCCAATCCTCATCAAAAGCTTGAACATATTAGCGCCAGGTTTATGGTTCCATACTGGTTTTCCACTTGCTATCTCTGCCACCAAACACCCAAGAGCCCAGATATCAGAACAGGCCTCGTACATGTTGTCGTTTACTGATTCAGGCGCCATATACAGTGGAGTGCCTCGGACTTCGACTTTAGTTTGCGTTTCCCCTGCTTCGCCAGCCCGAAGTCAGCGATTTTAGTCACGCCATTGTCAAAAATCAGAACGTTCTCAGGCTTCACGTCGCAGTGAACAAAACCTTTTCCATGGACAACGCGAAGGCCTTCGAGCACCGACTTTGTGTGTCGTCGAACTTCGGCTTCCGGCAAACGACCGCCGTTTTTCTTGAGCTCATCAGCCAGTGTGCCTCCACTCGCGTACTCCAAAACCAAGTTGTAGAACTCCTCGCCGCTTTCGAGGGTGTGATCGTCACCGAAACAGCGTATGATATGCGGACAAGAGCCAACTTGGTCAAGGACTTGCTTCTCGTTCTTGAGCGAAGCGGAATCATCTGATTTAGTAGACTTCACGGCCATCAAAGGTGGAAATTGAGAAGATGGGTTTTTGGGTTTTGCTGTGTAGATGGTAGCGAAGCCCCCCCTACCGATTTGGTTTCCTCGAATCCACTCCATCACCATGTTTGAAAATCTTGGTTTAACCTAAAGAAACAGGGGTTTTCTGTGAGGGTTTCAAGAGCGATATGTGTTTGTTGTGTGTAGGGTTTTTGGGTTTGCTATGGATGGAAGGAAGAGAAAATAGAGGCTAGAGAGCAATTAATAAGCAAGTATCTTGTATACAATGTATATATAGGCACTTTTTACTTGGGAGTTAAGAAACTTTTCGGGTTTCCTATTTGTTGGATTAAATGGTGTTGATAAGGAAAGACTTTTTACCATGTGGGAAAATATGAACACATGGCGTAACGTCATTCGTTTGGGATGATAATGACATCTTGTAGTTGGGTATAGTAAGTCTTCTCCTTCGGCAGTTAGTAAGTATGCACTTTGGTGCATTTTAGAAGATTTGGAGTCTTGCACTCCCTATTTGGTATTATGCCACAGGTCAATCATACAAGGAAATCAAGTTATAGTTATCACGATTCCAAATCATAATCCCTTAGAATATTTATATTTGTGAAACGGTTGGGTGTTTAGAAATTAGAACGTTTTACATTTTTTCAGCATAATGATAATCTGTTTCCTACAGTAAAAATTTGATGACGTGAAGGGGTGCGATTTTCAAGTTAAAAATACCACAACATTCACAAATATGGAGAACAACTTGTATGACACAGGTTCACCACCATGATGGTATTCCGTGCCAATAACACAAGGACATATTAACAAAGCTAACACATATTCTTATATTATTAGCACGGAATGCCAATGTGGGCTTCAAAAATCTTTAAGTTGTTAAAATGAAAGTAACACAACTTGAATAATTAAACGCATGTAGTTAAAGTCATGCGGTCGCAAGCTACTTTTCTTGCAGTGCATGTTCATCGTGTGGTTCATACCCTGATCGTATTAGGAGACTCTTGTAGATGACTGTAGTTGGGGTCAGCTATTATATTAACCCCATTCTACATTTTCAATTGATCAATAAACTCTCCTTCATACCGTCAAGGTTCCTAAAAAGAGAAAGAGACCTAAAAGGTAATTAAATGACTTGGTCTAGAAAAGGCTTAATTATATCTACACCTCTAAAACTCTACTAGGGTCTCAATCAACCTCATAAAACTCAAATTTTGTCACTTAATTCACTGATACTCAACTTATCGTGTTTCACTTTGCCCTACAAACAACATTCGTTAACAAATTTGTAAAAAAATGTTTACTTGGCACAAATGAGACTCATTGTTGTTGAGATGTGTACCACATAAGTTGGTTGAAAAATTAATAAAAAGTAGATTTTTAAATTCAAAATTCTATTTTTAAAATAAGAAAAATAAAACTCTAACAAGTTTATTTGGGGACACATGACACACATCTCAGCAACAACAGGTTCTATTTGTGTGATGTAAACATTTTTAACGGATTTCTAACGAACTTTGATGATAGTGGAAAAGTGAGACACCAGTTGAGTTTCAAAGAGTTAAGTGACAAAATTTAAATTGAGACTCGAGTTGAATTTCAGGAGGTGTTGCCGTAAATAATTCAAATTATAGTAGGTAAGAAGTTTTTCTATTTCACTACATGCAATGTAATAAAATGAAATAATTTTTTTCAAATAACATCGTTTGAGTGGTTAGATATAATTTAATAACTCCATATATATATATATATATAGCATATAGGTACAACCTTCAAAATGGAACTTTTGGTATACAGACTCAATTAAAACACGATGGAGTACAAAATCTCGGTCCAACGAAAGAAACTCACGTTTCAAATGAGCATCAAGCAAGTGGCTAAGAACCCTCTTCGGCATATTATCGAACACTTGGCAGGCACGTACTAAACTAAACTACAGCGGATCTTCTTCAGGATATTAGCACCAGCAGGTAGCAACGTTTCACTTGAAATTTGTAATAAAATTACTTAATTGGCCACCAAGAAATTTCACTCTAAACACCCACTTAAACGGGCAAAAAAGGAAAGTTTCCTATTTGAAATGGGTAACAATATTTTTCCAAACCCCAACAGGATATAATTCAAATTCTTATAAATACACCGGCAGCTTCTTACCTTTCATTGCAAACATCAAGCAAAATCCATCTCTGATCTCTCTATTTCTCCCCAGAAAACCCATCTCTCCGTACGTAGTTCTACCAATGGAGGTTGAACTCTCAACAGCCCTAACCCTAGGCCTTGCTACTTCAAGTAAATCCAATCCTTTCCCACTTCCAGACCAAGTTTCCACAGCTCTCACTTTGTGTGAACCGACTTGGAATTATGACATGAACAACGAAAAACAAGTGGAATTCGCCACTGTTGCTCGGAAATTACCCAAAGTTAAGAGAACGTCTGCTAAGAAGATGATGAAAAAAAAACCAATCAGTAGTGCTGGAGCCTGAGGGGCGTTGGAAAATCAAGAAGAAGTTGGCGGCAAGCGACTTGGGATACTGCTCAAGGATGTTGGTGCCGATAGATTCGGTTAGAAACCATGTTCTACCTTGTTCGCAGGCCTTTTGCAGAGTGCAAGCCAAGAATATACGAGTCGGCCCGACCGCTGGTTCGAGCCTTTCTATTGGCTTTTGCTCCAACAGGCTTCACTCCTATCCCTTCGGAGGGATGCTTGTGAGGCCTTCCGTTGTATAGTTGTCGTCAGGCGTGCCACTATTGTCTTCTGCCAATAGAAAGATGTAATATGTATTAGGTACTTGCGCCACAAGTAATGTAACCTCCGTTCATCGGATTGGCGACTTATTTATATAAGTACAGTTAGGTTCTTTTTTATTGCCTTGCTTATTAAGGACTTTTATTCTCTCTTGATGTTTATACCATAGATTGCTTGAGATGGAATTTTGTTATAAACTGGTTATAGCCAAAATGTCCCACGCTCGCGCATACACAAAAGGTAAAGACGATAATTAAAGACGGAATGTAAAGACTGAAATTGAAATACTTGAAAGTGAAGACTTGTAAGTAAAACAATAAGTAAGAGCTGATATTGAAAGACTTTAAGTAAAAAAATCAATGTTATTACATGTAAAGTTCGTCACAGACTGAACAAACATCCATCGGATTGGGTTTTGTTCCATCGGGATGGTTTTCTTGTTCTATTGGGATGGTTTTAAAGCCGGTTCCTAAGGGAAACAATTAAAGACTCTCTGGCCTAAGATTCTTAATCGATACTATCACCGGATCGGTTGGATAGCAGAGCTAAATTCACTACTCCTCAGGGGAGTTAGGATATATGATCCTAGGTTGCTGGTCTTTGGCTTCTCAAAGTCGCTGACTACACAGGTAGTGCGAATGAGAGCAGCAGATAGAGATGAAAATCTTTATCTGTGAAAGGGCTTCGAGGGATTTCCTCAGAGGTTTCTTTCTGAACGTGTGAGTCCTATTTTTGATTTGGTTGAGTGTCTTTGTTTCTGAGTCTTTCTCCAGTTTATATAGACCATTGGGTGCTTCACGTGATCGCTGTCACCTCACTTAAAAACCGTCATTTGGAGACTTTAGCCGTTCTCTGAAGATTTGGTTTGTTTTTTCCCCATATTGTCGAGATTTTTGCATTTAATGCTCTAGTGGGAGTGGATGCAGCCTTTTATCCTTCATCACTTATTGGATTGGGCTAGGCCTTTCTTCTTAGGCTCAGCCCATTTGTCCATAACTTAATTCTAGCCCAGTGGATATTTTTCGGTGTAATCATACCTTACTTGGGTGACAAGTATGTCGAAAGGGTTGAGAGTGAAGCGGGTTTGGGAGTTACGATTCAGGATTGCGATACGGACACTAGGCATCGATTGATTTTCAAGTGCTGGAGCTCGGCAAAGGTTTACGTTCTCAATGGAAACTGGACAGATGAGTTCGTGCACAGGAGAGGCTTGAAGGAGAAGGATGTTATTGGGATGTATTGGGATCCTTCCAGAGCCATGTTTATGTTTTCTCTTCTTCAACGGGCGAAAAGCCAATAGGCCAATTTCATGCTAGAATTTTAGTGGTTTAGAATCTAGATTAACTCTGAATTGTTGAATTTTTTTTACCAGATCATGATTAATTTTGTTAATTCGCAATTATGATCTCGGAAATGTACCTAACTGGCGAGTTGAATTACCATCTTAGTTTCTGATTTTTTTTTCTTCATACAGATTTCCTTTCTTGTTACAAGTTTCGGTTACACAATTTTCGTGCAATGAGAAATTACTTCATTCAGATATTACATATTTTTTTAGTGTTCCACTAAGTACATTGAAATTTTGCTTGCTTGCATGAGAACTTGCCCAAAACATCTCAACCCTCTCCTTCATCATCGACTCATCGGTAGCTATCCTCCATGTGAGCAGCTTCCTCGACCCATCCAACCTCCTTCCCCTGCATAAACCCTATTCCTTTGCACTATGTATGGTGTAAGTTGCTTTAATTAGTCAAGCTGAGATTATTCATTATTGGTTGCCCTTGCATGAAATTAGCAATCATCTTTTGCACCAACAATAACTTTACACCAATCCATATAATACTTAACATTTTCTTTTTTACCACCAATGCGCAATGCTTAACATTTTCCTTTTACTATTGTGAGACTGGAGATTCAAATTTAAGACCTTGTCTAATATTAGGAAGAAAAATCAGTTAGTACTGATGTAATTCGATTTGTCTAAATATCATCAATTGAGAGAGGCTGGGAAAAGAAACCGAGACATTTGGTACAATCAAATATAGAGTTTTTCGTTTTCATACAAGGAAAATGCAATATTAGAATCAAACTTGCATCAGAACCCATTTGAAATTACAGTTTTGTATTTGAAATGTGTGAAGAGAATGAGTATTAATTTTGTAACAAAAGATAAAAGACAGGATAGTGCTTGTGTTCCACAGTCCACCCATGGGGGAACCTACGTACTTGTCTCTATATGTACGATTAACGTCTCTTCACTAAACAAACATCATGATTAAAACCGTTCATTCTTTTTATCATCATCTAAAGTTTATATATGCAAAAAAAAAATCATTTAATTTGGAGATCGTTTGTCCATTCATACACATCAAACAAAACAGCTTCGATTATTATGTTCGTACGGTGAAGAGACATTAATCGTAAGTGGAGAAACAAATGGGTTTCTCCATAGGAGGAATACAAGCATTATCCTAAAAGAAATGAAAATGTATTTCTCAAAAGAAATATCTGAATTAAATCAGATTTTTTTTTTTAATAAAAAAGTTGTTTAGTGGAGACTGATAGAACAGCGGTAAAAATGTCAATATTATGGGAAAATTTTAGGGACGGAAGAATTAGGGCCAGTTTGGGGTTGTTGTGCTTTTAAAAAAAAATGCTTTTAAAAGCAACATCCATACTGCTTTTAAAAGTTGATGTTTTAATGCTATGACTTTTAAAATAAGCAGTATATTTCATTTTTACTAAACACTTTTTATCTGTTTAACTTTAAAGTGAAGCAGTTTTTAGTGAAAAAAAAAACAATACTATACAGGGTTAATGGTAGCATTTGAACTTTAACAACCCTAACCAAAAGGACTTATAAGGGATCAGTAGCTGTACCTCTCAAAAACGCAATGGGGACTGCTGACAGTACCTTTCGTACATAGCTAGTGGCATTATTCGTTGTAGTGTGTTCTCCATATATAAACATTATTTTTTATAAGATTCTAACATAGGGGAGAGGAATTCGAACTTAGGAGTGTCAAAGTCAAGAGACGAGCCAATAGTCAATAATGATATTGTTTCCAACTTAATCACCTACAACTAGCCCAAAAAAAGTGGGGTTTTATCTAAAGGCCTTGGTGTAATAGGAATGGAACCATGTAGTTATAAGTCGTAACTTGTTTTGTCAATCTCCCGACTTGAAATTTTCAACAAGGTACAAGGAGGAGGACACCAACTAATCTAACCCACATTTGAATCATTCGAGGCAAGGACACCTTGAGACTAATATTTTACTCTTTTTTTTATATTTAAAATCGTAGTATATATACGTAGAACCTTCAATACTCGGTACAAAAAACATCGTGGAGTACAAAAGCTTGGGCATGTGATCAGTAAAATGAAACAAAAGAAACGCACAGCTTCAGACGAAGCAAAGCGGTTAAGAACCCTTTGGGGCATAATATCAAACACTTTGCAGGCGCACACTAAACCCAGCAGATCTTCTCCAACTTATCAACTTCGGATCCTTTTCAGGATTTCAAATCAGCTCGCTTGAAATTTGTAATACAATTACTTGGCGACGAAGGAATTTCACTCCGAAGAAATTTCAAGTTAAACAACTTAAACGGGCAAAAAAAGGAAAGTTTCCTAATTGCAATTGGTAACAAGTTTTTTTCCAAATCCCAATAAATATACCCGCAAATTCTTAGCTTTCATTGCAAGATCAAGCAAATCCCATCTTTGATCTCTCTGTTTCTCCCCAGCAAACCCATCACTCTGTACGTAGTTCGACTTTCGTTTGTTAATTTCGACATTGGAAATGGAGGTTGAAACCTCAACAGCCCCAACACTAGGCCTTGCTAGTACAAGTAACTCCAATCCTTTCCCACTACCAGACCAAGTTTCCACTGCTCTCATATTGTGTGATCCGACTTGGAATTATGAAGTGAACAACGGAAAACAAGTGGAAATCAACGACGTTGCTCTAAAATTACCTGAAGTTAAGACAGCGTCTGCTAAGAAGATGATGAAAAAAACCCAATCAGTAGTGCTGGAGGCTGAGGGGCGTTGGAAAATCAAGAAGAAGTTGGCCGCAAGCGACCTGGGATACTGCTCGAGGCTGTTGGTGCCGATAGATTCGGTTAGAAACCATGTTCTGCCTTACTTGGGTGACAAGTATGTCCAAAGGGTTGAGAGTGAAGCGGGGTTGGATGTTACGATTCAGGATTGCGATACGGACACCAGGCATCGATTGATTTTCAAGTGCTGGAGCTCGGCAAAGGTTTACGTTCTCAACGGAAACTGGACAGATGAGTTCGTGCATCGGAGAGGATTGAAGGAGAAGGATGTTATTGGGATGTATTGGGATCCTTCCAGAGCCATGTTCATGTTTTCGCTTCTTCAACGGGCAAACAGCCAATAGGCCAATTTCCTACTTGGATTGTTGAATTTTTTTTTTTATCAGATCATGATTAATTTTGTTAATTGGCAACCATGATCTCGGAAATTGTAACTAGCTAGTTTGATTACATTGTTAGCTCCTGATTATTTTTTATTCATCCTGATTTGCTTTCTTGTTAGAATTTTCGTTAGAGAAATATTACTTCGTTCGGATATGAATATAATACTTTTGAGCCTTCCACTAAATAAGTTGAATTTTTTGCTTAGAGTTACTATTTCAGTACGATGATAATACGTTGTTCGTATTCTGTTCACTATTGTTGCGGCCTCATTACAAGTTGGGGCTTCCGACCCCGTGGAAAGAAAAAGAGTGTCACGCACCAAAACAAACAAATTTAACTATCTTCTACAACTAAATTTACAATCATATATTGGGCAATTCAAACTGTGTTTTTATCTCAAGTTTCTTTATACGTGATAAGTCTTTAATCTTCCTAATACACAAATTAAAAAATTTCAAAAGGCCAAATCATAATTTTGATCCTCCATAGTTTGATTTATTTTTCACTTTTAGTCCCTTTCATTTCAACTTTGACAATATTATATAGTTGTTTTGTTCGCGATCAAGTCATACAAGTCTATTAGAAAATAGACTTTCTTCGTCCCAATTACCCTAATGTATCTTTAATTACTACCTTAAGGCTTAAGGTACTAATTAAAAATAGATTAAGGCTTAAGGTCTATTACTTACTTCAAGATAAAAAGATAATACTGCAATGTTATTAGTCCATGTCATTGGGTAAGGAAATGAGCTATTGAACGACCAAATACTGATGTGTAGTCAGGCTCACCCAATCATGCTTCCCCTTATTTTCCATTTTCCCGTAAGCTAAGATTATTGGTTGCCCTTGCAATGAAATTAACAATCATTGTGGCATGAATAATAAATTTACTCCAATCCATGCAAATACTTGACATTTCCACGGAAAATTGGAACTTATTAAGACCTTATCTAATATTAAGAAGAGAAACTTCATTGAACGTAGAGGTAGTAGTCATTATTAATGAATTAAGATTTGTCTAAATATAATCAAGCACAGTTAAAATGGCATAATTTCTACATATAAAAGAAATTCGTAAAGGTAAAAGGAAATCATTCGAGTATTTATAGAGGCAAAAGTTTAGCACTTTAGCAAGAACACTATGAGTCATAGTTTTCAGATCGTGGCTTCTAGTGGGTTGTTTATAAAGAGAAGATCACGCAATCAGAGAGGATCACGGACTCTTTAGCAAAGATAGAGCAATAGCCGTATCTTATGGTTAAATGAGTGGATTACGTACATGCCTTATATTTCCATATTTGTATCATATTTATATTACTTTTCTGTATGTGTATTTTCACAAAGTCAACTCCATGTATTATAAATATACAAATCAAAACCACAGAAAAGACCATCGAGTCGTTTTGCCCATACAGACTTCTATATGCTTTATCTCTTCTGCCTATTTTCTTTTAATTTAGAGTGTATTAATCTTATTTTGCTCACTGTTTATGAGCATTATGTTTTAATGGTTAATCCTTCTATTTGTAAAATCCTCCTTGTTGGGGTTTGTTTTGTACGCAATCGTATAATTAGCCCCCGTTTAATGAATGAAATCATCCCTTTTCCACAAAAATAAAAATCTAACACTATGAGTCAATATAATTTCTTTTCATTTTCATAGTATATACGTAAAACCTTGAAAAGAATTCCGTTAAACCCACTTAAACGTTCAGAATAGCTCACTTGAAATTTGAACTTCACTCTAAACACCCATTAAATGTTTAAAAAAAAAAAAGGTAAGTTTCCTAATTGAAAAGGGTAACAATATTTCTCCTAATCCCAACAGGATATAATTCAAATTCTATAAATAACCAATTGACAACGCTAACATTCAACGCATTTCACACACAAAACCCATCTCTTTGTTTCTTCCCAGCGAACCCATCTCCCTATACTTCGACTTTCGTTCGCTAATTTCGACGTTAGCAATGGAGGTCGAACTCTCAAAAGCCCTAACTGTCACATCCCGGACTGACTTCGTCGTAGCACGATATTGTCCGCTTTGGGCCACGCCCTCACGGTTTTGTTTCTAGGAACTCACGAGCAACTTCCTAGTGGGTCACCCATCTTAGGATTGCTCTAGCCCAAACTCGCTTAACTTCGGAGTTCCGATGGAATCCGAAGCCAGTGAGCTCCCAAAAGGCCTCGTGCTAATTGGAGGTGAGCATGTACATATAAGGCACATCACCCCCTCTCCGTTGGTATATCACACTAACCCTAGGCCTTGCTACTAGTACGAGTACGTCTAATCTTTGCCCACCACCAGACCAACTTTCCACTGCTCTCGTTCTTTGGGATCCGACTTGGTATTACGACACAACCACGCAAAAACAAGTCGAAGCAGAACCTGCTGCTGCCCCTCAAAATTTACCAAAAGCTAAGACAATGTCTGCTAAAAAGATGAAAAAAACCCAATCAGTAGTGTCGCCGGATCCTCAGGGGTGTTGGAAAATCAAGAAGAAGTTGGCGGCAAGCGACCTGGGATACTGCGCGTGGCTGTTGATTCCAATTGATTCGGTTAGAAACCAGGTTCTGCCTTACTTGGGCGACAAGTTTGCCAAAATGGTTGAGAGCGCAGCGGGGTTTGAAGTTACGGTTCAAGATTGCGACACGAACACTAGGCATATCATTTGATTTTCAAGCGTTGGAGCTCGACAAAGAGCTACATTTTCAATGGAGATATTGGACCGGGGAGTTTGTGCATCGGAGTGGCTTGAAGGCGAAGGATGTTATCGGACTTTACTGGGATCCTTCGAAAGCCATGTTCATGTTTTCTCTTCTTCAACGGGCAACAACCCAATAGAGACCAATTTGGTGTCTTTAGATTTGGATTAACCCTAGATTACTGAATTTCTTTGATCAGATCATGATTAATTTTGTTAATTCGCAATCATGATCTCGGAATTGTAACTAGCTAGTTCGAGCACGTACCTTCTTAATCCCCGATCGATTTCGATTTCGTTTTCTTCATACGGATTTCCTTTCTTGTTATAACTTTTGTTTTGGTTAAACAATAGTAATACGTTGAAATTTGTTGGTTAGAGTAAGCATTAATTTCACTATATAGTACAACTGATCCCGTGGTCCATAGAATTAATTAAGCACCCTGTTAATTATATTTTATGTTAATTACCTTTGTCAAACTCTTCTGTAAAATACCCATTTTTGCTACCTCGTGGCTTTGTAAAAACTTTCTAAAAAGCACAATTGAGGAGGTTCTGTCTAAATCATCATGTTAATATGTCCTGCCAGATTAATTTAAGCACATAAACCAAATTTTCCAAGAATGGTATTGGCCCCTAAAATGTAAATGACACATAAAAAGTAAGAATAGATCACAATTTGGTCACGTGGTGGCATTACCATCACGATTCGTGTGCAGTATAGATACTTGGTAGATTAAATCATACTTATCTAATTAATGATCATTTCTCTTCGAATATGACATGTAGATACATAGACCAAAAGTTACAAACATAATTATGTTTCAAGTCTCCGACCAATCAATATCTTGCATACCATAAATTTATAATTGCGAAGTCAACTCTTGAAAGATTACAGTTTTTCACTCTCACAAATAGTGCACCTACTATTTAAATTTTAAAATCTTCAATTGCTTCATAAACATAATTAGAGTATTGTGGCATAAGTTGTAAATAATTTGTGACAATAGGTTACTAATTTTCCCACATGTCAACAAGTTTGAATTTTGAGTTTTATTTTGATGTTTAAAAATAGATGGGTTTAAGTTTAGAAAACAAGAGTTATAAGGACTTATATCTAAAGAACCCTAATATAAAATCACTCAAAATATAAGGTCCACAACAAACTGCCTTAATCTCTTCACTTTTTTTTTTTACGCCTATACTATAATATAAGATATAATATTATAACCATAAGAGAGCTATATGTGACATTACCTTAATTAATTACTTTTCATCCTATTCATATGCAAGCCCTCTCAAACCACAATCTCAACATCTTTTCCCCATGGGTCACCCTTGCCTATTTTTGTCAAAATAGGCGTCAAATCTCTAGGGTGCACGTTAACCCTTAGGCCATACTTCATGAACAATGTCAATGACATCTTTTGCTCCACCCGGTGGCCTGGCACCACCGCTAGCCGGTGCCTCAGCAACACCGCCGCCGCAATTGACTTCATTTGCAAGTAAGCTAAATCCTTCCCTAAGCAAATTCTCGGACCAGCATTGAAAGATACAAATTTATAAGAATCGTGTACCTCCATTTTTTTGCCATCAGAAGACAACCACCTCTCCGGCTTAAATTCTAGGCAATCTTCACCCCAAATGAACTTCATGCGACCGATTGCGTAAATCGAATATGTGATCGAAGAGCCCGCCGGCACAAAAGTCCCACTAGGCAAAACGTCGTCCTTGATTGTGTGCTTGGAGTCTTGTGGCACAGAAGGGTAAAGCCTTAGGGTCTCGGACAATGTGGCCTTAAGGTATGGCAATCGATCCACTTCTTCAAAAAATAAGGGCTCTTTCACCCACTTGGAAGTATCACTGCCACGTGTCTCCATCAAAACGGTGCAAATTTCAGAGAGGATTTTCTCCTCGACTTGTGGGTTTTGAATCACCAACCAAAAGAACCAACTCAGCGCGACCGATGACGTGTCACGTCCAGCTAGGATGAAGTTAAGCGCCACCTCTTGGAGGAATTTGTTGGAGTAGGACTTTTTCTTCATGAACCGAGATAACAAATCATCATGTGGAGTTCCATTGCTACGACCTTGTTGCGGGCTAGCCAACTCGAGCTTACGCGCGTTGATGATACCAGATAGGTATTTATCGATGTGATGGAGGCTATGATTCAAGCTGACTTCCATTCCGAGCCCAAGCCATTTTTTGAATTTCCAAATGATTTCGGGCAAGATAAAGCGTTGCAACGTGGCTTCAGTGGCTCGATCGAAAGCATTCGCAAAGTCGTTTTCGGGAAGACCCAAAGCTAGTGTCTGTGGGTCTTTCCCGAAGGCCAACCCGCATATGTTATCGAAAGTGAGCCGAAGCAAGAGGTCTTGAAGATCCACCGGCTTGGCTTTGTTTTGAGCTGTCTCGAGAATCGGGCAAAACCTAAGCTCGATGGCCCGGCTCACCCAACGAGCCATGGCTTGGCGGAGCGTTCGGGTGGTGAATTCCAGTGCCGCCGTCTTACGCTGGAACAGCCACGTGTCACCATCAGTGTTGAAGATCCCATCACCAAGCAGATCATGGAACACAGCTTGCCAGTTAGGACCCTTGGGGTAATTGTCAAACCGAAGCTTCAAAATGTGCTCCAAGTTCTTGGGGTCGCACGTGACAGTCACGAGCCCTTGCTTGCGTGCCAGGAAGGGAATGGCGCAGGTGCAAGTCTGGTACGTGCCGCCGCACGCGCGGAGATTGTCGGCGATCCAGTCGTGCATCCGGTTCACGTTCTGGATGAGACCTGGGAGGCTGCCCAATAGCGGCCAGACACGTGGACCGTACATTGACCGTGAGATCATCTTGAACCAAAATAAATACGCCGCTATGGCTGATAAGATCATTAAAGCCGTTGATGCCTCCATCTAATCACTGATTAGCAAGCCCCCGCTTGAAAATGTGTAAACCACTTCAGTTCCCACTATACGATCATTAACCCCTAACCCAAGTAATTAAACTGATCAAAGGAAAAATGTACGGACAAGCAAGAACATGAAAAATATACGAGAAAAATTAAAATCCCAGATCGAAACCGAAAGAAGAAAGAAAACCCAGATCAGAATTGTGAAAAAAAAATGAATATCTAGCTGGCTAGGGTTTGGAATGTGAGATCTGGATTAGCGTTTGGAAACAATGTGCATGATGAAGAAAAAGAACAAGAACAAGAAGAAGGAGAAGGAGAGTGAGGCAATGAATAAAGGGAAAGGAAAAGGAAAAATGTGACTTATAATACGAGAGAGGAGAGGAAAAGAGGGGGAAATAAATAGGGAGGGTGAAAAAGTTGTTGTTTTTTCTTTTTCTTTCTTTTCAGTCCGTTAGTTTTCTCTCACTTTCTCTTAATTTCTCTCTTATCATTCATATACATATATACACACACATACATATATATATATAAGGGAAATTATAAAGAAAACTCCGCCAAAATTTATAATTAATGCTAGCAGAGGTCGTTGGCCACCCCTCCCTACGTAGAAGTTTTATAAATTATAAGTGTGTATGGATATAATATCCCTTATATTTCAACAGAAATGCAGATGAACAAAACCCTACATTATCACCTTTTGTCGGTCTCTCTCTAGAACGATGGAGCTTTAGAGGAAAATGCCATGGATTTCTCACCTAATTTTGGAGAAAAGTGCTCCATCTTAAATTTTGGCATTCAATGAAGGAGTGTGGGAGTTATTGAGATTAGTTGAGCAAGCTGTATATATATATATATATATATTGTGTGTATTTGTTTGCATGTGTGACATGGAATGATGAATGAATAATACGACTCTTTGTGCTTATGTAACTTCCATATAGCTTATCGATGTTGAAATTTAAGTAATTTTGGAGTCGAGAATTCTTGATAAATATTCTTAGTCACTTGAGCTACAAGTATTTTGTCAATATAGAAAATTTTAATTATTACTTAAGTGTACTAGGTTCACGTAGGGGTACAACTTGGGTTGGGTCAACCAGAATCCACCCATGCCTAACTCGATTTCAAACCCAATCGGGCAGGTTAGAATGTAAAAAAAATCCACCCAAACCCAACCCAACCTCAGCCCGATCATTTATTGGGTTGGGTTGGGTTGATGCCTTGCCCGCCCATGTTAACCCAAACCCAACCCTATTTTGAGCCCGAATTCACCTATGCATATATTACCCATCTCACTTCATATTATATAAGTTATGTATAAGTTTTGGAATGACTATACGTGAAGTTTATTGTCCGTTTTCATATTGATAATTAATGATAGTGTTACTTTTACATTTCTTTTTGTTGAAGTTTTGGTATACGTCGTGTAATTTAATTCCAACTTTGCATGGTTGAAATATTAGAAATAGTCATCAAGTTGTTTGCTTTAACTTTTGGGGTCCAACTTCAGTGGTACGTACCATTGAATGGTACGTACTGTTAAATGGCTAAGATTCATTTGGAGCCCACTGCAAATTAATCTGAACCATTCAATAGTCGTACTATTGAATGGTACGTACCACTCAAGAGTTTTCCTAACTTTTGTGTGTAAATGAAATTTTTACTAATATTGATGTTGTTTGGTTTAAAATTTGAAAAATCATGCAAAATAAAGTGTTACAAGATTGAACTCGATAAAATTGGGCGAACCCAAATCCAACCCGAATAAGCTCGAACCCAATTAAAACCCGAACCTGACTAAACCCATATGAACCTGAACCCAACCCAAACTCGAATTGTGAAGATTCAGTTAGGGTTGGATTGACCATCCAACCCGCCCAATCCGCTCGAGTTGCACCCCTATGTTCACGGTTAAGTAATTATAATGAGAAATAAATAAGTTGAGAATGTAGAGTTACTTGAGTATGTTTATAAAAGTAGAAAACTACTTATGTTTATAAAAGTAGAAAACTACTTAGTTTTCAATATAAATACAATATCATCATGGGAAATAAATAAGCAATGATTAGGATACAATAAGCCCTTGAGTTTAGCTCAAATCTGAAAATGGGCTAGGCTTAGGCATATAAATGATTTGATTCCTTCCTTTGTAATTTAAAAGAATTGGGGTACAAAACTGATATTATCGTGAGATGAAAACTTCCGTATAAAACCATAATTTTTTTTTTTTGTTTATTCATTTATTTGTTGTGACAACAATATTTGGGTAGAGGGTGGATGAAATTTAAGCTAAGCCAGTTAATAAATTAGTCATATTTCGTCATTGAACTCATCATCTATGTACATAATCTTCTACCATAAGTGAGATACTGAATAATTTTTTTTTTCTTTAATTAGAAATTTAGAGTAGATTCTTGACGTGGGAGTACTTGTTTAGTTGGGTGACGCACCAACATTTATTATGAGCATACCAGCTTTTACGGCGTCGCTTTTATCTCCAAGACTCCAAGACTCCAAGACAGTTGTTGCCATCAATCCATAATAAATGTTTCATTAAAGAAAAGTCGCCCAAAATGTTTCATTGTCCACTTTCGGAGCCACACTGTACGCTTTAGTGGTTCCTTCCTCACGTTATCGTACGAGATAATTTTTAGAAAGTTTAATGCAATTAATATTAAAGCGGTTTTAGTGGCCTAACTAAAACAACATTAAATATAATTTCATCATGGCAACATTGTAGGAATAGTTCATGAAATATAACAGGGGCTCTCGTCTTCTAATACTTTCTCGGGTTGCATTATTGGTTATTTTCATTAACTCTGTTTATTTTTTTATTAAATTATTAAATATAACTCGAGTTGCATTTTTCCTCTAAATTCATATTATAAGTGTTTCCGTCTTTTAATTCTATTTTGTATTACACTTTTGGTCATTTTCACTAATTTCGTCCATATTTTAAATTTATCAAATATAACCCGAGTTGCCTTTTTACCCCTAAATTAACTCAATAGGTGTTATCATCTAATTCTATCTTCTACTGCATTGTTGGTCATTTTCACTGACTTTTTTTTCCTCTTAAATTTATGAAATATAATCCGAGTTGTAATTTCACCCCTAAACTCAGATAATAGGTGTTCCCGTCTAGTTCTATCTCGTGTTGCATTCTATTTCGTTTTACGATAAAAGACTAAACTATAACTCTGGTCTCAGAACTACAACAAAAGTTGCATTTTCGTGCCTAAACTCAAGGAAATGGGAAGGCAGTGGAGTTGTGAACGACCAATCGACATTGACATAGCCAAAGTGGTCTTACGATGAAGACCAAGCTGGCATACTGGTGTTTCCATTGCTGCAAAAAGATTGCGGTGTTTAATATTGGTAGAAGAAAGTTACATAGGATTTATTCAGTCAAGCGGGTCGGGTCAAGCCATGCTGACATGGTAGTGGGTTGGGGCTTAGAAATTTGGCATTAACCTCTTTTTCGTCTGCGATGGCGCAGGGGAAAGTAGCCGCATGCCAGCTTGGTCTTCATCGTAAGACCATTGTGGCTATGTCAATGTCTGTTTGGTCGTTCACAAATCCATTGCCTTCCCATTCTGGACAAAAAAAATTAACAGAATTGACGAAAATGACCAAAAGTATAATTCAGGTTGAATTTGAGGACGGAAACAATTATTATTTGAGTTTAGGCACGAAAATGTAACTCGTGTTGTAATTCTGAGACCAAAGTTACAGTTTAGTCTTTCATCATTATCATTTGTTACACGAACGCCTTATTCAAACATATGGTAAGAAAATAAAATGATTTTACTACATAAATTGATTAAGTGGCGTCAAAGTTGATGTCTTGTTAAGTAATTATTGACCTTAATAATTTGATGTAATAAGTAAACATCAGTTGTTATATTACGTAGTTATTGGTTAATTTGGTAAGAAAACGTGCTCACTTTAGCATTTTCAAACTCTCACAATGATAGGTTCATGCAGGTGTATTACGTGTACCATCGGCTGCCATAGTAATAAGATCTTGGGATTGGTCTAATTAAATGATGAGGGAGAGTGAGATAAATAGTTATAGAGCATATACAATTAGAAAATGCAAATTATATTTACATCCTATTTCGGGAGATATAAATGGGATTTTTTATTTTTATTGGCGGGATCCATCATTAAAAGATGTAAATTTAAGTTTTTATTTACATTTTTAGGCCAAGATAGATATTTTACATCTCTCAATAGGACGGTTTTCCGCCCAACTAAAAATATAAAATACACATTTTAAGGCATTTTGTATTTTTCATAATCTGACTCATCATTTCCAAGTTCACGTTGTGACGTGAGAGATACAATTATCAATGATATTGTTATTAATAAATATTATACAAATATCATTTCTTCAATTTCTTAGTTTTATGGATTTTATAGACTTGTAAAATGGGCCGGCTCGAGCTGATAAGTCAAGGCCCAAGTCCTACTCTGCCCTAAAAATTTGGGACCTAGGAAAAAATTGGACCGGGCCGGGCCGGCCCTATGCCGAATATGCAAGGCCTTGCCCTAGCCCACTAGCCGATAAAATTCGGGCCTATGAGCAGGCCGCCCAGCCAGTCCCAATTTTTGGCCTTTTAATCATTTTCATTTAAATATAAAAATACTAATGTTGTTGAAAATTGAACCTTTAACCTTTTAGGTCTATTAGTTGTCAATTACGATATTATATCCACTTTCTACTTCTACTTCTATATATAAGATATTACGTAGAGAAAATGATAAATTTCGTGATGATGTGAGCATGACCATTTAAAGGATTTAATGAAAGAAGGCTGCTTTTCGCAGCATTTTAATGGTATTAAATACTTAATGCATAAATGGTATAGTAGTTTAGTCATTATCACAGCAAAAACAGAAGAAAAAGATCATTCGCGTTAAGATATATGTGGAGTAACCAAGATTAAGCAATTTGTTGTTTGGCGAGCAACCAAATCTGTACTTTTACTCTTTACAAAAGTTCTTTTAATACTAAATAGAGTGTTTGGCTGCCAAATAGAAAAAGCGCTTTCACTATCCTCGACAGCTTAAATCCCACCCGTTGATTCCCTGTCTAAAGGTTGTCATGAAGTCATCACAAATAACATAATAAAAAGCCAACACGTGGCAAAATTTTAAAAAAAAAAAGAGAAAGTTGATCTCTCGTCTGCCCGTGAACCCAGAACAACCCAGAAGCTTAGACCCAAAATACGATAACAGGTTTGTCATTGATTGACGACTCTTAACTTTTGACTGCAATTCTATTTTCTACATATGTGACTTGCAAATGCTTGGGTTTCGAAAGCATTGAATCTTGACTGATTAATAGTGTATAAGCATTTTGATTAGGTGTTCAAATATTTTTTAGTGTAACTATCTTCCTCTTCTCCTCAATAACCAGTCCGCACTCACAGTTAATTTTTGTAATA
The DNA here is from genome assembly GCA_018257905.1 of Gillenia trifoliata. Taxonomy (NCBI): domain Eukaryota; kingdom Viridiplantae; phylum Streptophyta; class Magnoliopsida; order Rosales; family Rosaceae; genus Gillenia; species Gillenia trifoliata. Next base: position 12,723,781 of record CM031085.1, on the reverse strand, counting down.
TTACTTCAATTCTTCAAAGGTTTTTCATTTTTTCCTGTTGTTTACTTTGATTCCATGCAAATATTCATTTTTCTGGGAATTTTTGCAGGTGGGCTTTTCAACCATGGCAACCAGGAGAGAGGTGTCGCGGGTGCGGGTGGGGGTGGGGTCGCGATGGCTTCTGCTAGTCTAGGTCGACTCGGCGAGATCTTGGGGCGGGGAAGAATTTAACGGGAAGGAGGCCAGCGAGGTCAGGGGGAGATCTAGGAGTGGAAGAGGGTGGTTGTTGAAATCTATGAGTGTTCAGACGCCGCCCCGGAGAGTGAGAGAGTCTAATGGCAGTTCTGAGGTTTTGTGAAAGCCAGAGGCATTTTGGACTTTTGAAATTAGAAAATAGGGGTAGTTTAGGTATATAAAAAGTTTAATTAAACAGGCCAAGTGCTTCACGTGTTTTCCTTTGGCAGCACTTCATCACTCCAAGTGCTTCTACTTCTTACCCAAACCACATTTAAAAATTTTCCCGAACATATTGTAAAATACGGGCATATTAGCGTACAGTAGAAAGTAAATGAGACGCAATATTAATGAAGTTCTGCAATTGCCTACATCCTCGGAGCAACAGTATTTTTATTATATATCCGAAATGATTGGAGTACAAGATTTTCTTCTATCTTTCTTTTCTCTCCTTCTCTTTCTCTCTTTCTCTTCTTTCTCTTTTCTTTTCTTTCCTTCCATATGCTCCCTTTCTTTTCTTCCTCTTTTTTCTCCTTCTAAGCTTGTTGTTTTATAGAGTGAATGGTAGACAAAGGTAAGTGAGAGGTAGGTGGTGACAAAGCATGTTGGAGATGGTGGCCTATCCACCATATTTTGTAACACTCCCCCTTGAATGGCCACCAGTCGTCAATTGATTTCATATGCTTCCTTTGATCGATGTCTCCCCCTAATCACAACAAGCTTGGATTAGCTTGTCATCAAGCCGATGTGTATCTCTGCAAGACTTGATCTTCTTTCTAGGATGTATCTTTCACGTAAGATTTTTACCGTTGATCCTTCTACTTCAGTTTTCAGGACAGCAGAAGTGGTGCGCAACCTTTGACCTTTGATTGGTCCTTCAAAACATTGATTTGTGGTGACTCATCCATGCTTAGTAACTTCAGTATACAAGAGCCAGTTGAAGATGAGTACTCGAGATCGAAGGTAAGCAATCAAGCAAGGTTTGCAAGCAATCAGTTCCAGATCAAATATTTGATTTCAGGTTCCGACTGATTGCTCTCTTTCTCCTTGTCTTGAAGGCAAGAGCAAGGGCAAAGGAAAAGATAAGGGAAAAACATGATAAGAGATACTTTTGCTTTCGACCCTGATGATATGAGATACTTTTGCTTTTAAAGAAGATTAGAAGAAGAGTTTGATACTGCTGTGAAAAATTCTTGATCAAAGGTATTTTCTTCGTGAGGTGATGTGAAAATTAACTTGACACACAAATTAAACTCTATTGTTGACAATTGTAGTAAAGGTGCAAGTAGGGATCGTTCTGGACCGGGAATTAACTAGGGATGCTAATCAACTAAAATAAGACTAAAAAACACTAAACTAGACTCTATAGACTCAAAACTAACTTAAGACACTAAAAATAGCAAGAAACAATCAAAAAGACTCAACTCTAGACCTAACAATTGGTTTTGACGAAAATAAAACTTAAAGACTCAAAAGACTAAAGGAAAACAGGTTTTGACTCAATAAACAAGACTTAAGAAAAAGGGGATTTATTTTGACGAAATTGAAACTTAAAACAGAAACTTAGAAAACAAACTTTATAAAAACAAATTGGAGTGAATTGAATGGGTGAGAGGCTAGTTAGAGGGCCCTTCTCCACACATGAAACATATGCAAACGAATCGATTTCCAATTATTATTTCGACAAACCATGAACGACAATGCCCCAAATTAATTGTATCGATCGAATTAATTCTCATATTTCCCTAGATTCATTGAATTGAATGGATAACGCATCACAACCAAATTATTCTTTATCAAATTCCCTAACTATGGAATACGCATGATAGAGCCATTTAACAAAGATCATTAAGTTCAATGGAAACCATAAGCATTGACAGGGTATTTGTGACTATGAAAAGCATGACACTCCTACCAGGAATTCACTTAACGTGATTGTGACTAGCAACCTCCACTACTTGTGAATATAAGTTTCTAACGATTAGGTGAAAGCCCCTTATATTCTAGCATCAAATTCATGCATGTAAACTAAGTAGGCCTCCTCAATCAACATACAAGAATAAGTTTTCAATCAAATAGTTAAGCAAATTGCATTCACGATTAATGAAATTATAACTGGATGTAATCAATTCATATCACATATATGTTCATGGCTTTGAATTCGCCTCTAGCTAAAAAGAAATTAGTTACTCATGATTACAACTAAACAAAAACAACTAAAGTTAAACATAGATAGAATACACCTAAACCCTCCAAAGTTGCGGCACAATCTAGGATTTCTGACTTTTTGCTCTTGTGTGCTCCCCCCTGTCAAATGGGTTTTCTATCGTTATTTATGCGTCTTCAAGTGATTGCATCATCAAAGGACTCTAATGCACGGTTTTTAGAGAGTTTAGACTTCCTTAGAACTCCTTAATTCATCTGAATTAAGTGTAGAAACACGCGCCAACAACTGTCACGTTATCTTCCTTGAAACCCAATCTGACTAGGACTCTTCTGCCTGTTTCGACCTTCCGTCACTAAAACAATGATAACTATTTCTAGAAGTATCAGAATCGTGATCTGTATGAAGGAAAAATTTTGTCCTAGCTAAGAACAATTCAAGAACATTTGAATACATATGCCAACTAATAACAATTTAAAGCAAGCATGCATTCAAAAACAATTCATAAAACCCATGACTTTCAAAGCCTAGAATATGGTGAACCAAGTGACTCTTTAACAAAATTAAAGAGAGGGGAGATTTGAGATTCATTACCCTTGAAGCTCATCCTTGTTTGCACAAGGGATTCACCCAAGTGGAGGGCCTTCAAGTCACCTCCTTTGCTCCTTGAGGATGTAGGGATATGATCTCCAAAAAACACCAAAAGCTTAGTGTCTCTAAGTCTCCACACCAAGGATGAGGTGTGAAGATGAAATGGATGATTTTAGAAGTAAGAGATTGCTAGCTATTTGCTTGCTAAAATGGCCGGCCTCCCTTGAAGAAAAGAGAGAAAGATTCACCTCATTTTCCTCAAGAAAAACCCCTTAAGTGATTATGGCCATAAAGTTCCCTTTATGCCTCATCACATGTGAGTGGCAAACTTGTAAATAAGCCAAGTTTGCCTCCACTCACTCTAGGCCGGTTTTGGCATTGTTTTTGGGTTAATTTCCATTTAGTTTTTAGTTGTCACACAACCTAAACTCAATGGGCCTTGTGGACCAAAAACCCTTTTGGGCCCCGAAACCCAAAACCAACTTAAAAGCCCAAATACGAACCTTTCGTATAATTAATTAACTAATTAATTAATCATGATCATTCTCAATTAAACAATTTAATTGCTTATCCATTCCTTTATTTCTTCACTTTCATCCTTACTCGGTGTACGATCCATTAGGTTCCAATTAGCGAGGCAGTGGGCGATTGTTACTCTTAACGATCGATTGTGAATTGAAACCACATTTCAATTCTCCCTTTAAGATTAGTGTTGGCTAATCCTTAGGGCTTCCACAAACCATGAGTGACACCTAGCAGTATGTCATGGCTACCCAAGCTAAGTAGAATTGGTTGGAGAACCTATCCAGTTACAATTACAATGCAATACGGTCCTTCTCTAATACAATACTCCTAATCACATTGTTTGAGTGATAGTTATTTTTTATGTCTACTATCCAATGTGATACTTTTCTATATGATTCAATTGAATATGATTTGAAACAAACTTCCTAAATCATATTCATATGCTTTGGCCAAAGACTTTCGAATCATATCTCAGAGTATTCTCCTTCCACCATGGAAGGTTAGAGATCCCTTGTTGTGCATTCATATGCCTACATGACTAGATAGCTTGACCCCAACAATGCCGTGGACATTTGCAATGGAATGCCTTTGACATGATCAAAGATCAAGGACCCAATCATTAGACATCAATGATGCCTTAGGTCAAAGGACTACTTTGCATATTGCAACTTAGAAGTTCTTACATGACATGTATGTACGAACTCCTATTGATCGTTGTTCAGTGTACTCAATTACTTTTTGAGCACCTATGTGTTTGTCTCAGTGTCCAACACTAAATGACTTGAGACTAGTCATACTCATGATTGAGTTAACATAACACATACTAACCTTAGCGGATTGTCAATGCCCAATTGGCAATCCTATGGCTAGGAACGTTTTAGGAATGAACATAAGATAGAGGTCTCGTTTATCTAACTTACTTAAATCACTTCTCTCTTAGATCAAATACATTCCTTGGATTCTCTTATTGATTAAACACATGATACAATAAATAGTGATTAACAATAAGCTTTGCCCTTTCATTAAACTAACAATAGTTTAATACAATAAGTATTCCAAAAGCTATTACATCAAATGAGTGGCTTTGTGGGCATACTTCCAACACTGTAAACTCCTATGAAAACTAAACATCCAGAGCTTTCCAACCATGTATGGGTTGAAGCGTGATTCGTCCTGAGGAATTCTGGGTGCTCTGTCGAAGTTGGCAGTTATGCATAGCACTGTCCAAATTCCACTCGGATTCCACTTTCTTGCAATCTGCTTGTCTTCCAAACTTCTATCTTCACTCTTTAGCACATTCCTAACCTCATATGAACATCAAAAACGTCCATCCATCATGCTCCAAACATGTGTTATCCATTCCAAGCCCAAAACTGCTCTAAAATGCTCCAAAAGGCCCGTTCTTGTCAACTTTGTCACTTGGACCTACAAATACACAAAAATAGCTTAAAACACTTTAATAAACAGAAACTAACTAAATAATTGCAAGGAAATAGGCTAACAAAGTCGCATAAATATGCTCCTATCATGAGGAAATGAGTTAGGCATCTTGAGGAACTTGGTTGAAGAGGAATTATCAGAGAAAAAGAAGGCTGAATATTTTGAGAAGCTTGGTTAAAACTGCATTCTCGACAAGAATGAGAGTCAGGCATTTTTTAAGTTCTGCCTTGCCATTGAGGGTGAAGGTCAACATATATAGAGATTTTTCAATAGTTGTTAGTGGTGCTGTTGTGGCCTACATCATCCACACATGTCGATAACAGTAGTGTGGTTGGAACAGTAAGGTTCACGCGTTTCAACTTTTTCGGAGACAAAATTATTCGTGATTTCCAAAAAACTAAACTTGCGTGTGAAAAATGCCAATAGATTGTATTAAGAAAATCTTGACTTTTGAAATTTGATGAGGGGTGCCCTTTCGAACTTTTGACCTTTTTGAAATTCGAGGATGAGTGCCCTTTCGAATTCAGAATGCATTCTCGAAAGTAGACTACTTGTGGAAATTTACTGTGCTATATCTTTGAGATTTCCATTTCCCTGACATTTTTTTTTTCTTTCATCAGTTTTGAGAATGGCTTGCCCATCCGACCATTGTTTTGATTTGAATGTTGCGATGGATGAATATGAGCCTGCTCAAGATAATGTCTAACGTCCATCCTTCTTATCCTCCAACGGACTTCTTACTGTTGGAGAATCTGTGATAAGGAATGAGATAACCGCCACAGTGGTAACTAGGAATCTTCTTACTTCTAGAGATAAAAAGTTGTTGTCGAAGAGATCTGATAAGTCGGCTTTTCAAGACACTTTGGCTTTCATTGTCCAATGTGCCATTTTTTTATCCAACATGGGACAACGTCTGCTTGCTCTAACTGGAGAAGTTGAATCATTAATTGCTGAGGTGACGAGCCTTAGACACAAGATAAGAGGACTCAAGCAAGAGAACAGAGAGTTGCACAGGATTGCAACTAACTACTCGACGGACAAGAGAAGAAAGCCAGGAATCCGAAAGTCAGATTCAGAGTGACCATCAGAGGCTTGTTACTAGATTCCAGAGCAACTAATGTCTCTTCTTCATGGAGTTCTACCAAGTATTTGTTGTAGTTGTAACTCGTGTATGGATAACATTTTTTTTTTTTGCTTCCCATTCATTCATACTTGAAACTTCTACTTCGGCTTTTTAAATATGGGACTCCATGGAAACTTCTGGTTCCAGCTAAAACATACAAATGATCTCATTCAAGTTTAGTTCAACACATATAATCATGGACTGGGAGCCTCAAATCATCATGTGAAGTCTCTCCAGATATCATCCACTCAGGATGCATAGGGATAAGCCCAAATCCGTAGTAACTGAAAAAATGCCTTTAATACCAATTTAGTGGTAGCGTGTAGGCGCATTGCTGTCTTTACCAAGACGTACTTAGATATGGAACTTCAGATTCCAAAAACCATTTCAAGGGTCTCATTAGCATTTGACTTATAGATTATCATGGGTGTACTCAACACTTTCCTTTGGCAGGTAAACCAGAATACTGTCAAAACAACGTTCGAACTTTGGGTCGAGGTAGTAACGAGTTTTCCCAAGATCCTTCATCTCAAATTTTGACTTTATGTGCTAGGCAGTTTTCTCATGCTCCTCTAGAGTCTTAGTGAGATTTATCAGCATAGATTACAACTCTAGCAATTTCGAAATACTTCTTAGTTTAGCACGCAATGGCCATAATTTATTCATATATCTTAGACTGATCAAATAATCACTTAGATAGGTATACCAAATTCATCTGGATTGTTTCTATCTGTAAAGTGAATGCCTTATTCAAATTGAGAAAGTGTTATGTGGTCTAGAACTATTTGCATTAGCCAATGTAATTCTTCGGGAACTTACATAAAAATCTCTGTATCAATATCCCCATGGAGAAACGTTAATCACATTCATATGCTGCAATCAATCACAAGACGTTTGAGAGAAGCCTTGAGCAATAAGGCGTGCATTCCATCGCACTATTTCATTCATCTTATTACGCTTCATTTCCCACTTGTAACACGACAAGTTTACTTTGGGTAGTGTAGGAATAATAAGTCAAAATACACTTTGATAAGGAAAATGTTTAAACCTGGATTGTAATTTCACCAATCAGTTCTACGTTGTCACTAATCAACGGAACATGGTTCGATATCGTCGGTTTTCATTTATGTTGGTAGTTACCCTTTTAAGTGAAATATCATCGATGATAATCTCATTCCAATTCTATATCTCACCCAAACTAGTATACATGCCTAAGAACTTCAGGTCTCGAAATAATTCGGATTAATCTCATGAGATGGAAATGATTGAGACAACGAACAAGTACATGTGCCATATTTTTCCTCTTCTAGGAAAATAAATCCTACGAACCAAATGATCTGTCTTGCTTCATGCTGAGAACAAATTGATTGGCTAGTCGCCATTTGTACCACGTCGTCCATACAAGGACGACACATCCATTCAAGGATGTTAACTCAACGTCCGTTAGGTACGTCTATCCTTGCAGACATGTTTGCAGCTGGTATATGATCTTGTCACTTTAGCTTGATCAAAGAAATGTATCTAAAGCAACATTCTGAAAGATAGAATACATCACACTTGTTTATCATACTTGTGTGCTACAGAGATCGAGATGAGACATAGTGGGCAACATCCACACTAATTCACGCTAATTTACGCCTTTCTTCAAGAGCGTTGACGTTCTTATTTCCCCCTAACGGCATGAAGACTGTCTCATTAAAGTGACATTTCACAAAATAAGCGGTAAAGAGATCTCTTGCAAGGGATCTAAAGAGCTAATTCGAAGGAGAATCATAATCAACAAAGATTCATATCCTTCTTTGAGGATCCATATTGGTACGTTGCGGCGGCGCAACTTGGCGCATAAACTGCACACCCAAATGTTTAAGTACGAAAACTTTAGGTCGTACCAAGTAACCAACTATAATTCCAAAAATAGGTTGGGTGGAGATGGACCTCATTTTCATGAATCAAGGAACTTCTGGTCTTCATTTAATTAAGTTGAGGAACTATTGGTTTCTGAATTGATTCAGGAAAAAACTTCAGGTTTTAATTTGATCAAGGAACTTCAAGTCCGGTCTTTTTATGTGATGAGGATCAAGGAACTTCATGTCCAATCTTTTTATGTGATGTATACTTATCATAACAAGATATAATGCAATAAGTAAATAATTGCACAGGGTGATAATTCCACCCACTGTAAATAAATTGCATTAAAAATAAAGCTTGTGACGAAGGCTTTAATTTAGCACCTTTCACATACATAAATTGCATTAAGTAAAAGCTTACAATATAAATGTTAGGAAGGGCAGCAGTGCCACACTCTTCAAGTTAGCAGTTAAGTTAGCATAAATAAAATTAATGAGGAAGGCAATTAAACCGCACCATTCTCAGCATAATAATAAAGTGCAAAATGGGCGATAATAATGTGCCATTTAAATTAAATGACAATAAAATAAATGCAAGGAATAGTAAATTCTTTTTCATTCATCGAACAATCACTGCTCATAAATATTGAGCGTGGTTATGGGACTTCGGGACCAAATCGGTATAAAATTAGGTGAACTACAGATTCAAGCCTTGTGAGCTGTGGGGCTTCAGGCACATTATGACAATAATAAGGAAAAATCCAAAAGCCCAAAACATGGGACCAAAATATAAGCCCAAGCCCAAATATGGGCTACTAAACATGGACAAGAAAACCAGGCTCAAATGTAACGACCCGTCCCTAATTTTATTGTATTTTATTTCTCAAACGTATAAATTTACCAAAATGCCCTTAAACAGGCTAAGTGGAAGTCCTACATAGACGTTTGAATTCTTTATGAATTTTGAATTCTTACTTGTCGTATCTTGTAGTACTTTTTCCTACGAGCGTGTGAGCGCGAACGGGATGAAAATTCGACGTGTAACGGAAACGTTACGTACGTTTAAATATTATTTCCTGTTATGGAAATATGGTGGTGCGTGTACCCTGTAGGACTCAGTTGCCCAGCTTAATTTGGAAAAAAAATCTCTTTTCTTTCTTTTTTCCCTCAGACCACTCTCTTTCTCCCTCACTTTTTTTTTGCTTCTTCTTTTCTCTCCGTAAGAGCATGCACAATCCACACCATTTCTTTCGAACCAAGCCAAACCACCACCACCATCTTGTTCGCCGTAACTCACTAAGTTCAACGGTGCAAACCGATTGCCCAAACTCCCCACCGTTTGACGGAAATCGAACACGGAAAAACCGAGCTTTTCTAGCTAGTTTCTCACAAATTCCAACCAAGATGAGGTTTCTAACCAGCACCATTAGCTTCCTCGTGTTGAGTAGATGAATTTTCATACTAAAATCGTGTGGTTTGGTTGTGTTTTGGAGTAGATCGGACTTCATTCGTAAACCGAGATTTTCAAGCCAATTTCCAGCCATTTTCGACTACTTTTTGAACTTGTTCCTCTTCTCTCTAGCTTCATTTTGACATGTGGATCGTGTAAAATGGTTGAGAAATGAAGAAGTTACGATTTTTTGAAATTTTTCTAGAAACCGGCGAGTTTTGGACGGGGGCGGCTAGTGGCGGACGGTGGTGCCGGTTCAGACCGATCTGAATCCAGTCCAAATCGGTTCAAACCCGGTCCAAACCGAGAATATTCTCATATATATTCTTTTAACGCCGTTAGGAATATTCCGTTAGATTTAACAGAGATACCAAAATCTTGCGTTAAATCTAACAGTGTCAACTAACATCGTTAGTTTGACCAACTTGGTTTGATCGTACGTGGGTGTGCACGTGAGCCGCTCGTGGGGGCACGTGGAACTACTTTTTTAACTTTTGTCGATGCGAGGCGACTCGCGACGACGTGTACTACCTCGGGGCAGTACGTATGGTATTTTTCGGAGTGTTTCGGACCTCCATGTTGAGCAAACAAGAGTTAACTTAAGTAAATTAGTTTAATTGGTAACCTTTATGAGTTTAATCATTACTATAGTGATATCTCATATAGGTGAGACTTATCAAGAGGAGTACAGGAGTCAGGCAAGGTAAGGCGGCTACGACCCAACTACATATCAGTGAGTAGGCTTTGTTTTGAGAAACTAATATTATTTATATTATTTCTCACTATGATTTTATGAATTATTTTTTATCATGCCATGTTTTTACTTACGAGTTAAGTATAAAGAAATTATATTATGTTGAGATTTGTGAAACTGTGATGGCATGATCATGCGTATTTTTTGTGCTCATCATACATGCATTCACCCAGTGTCTAGTACTCGTTCGGGCCAGGACCAGCCTTCACATGTATGTTCACATCCGCACCGTTATGCTCACTTTCAATCCATTGTAGGTGTCAGCCTGTACTAGTTTGCATTAGGCAGTTAGGACTCTTTTGTGACACGATTATCGCCAGCTTCACGTGATCGTAGTACTGATCGTATATTTATTACACCCAGCTTGTCCCATGTAGCTACTTTCTGCATAGGCTTATGTGTCTGCATATGTTGATGAGCATACTATATATTTGTTGAGATATCAGTGTTTACTCATACCTTTGGCCATGAAGCCTTTATACTGTTTTGGCGATGAGTATTACATATTATGTTGAGATAAATGTGTTTATCCATATCTTTGACAATTTTCATATTATATGTAGTATGATTTTGGGAAACTATACAGGTTTTTCAGAGAGGGGTTATTTATGTTACGAAAAATCAAAGTTTTAGAAATGATTATTTTTGCCCACTCACACCTTCTATTTTGCGCCCCTTCAGGACTTAGTAGTTGGACTTGTGGGTAGCGAGACAGTTCTAGTGTTTACGACTTCCGCACCAGATAAATGTAAGATTTCCCTCTTCCGCTAGTATGTTTCATCCATCCTACTCAGAATGGGAATAACTCGTATTTTCTTTATTGCACTTTAACTATGCTCTAAACATCTTATGTTGTGTACTAAGGGTTCTACCCGTAATTCTGCGCACTCTTACTTTTGGTATCAATAATTCCAGACTTTAATTTTATTTTATTCAGAAATTTCCACTTCATCTGCATGATATGGCTTTCGTCATCCTCCGGGATATCGGCAGCATGCCTCGATTTTGGTATCCTTCTGAATATCCGGGTCGGGGTGTGTCATCAAATCCAAAGCAAAACTGGTTTTGGGTTCATTTGGTAGGCCCCTGCCAAACTCAACTGTTATAGAGTTCGGTACACACCAGCCAAAGAAATTAAAATTATTCAGTAACAAACAGCCGAAGAATTGAGAAAACATTTGGTAAGCACCTATCGAAGACTGGACTATATTGTTTGGTCGTCGTCTACAGAATTACAGAGCACAATTTTTTTTTTTTTTTGGCTTTCTAGTTGTTCAAACTAGAACTAACTCCCACTTTTCTTTACATGTATAGAACCATAATCTCTCTAAGATTTTATTGGCAGCTGAGGAGGTAGCAATAACAAGAAGCCTCAATTAGTGTTCCTCCTCCGGTGAGTTTCGAAAAAGTCAAAACGGATTCAGCAAGTTTTGGAGTTAAGAGTAGTGTCTGAGAATTCTGAGAAGATCCAATAGTCGGATCTGACCCAAATTTTAGTATGGTATAGATGAAAGATAATGAACAACTTTCATGAAGAAGGGGTTTCCATCTGAGGTCAGAAAGTTAGAGTTTGAAGGCTACTAACATAGCTGTAAGGTTTTCTGCGGAATTGAAACCTGGGTTGGAAATTCAAATATCTAAAACTATCTCACCATTCAATCTTCCTGAAATTTGTCTATGCTATAGATGTCAGGCAGATGAACAACTTTCATGAACAAGAGGTTTCCATCCAAGGTCAAAAAGTTGGAGTTTGAAGGCTGTTAACATGGTTGTCAGGTTTTCTGAAGAATTGGAACCTGAGTTGGAATTTCAAACATTTGGAATGATCTCACCGTTCAATCTTCCTGAAACTTTGATATGCTATAGATGTTGGGCAGATGAACAACTTTCACGTAGAATATGTTCTAAGCTGAACTACGGATGATGGAGATTTGGTGCATTGAACTAGTACGATGATTTCCAGTTTTATGGCATTGTGCTCTCCACTGACAAGGGAGCTCCTTGTGCTGATAATGTGTTGTAAAATACGGGCATATTAGGGTGCAGTGGAAAGTAAATGAGATGCAAAATAACGAGGTTCGGCAATTGCCTACATCCTCGAAGCAACAGTATTTCCATTATATATCTGAAATGATCGAAGTATAAGATTTCCCTCTATCTCTCCTTTCTCTCTCTCTTTCTCTTCTTTCTCTTTTCTTTTCTTTCCTCCCGCATGCTCTCTTTCTTTTCTTTCTCTTTTTTCTTCTTCTAAGCTTGTTGTTTTATAGAGTGAATGGTAGACAAAGGTAAGTGGGAAGGTAGATGTTGACAAAGCATGTTGGAGATCATTTTCTGATATTTACGATATTTACGGTTAACTGAAATATGATTTGATGTTATATAATTTCTAGAAACTTTATAAACTCCGAGCTATATTTTCACTAACCGTAAAAATTTCAACATGGTATCAATGATTGGAACTGTTTATCTTTCTGCATCCACTAAAAGATCATGTTTTCAAAAAAGAAAATCTGAAGAAAAAAACAAGAAATCCGGTGAGAATAATAGAGCGTAAATGTAAACCACAATCGACGGTTAAAATATAAAGTTAAGGTTCATGGATTATGGTGTCAAATTTTGAAGTTGACTCCTTCACAAAAGTTGTAGATTTTGTCATTGCAAGCGTTTGTATATTTTTTTTTTACATTTTTCACACTTGTACATTAATTATTATGAATTTTCAAAAAAATTTAACTCTTTCATACACACTATTCAAGAGGCTTTGAAGGGTTTTAAAAATCTAAACGATGATGTAACCATCGTAGAAGTGTCAAGAATGCGATCACGAGCGTTTGCATACATTTTTCACCTTTTTCACACTTGCAAATCAATTACTATAAATTTTCAATAATTTGAACTACAAAAAAGAACATTATTAAGAGGGTTTGTAGGGTTTTAAAAATTCAAGTGATGATGTAATCATTGTTAAAGCGTAGATGATGAGTTCACGAGCGTTTGGATATTGTTTTTACATTTTTCACACGTGTAAATTAATTATTATGAATTTTGTAATGTGCTTTGGTATTTTTTAATTATTAGGAAAAATTAATTCACATTAATACCTTCCAATGGGAACCAAACAGACTTTTAGTGAATTTCATATCTAGAAACAGTCGCTAAAAATATGAACAATCTTTAGCGACGGAACTTTCTTTGAAGATCACCACAAAAAATGGATTTTATGACCATAAATCTGGAAAAATTATGCAGCAATTTTCATGAGTTTTTTTTTTCACTTTTTGAGTTTTTAAAGCCCTCAAATGACAATGTAGGTCGATTACATCCTCCAAATAACATCTTTTAACCTTCCATTTCGCTACATACTCTCTTTTCTCCCTTCAAATTATGAGATTCGATGCGCCATTATCTAGATCTTTGCTCACCCTTGCAACATTTTCTGATTTTCTCAGTCGCCAAGACTGGAATGGCAACCCACCTAATCCAATCTCAGATGTTGACATCGCCTTCAAATGCGTTTCCTCTAACTGATATTTGCACTGCCCCCTTTTTCCACCTACTGCTTCAAGTTTACCCGGTAAAGGACCCTAAAAAATGCATCTTTATTCTGCCCCGTTGGATTTGGATGTGCAACTCCTAGCCGTTGATTCATGGTATCACTTCATGATGCATAGTATGTGAGAAATTTCGAAAATAATAGTGATTTTATAGAGTTATCATATTAGTGATGTGATGAGAAAGATAAAAACGTTGTATTATTGAACCGGTGATAGATAAGAAAATTTTCAATCGAGTATATGAGATACCACCAAAATGGTGAAATTAATTCTCAATTGTCAGATTCATTTTCGCCTACTCATTCATGAACAAAACATTCAAAGACAAATATTTCTTTTTTGAAAAGTATTCAATCAAAATTTCAACCCCCGTTTGAGTGATTTTAAGAGGGCCAGAATCACTTCCGAAGAGAATCGGCTTTCATGTACTTTTTCTTTAAAAATCACATAAAGACCAATGATTTTATGGAGCACGTTGACGTGTTTCTCTATCAACTCGCCTAATAAAGAATAACTATTTACATAAAAGTACATATCATAAGTGATTTTGAGGAGGGAAGTTATTTTTACAATCTTTTTAGTTTTTCACACTTTTATTCATTTTTTTGCCATTAAAATGAATAAGTAAACGAAAATTGATTCCTAAGAGTATGAGGTGACACGTATGTGCGTCATCCGCTAGATTCACTCAAGATGATATAATGAGATGCAAGAAGCAAGAATTCAAGATAATAACACGAAGTGCTGGGGTTAAAGGTCCTCCTCACTTCACGTTATTATCTTTTGCAACTAGAAGCAGGACCTTTTGCATAACTACTTATGTTTGTGTTTTCCTACCAACCGAGTCACCTCTAGAAACTTCAGGTCAACTTCAGGTCCGCGACCGCAAATCTGGCTATGAACAACCACAGTACAATCGTTTGAAGATTAGGAACTCAGTTAAAGAAATAAGAAGCGTGGAGAAAAATGAAATCTGCATAGGAGCGTTGTTATGAAGCAAAAAATGATGGCATACCTCATGCATCAAAACCCTTAATTTGTGCCGCAGAACCACATCATGCCGATACTGCTCCGCTTGTGCTCGAGAAGCAATTAGCAGGGGAGAACTTTTGATTCTCTAGTTGGCCTGAATTTTGATAACAATGTCAACCAGAAGGTGTACTATCTAGATATTGTTATTATTCAATTTTCTCATTGGGTTTCATCCGAACCATTATGTTTTGCCATGTTGCAACAGAGACACGAACATAATTTACGTTCTTAAAACTAGTTTCACACCTAATCACCAAGTTGAAAACCTTTCAATTTCCAGGCCTACGACCATTCTTAAACGCCATATCAGTTCATATCACAGGTAGGCGCGAGCTCAGAAAATAGTCTACACAAGCCTTCAACTTTGTAAGGCCTTAACATGGCACAGGCAGAGTGAGGCAGGCTGACAATTTGGCCATTTTTATTTAAGATACTATCAAAGCTTCAAAATGCAGATCCACGCTTCTTTGTTCCTGAAATGGCCAAAAAAGGTACAAGGAAGAACAGAGAAGAGAACAGGACGAGAATTTCGAAGAAAAGACATGACAGGATATGATTGATTCTGCCATAACTATTATTATTTTTATATCAGCTAAACAAGATACACAATATCAATAGGTGTTTATCATGCGAGCAATTGCTTAAAGTCCAGATGCCTCTTGGTCGGGCAATGGCACGTCCAAAACAAAAGCCAAAAATAAAAATGCAGAAACAATACGATGGGAAAATTTACCTGATATGCTGTAACTGCGGTGCCTCCAGCATCGCCCTTTCCCCCTTCAACCGTTCCCTTGCATCGAGGCTTCAAATTTCAAGCTTGTAAAGTTGGTGAAAGTGACCTTATTTTTCCTTTGAGCTACGTACCTTCTTCGTGTTTGACACCTTGTAACACATCCTTTACCAAGCAATTAAACACACTAGTTTGATACTATAAGACAAAGAATAGAGCTAGAGAACAAAACCGTTGAGAAATTAAAAGGTCAAACTACAACATTGGAAACTAAAACCATATTTTCATCGCTAAACTTTTCCGAAATTCCTGTGAACAGTGTTTACAAATAATGGTCTGATAAATGTTCAAGCATCGGTGAATGGCCAAATCAGAAAGAACATATTTGATCAGGGAAACCTTAAAACCGATTATTACAGACATGAAAACAGAATCATCTCCCATGCTAAGCAAAACAGAATCCGATAATATCATAATCACAAAAGGTCCAAGTATTCCCCGTGGCTGCAGGCCATGATCATAAAAAATATAGAAAGAAACCGAAACTTGTCAATGAAGGTTCGGTGCAAGGAAAAATAGAAAGGGGGGAAAGACTGAACAATTGTTGGAAACAAAAATGAAATAACTTGAACTCATTAAATTCCTTGAATAAATGATTTATAAACAATTGGTAAACTTGCTAATTAGCACACAAAAGAATGATATACTTCACAAGCTACAAGATCATTTACAGACAGATCAAGCTACGAAATAATGTTACAACAAAATGTGACGTATTCTGGATGATATCATTGATATCATCACTGATCTACCGATTCCCAACTAATTCTATTGGGATCAAAATCCTCTAGCTGAATTCTGCCAGACCTCAACAGTTTGCTGATCCTTCCTGGTCATGAACATCTTGTTCCCTCCGAAAGCCATGTTCGTTATCCTGCCACCGCCCATATCCTTCATTCTCCCCATTAAATTCTTCCTAAAGAGCCTTTCCTCCTCCGTTCCATTTTTACTGTTCTTCTTAGAGCCCACCACTACCTCTGACCATAGCTCTACATTCCCCCCCTTACTACAGAACACTTGGCTTCCATGGCTTTCAATCTTGCACCCGGAACCTTCCTTCTTCCCGTTAACTACTTGCTTCGTTTCACCAAGAGAAACCCATGGATTCTCCGCACCCATGTTTCTCAAATCCGCAAAGAACATCCCGCCTGTATTCACGCCAATCTTGAATATTGATGACAAGTTATCCGAAACCGTGACATCTGAAAAGCAATCAACTTTCTCTTGTATCTCCCAAACTACATTGCCAGACCTTGTATCCCAAAATCTAATGTTGCCCAAAACTCCTGAAGGTCCACTGTGTGATCCAGAAGCCATCAACAGACCATATCCCGAAACCCAATTCAGTTTCGTGGCCGGTATTGCTGAGTTAATCTCGGCACCATAAATTTCGTAATGACCAATCTCATTAACAGGGCTCAAGCTATTCAAATCATATATCATAATCGAATTCGAGTTCCTCCGAGCTGATTCGAAACTAGCAAAGAGAAAATCAGGCGATGACCCAATTGCTTGTACTGTTGACCCGGACCGAGTCACATTCTCCCAATTCAGAGTCTCCTTCACAAACCCATTTTCAAGGTCGAGAATCTGGAGCCCCGAGAAGTCGGTGGCCCCCACCGCTGCCGTCCTCGGCGACATCGCCAGCATCGAATCGACGGCGGTGAACTGGGTCAAGATCGTCGACTTTTTCCTCAGCGACCAATCAAAAGACGTGATTTTGCTGCCGTGAGCTACATGGACCGAGCCAAACGGCGTCGTGGCAATGGCCGACGGCGAGTCTCGGCCGTTCAAGGGCAAAATCAACGACTTTTCGAGGTTAAAGGCATCGAAATGCGATGGGTTCGACAGCGAATTCATCAGAAACGTTTCGATGCCATAAAATTGGGATTCGAAAATTAGGTCCTGGAGGTCTAGGGATTTGGCCTTCGAGGGCAAATTACCTGTTCGGAGAAGCGAGAGGAGGATCGAGAAGAGCTCCGGGTCTCGATCAATGAACGGCGGAGCGAGTTGAGCTGAGGCCGACTCGGAAATCCGGGAGAAGAGCGAGTCCGGCCCAGCGAGGTTTAGGGTTTGCTTGGTGGTCTGGAAGAGCTGGCCGCCGACGTCTATGGTGGCGATGTTGGACTCCAACTTGGTATGCTTAAATCCGTTTCTGGGAAGCACCGAATCGGCGGCACGCGGCATGAATTTGAGCATGTTTTCTTCCCGAATTGCCCTTCGAAACCCTGGTTTCTCAACGACCCAAAAGCGGAAATTGGCCGGAGGAAAAAAAGGTAGGTTTGGAAAAGTGGAAAAGAGCGGCGGCGGTGGAGGTTTTGAGGAGTTGGAGTTTGGTGGTGGAGAAATTGTGGGCGTTTGGTATTTAAGGGGTCGAGCTTCATTTTCTTTGACTTCTAGAAGGTATGACCACAGACGTTTGTTGTGTTTTGTGGTCAACCAAAGGTGGTAGTAAAACTTCAAAAAAAAAATCCTAAATTCTAATTTTTTTTATTTTCTAATTTTCCTATTTTATAATTTTTCACGTTTTTTGTGTTATTTTTAAGAAGTTTCCTGCTGGGGGTATCGAAGAGTTGAAAGTCTAAGGTCACTGAAGAGAGGAGAGAATCTTTGCGGCACGCGTCGTTTTTTAGGGTAAATTGGTAATTTAAACTTGTTATTTTGTAACAAAGGAAAATGGTTGTTGAAGCCGTCCAACTTGGACCATGTACTAATACTACACCTTGTTTGGTTGGAAAGTTTTGGAATATATTATAAATTGATAATATATACACTGTATTTCTTTAAAAATAAATATATATGGTGTAATGAGCTAGCTTCTTCTTTAGAGTAATGGATTTTTTGGGATTTTGTGTGCGGTGTAAAGTACTAGCTTTGCTCTGGAAGGAGGAAAAGCATATGCTTCTATCTAACTTGGTTTCTAGAACATCAGAGCTCGGAATTTAAGGTATTATGGCGAACAAGTTATTTTACGAGTTTTGTGTGCGGTGTAAAGTACTAGCTTTGCTTTCACGGAAGGAGGAAAAGCATATGCTTCTATCTAACTTGGTTTCTAGAACATCATTATTATTATTATTATTATCATTATTATTAGAGAATGTTATTAACACTCAAAAAAATTTATTTTACACTTTAAATTTTTTACATTTAAAAAGAAAAATACACTTCTTAAGAGTGCAAATTAAGATTTTGGGTTGAAACATTTGCGTAATCCCGAGTCCAAAAGGAGCATAAAGTGAGAGATGCTTTCGCCAGTCCATCTCCAATGGAGAACCAAATCTCAAACTTAGCCAAAATATATGAAATCTTGTTAAATGGTTCTCAATCTTACATCGGTCATATTCGAAATATTTGTCTCTAAAGATGGATATTTTACGATATACATCTTAAAAAAATAATGTGTTCCAAAAATTATATTTAAATAGGTACAAATAGTTTGAGTGAGTTTTAACAACACATAGTAGTTTTTGATAGGGTACTATAATGTTTTTCAATATGCTACAAAGTAATAAAATATTAAGAGAAATAAAATACCTACTTTGCCTTTGTTGGAGAAATATTATATTTTGTTAGTAACTATACTTAGAAAAAAATAGTGGCTAAATATGGACAAACCGTAGAGATGCCCTAGACCAGGAGGCTGATTTGCTACTGAGCTTAATATACTCTTAAGTCATATGATGCATGAGTAATAATCTTACACATTAACATTTCCTCGTATAGTTTGATTTTTGTCTAAATATTTTATGTTTGGTCTCCATGCAACTTACTGATTCAAAGCCACGAGGGGATGTGTATGAAACGTCTGTCATCCCGTGAAAAGCAGTTCTTAGTCGCAGTGGCGTCTGCGTCCCAATAATACATTGTCATGTGAAGAAAAACTTGCACTTGGCAATGTATTATTGGATCTTGGGAGCGCCACGTGGGCGACAGACCCGTTCCATGTAAATCTTTCTCGTATAATCGATACTAGCCCACTCGAACAATCATACTCAAGTCGATGGAATTGCTTAATCTTAAACGGGATCTAAGTATATCAGAGTGACCTTGAGCTAGATTTCAGTATATTTTTCTCAGTTGTTTGAAGATGGATTGCGATTTCTTCAAAGAGCAAGTTACAACAGGAGACTGGTTTGCTTCATGAGCTTTATCTACCGTAAGTGTTTTTATGCATGTTTCTTGAGTGATATAAAACACTGCAATCATTTGCTGATGAACATTATGTTTCGTTTTCAAAAATCCTGTTTCTTTTCAACTTGATGATATACAGCTTCATCTGCAATATTCTGCACCCCAATTTTCAGAAATACACACACACACACACACACACATATACATTCTAAATATGTGGAGGATGGATTCAAACTGCACGGGCGCTACATAATTACGTTTTAGTTATATAATTTGTGCTCTGTGTCCTGTTTGATTTCCAACGTACTAGATTTGGAATATTATTATCTCAGTATTGAACAACATGAATTGCTGCAATACTTTTGTGCTTCTCAGTCCGTCCTTCAACCATGCCCGCTAAAACCTTGAGTTTTAGATTGACGTCATTTTTGCTTTGAAACGCTTTTCCCTTTGGAATAGTGCAGGACTGCGAATTTCGATCTCACTGAGACGCAACAACGGGAGATGGTTTCTGGACTGAAATTGATCTCAGTAGTTCCGACTGTACTTCAACTGAGGCCAAATGAATGCATCTCTGGAATTTAAGCCATTACCAATCCAGGTTCATGTAGCAACAATATTTTTGTCATTGCAGCTGATATTTTATTCTGTTCATCTTGTTATGTATGTTCATATACAAAAATATGATTTAAGAAGGTTATAGCGCCATCTCCCAGTGTCCATGATCTCGGCCTTTAATGCTGGTTTTGGCTTTTGGCCTACTTCAGGTTTGGGATATATGGACAATCTTCGAGAAAGTAAATGCAGAGCATACTGTTTTTCCCTCCATGGATGAGCTAGTTTACATTATTTCAATGGTTGCTTATGGCTTTACCCACAACCCCAACATGTTGTGATAACAAAATCTTGTATTCGATACTTGCCTTCTTGATTTGCAGTTCATCAATTTAGGCTATTGTTGATGAGGAAGTATCAGTTAAGATTGTTTTTTCAACATTTGTTATGTCCCGGGATCAATTCTTTTACTATTTAGTGCATTTCGAAGTGATTCGAAGGAGTAATTAATCCATGATGACGCCTTCTACACACACCTTTGAAAGGTGCGAGAATCCGATATCATTGGTGAAATCAGTTCAGAGAAAATGTGCCTCCTTTCACAAAAGTAGGGTTATTTAGCTCAATGTCATTTTGGAGAACGGAGATATTGGCATGGCAACGACGGGGAGGAAATTTGCGAAGGCCATTACGGAAGCTTTCAAATATGAAGATTTTGAAGTTGTATTCTGGGAGACAAATTTCGGGAATGTCATAGAAGGTTTACGAACGGAAGAACTAAAATCGATATAATAGTGTTGTGACAAAAAGGGATATCCTTATAGCTCTATTCTCGGCATCTCCTCTTTTGGTCGCGGCGCGTGGTTTACATTTAGAGCATGCTACTTTTCTTGGAAGCTTACACTCTCTCACAGTAATGTATTCACGTTTTCCCAAACCAACTTTACGCCTCTTTCGAGGGCCTATTAGGTTATTTCATGAGATGTTTCGGTGCATTTCTTGTTGCGAGTTGTTTCATTCCATTTTCTTGACGAGATCTTCCGAAATTTCGCGGGATAATACTAATTCAACAAGGTTGCATTAAAGAACATCAATTGAGTGGTGAAAATTTGGAGAAATAAATCAACCCTTTCGGTGCAATTCTTGGCAGGAACAAGTTCAGCGCTGGAATAGCATTGTAAGTAATAATTTCCTTCTAGAACTTTTTTTTAATTTTTTATTTATGATATGGAAGATCTAACTAGTTAAGATTGTCTCCCTAAATTTGAGTTCAAGTGAATGGGAGAGATAGTGTTTGTTTCTCGGTTGCATGATTCAAGATCCTGTTACTTTACAAGTGTTCAACGGTGAAGGACCATGCATGAGATGTTTTAGTTCTTCGTTGTAACTCATGAGAATTTTCAAAGTGTCCGGTTTTTGTCAGTACTCCACATGTCATAATACAAATGCGGGAGACCAATAAAAATATATTATTTACTCAATTTATATTATGACGTGGCCAGATCTGGCTACAAAGCCAGGATACTTAAAAATCTCTAACTCGGATAGGAGAAAGAGGTGTCCAATTCAAGTGTTGAGAGTCTCTTGGGATGCTTACACTAAGCCCATGTACTTATTGTATTCCTTGTAGGACTGAATTTTATATAAAGAGAAGGAAGCGACTCATGGGTTAAGGAGTTCCTCCTCAATTGCACTTAGGTGTTCGATTCACAAGCCGTGTTTATAATCGAAACCGTTTATATTATAAATTATTTTGTAAAAATCATCTCTACAAAAAAAATCAATTAAAACTAAAGTCGTTTAGTCGATCGACGGTAGCGAATAGATTGATGGTTCATAAATGCTTTTCTTGAATCTTGTCCATTTGTTTCGTATCGTTTGATGGCATGAACTAATATGTAATTGATTTACGGAGATATTTATTGAGTAATTTATAAAACCTTGATTCGAGATCATATGTCGAAGTTACATGAATCGAGAAGCAAATTAATTCCTTGTATAAATTAGAAGTGGTGTTGGGCACTTGGACTAGGATTCTTGAACCCGAAATTAGTATCTATAAATAATGGCAGAAGAGAAAATATGATATCAAAAATTGTGAACAACTTTTTCTCTCTGATTGGAAACTATTAAATTTTGCTTCCCCACACTCTAATTGGACGCCCAAAAGCACCCTAAACTGAACCGACAAGAAGCACCGATCTCTCAACATCCCAGATTTCAACGGATCTTCTCATCGACATCCTCGTACGGCTCCCGCCCGACGATTTGCTCCGATGCATGTCCGTTTCCAAGAGAAAGCACGGGAACGCCCTCATCCGCCACCAACACTTCATCAAATCGCATGTCAACACTCGATCAAAACCAACCCAATCGCACCATTATTCAGGCGATGGGGGCCGGGCCTCTGGTGCTCTCTTTTCATTGCGTCTTGATGAAGACAAAGGTTTTGGGGCAACCGTCAGGTTGCGCAGCGTTGAAGCCTCCCGCCGGTTGCGATTTCTTGTCGGACTGCTCCGTTAATGGTCTGGTTTGCATTTACTACAAATACACTCGGTCTCAGGATTTGGCTCTTTGGAACCCGTCAATCAAAAGGTTGAAGAACATTCCCTCCCCACGCTTTGAGCCGCGGCAAATCCGATTCCAGATGAAGCATGAAGGAGTGGCGTTTTATGTAATTCGGGTATGATTCGGTTTGCAAACGACTATAAAAAGTTGTGTGGGAATTCTTGAGTACTTCAATCGTTGTGGGTTAACGTGACTCTCAAGTTCAAATTTATAGCCTAAAATCCAACTCATGGAAAAGGATTCAAGGATTGCCTTGCGTTGGTTTCCGATTTCCACTCCCAAAACTGGGTCGTTGGTGAACAATGCTGCTCTTTGTTGGCTGTTGAATAAGCAATCAGATACGAGTCAGCACTTGATTCTCACCCCTCCCTGATCTCGCCGCGGAGGAATATTGCCAGTTTCGCACGCCGGTCGATGGGAGTAGCTCTTCTGAGATGTTCTTGGCGGTCTCGGGAGGCTGTTTGTGCATTTATGTCAATCGCTGGGGTGCAGGAAGCGATGTTTGGATTATGAAGGAATACGGGAGTGACAGAATCCTGGACGTTGCTATATTCTATCGAGCAGGAAGCTATGCCTTGCGCGCTTGAGTGCTACAAGCCTGTGGCGTTTCAGAGAATGGTGAAATGCTTGTTTTGATTAAGATAACCGTTCCCTTTTTTGGTGTGATTTGAAGGAAAAGAGAGCCCAACCGATTTACAATTTCAGCCTGCCCCTTCACTTCAGAGTAACAATTTGTGTGAGGAGCATTTGTCTTCTTGACGGTGATCCTGTGCCTGTTGGGATCCAGCCGCACGTCCTTTTGTAACTCTTCTGAGGAGGCAGCAAGGCGGTTATGCCTCGTCTGTGAGGAGGCGGCAAAACGGTTCTGCCTCGCGGTGTTGAGGTGGCGTTGTGATCGAAGGAAACCGTGCTGGATCAATTTCCAGCGTGAGGCAACGATACAAAAGTAAGCTAATAACTTTTTCTAGTTTTTGTGGTTTGAACAAGTAATCCTTTTCGGTGTTAAGTAAGTTGGTATTTGTATTTGATTAGTTTCATCATTTCGGGCTTTAGAATTAGTGAATGTAATTTAGAATGTCTACTCGTAAGATGAAGAGATGAATCAATCAATCGCTTGACAACAAATTAGAGCCCCGTCTTATAACCATTTGGTTGTTTGTTTTAGTTTTCGCACTTTCCCAAGAGATCATAATTACGTAGGGTTAAGGCGGTTTGAGCAAAAACAAACTCATCAAAAAAATTATTACCAGCGGGTCCTTAACGTTTCCAAGAAGTGCATATGTTTAATATGGTGGGCACGATTCCATTAGAAAAACAAATTAGTGTAACGAAATCCAGCCCAATTTTTCCAACAAATTCAGATCGCGAGTGTCAAATGGGTACATCTAGCGATCCAATCTAATGATATGGAGTAAGCGTCTCTCTCTCTCTCTCTCTCTCTCAAATTAATTCCGAGCATTGCTTCTACTAAATTCCTGAATTAATTCGGAAAGAATGCACCTAGGAAAAATCATGGAAAATCTTGAGTGTCACCACACCAAGAGGGATATCTCCAATGATGGCGTCTCACTAGTCAAGTGAACCGACTATAAAAAGAGTCAAAACTATATTTTGTAGAATTAATTAGAAAGAATCGCCACCAAAATCATGTGGAAAATCTTGAGTGTCACCCCAGGGAAGGGATATATCTCCATGTTAACATCTCACTAGTCAAGTGAACCGACCATAAAAAGGAATTAAAAACTTCATTCGTAAGAAATGTCACAAGGCTAATGAGTCAAAGATAAACGCAACAACTTTAATCAATTAGCGGTTTACTATCATTTATTTAATGGGATCGTCCTTATCTACTTCCTAATTGTAATTTATAATACATAAACACATTAACATATCCAAAAGCTGACACTAATCTGGTTTTATACTATCCATACCTGTCTTGAGCTTGAATTCCAGGTCACCATGTACAACAGCCTTAGACCTGCTCAGTCATCATCTAGTAGATTCCCCAATCTGTAACCCAAGATTTGTCTGTAATTTGAGGCCACTGTGGCACTGTATGTGTCAACCGGTTTCCAAAACCAAAGGCCATGTCTTACCTCTGATGCTCAACGGACAGGGAGGCATCGAGCGAGATGCATATTAGTTAGCTAACACCCGGCTGGATCATAGGGAAGAAAGAAGCCAATTCTTTGATGGCCCGTTTTCCTTCGAGGACTAACCTTCTCATTTGATTGGGAAGTTAAAAACTGAACAGAAAAATCATTCCTGGAGATCAATTGATAAAGCAGAAGGAGCGAAATAGAAGACACGGTTTCAAGCCATACGTTCAGTATTTGATATCCATAGTTGGGCAATTAATTCAATCCTATTGCTTGGCTTCAAGCTTCAGGATTATAGTGTATCAGTGAAACACTTCCTTGTGTATACAATGATCATGTGCATCATGTCATTTGGGGTGATACTTCTTCGATTCTTCTGTTTGGTGCTGAATTAGGATGTTGAGCATCAAAATCCATTTCCATACACTACTCAACTCTCTTTTCAAACCACCAATGCTGTTTTATGACTCGACGCCTGTGCAGGAAGGATACTTAGTCGGGTATGACTTGAGTCTTCGAAAAGAAGAAAAAGCTTGTAATGATCTACCGTGGCGTAGAGAAACTAATGGAACTTGTTGATGCACAAAATCAGTGGACTTTGGAACAACGTAAAGTGTCAAGGTGAGAGCATTTGTACTGTCTATTTGTGCAGGTCATGTAATGATACGAACATCTTCGGACCTTGAAAACATACAGCATATATATAGTTCTGGTTTCGATTACTTGGCCAATAGTGTTTCTGATCGTGCCCACAATTATGTCTCTCTACTGCTTCCAGGTACTACATTAAACCAACCCCTTATTGTTTAGTTCTATGAATGTCTCCTCATCATGTGAATGGATGATAAGAGGAACCGCCTCAAATGAAAGAGTGAAACTAAATTCCATAAGAAATGTGCAAGGCAAAGAGTCAAAGATAAACGCAACAACTCTTATCAATTAGCAAACTTGTACTGTAAAACAACCTTAGGCTTGGGTCAAGGTCACATGTACAAGCAACCTTGGAGCATCTCCAAGGGACCTCCATACTATCCGGCAACTCCAAACAGTACTGGTAATACACACTGTACAATCAAACCCAGTGTTAGAAGTTATCTCTGCTTTACAATTGTGATATTCGTTTAGCAGTCACCGTTGTCCTTTGTTTCTTCGTCATTAGAGACCCGCTCCATTCTCTCTTCTCCTGGTTCAAAGTCCCTGAGCCAAATGACAATGAGAAATCGATGAAATTAGGCTACTTACAAAATAAAACAGAATCCCAATATATATACTGAAATTATAGCAGAGAAAAACAAATTTGAAAGACTTACAGTGTGAAGCCAAGAAACTAGAGCGAATGAACCATGTCTTGGAAAGAACTTACGTTTGTAACAATAGAATCAAAGGTCTGTATATGCTGTCCATCTCCGACCACAATCTGAAATGTGGTAATCCAAAGAAGGTTAGCGTATACATGATCTTCTGGAGAAACCGTCTGGAGCAAGCAAGAATTCAATCTCCCCATGTGAACCAGAAATTGTGAGTCCGTCCCCGGATGAAAATCCCCATCACACAATGACTTCATGCCTGGCAAAAGAATGGCCTGCCTAGACAATAATTATCCTGTAAGGTCAGCCGTAAACAAAAATGCAATAACCACCCCAAAAGTGGCAGATAAGGCGTAGATAGTATCTTGTACAACCACAGCCCTTCCATAGAAAGGATACAAAGGGCGTTCATGTTCATTACATCCACCTTCCAAGCTTTCCACTTGAGACCAGTTTCCAGTAGCTATGTGATATGCCATGAACTTAAAGTTTGTGTACACTTAATGAGATCAAAATGAATCCTTCACAAACAGCATACCCAACAATTTCAGCGTTCTTCATTCCTTCATAAAAGATGGGAAGCGAGGCATAACAGACCACGAGCCAGTAGAGGATCGTAGCACTCAAAAAAAGGTAGGGAATGTGTGAACATGATTGCTGCCGGGACTTGTAACATGATAGAGTTTTCCATATGCATTTTATTAGAATTTGCATCTGGCTTAGGTTCCATTGGTTGTGCAATTGCTCTCAATGACTTAGTCTCCATGTCCAAAGCATAACCCGTCAACGATTCTTGCGCAGGATCTAGTTCACTTCAAGGACATGTTATTCAGCCCAAACGTATAGTTCAGATGATCTTCTTGCAGCCACCATTGTGAAATAACTGAGTATAACGTCATCAAGAAGCACTGTATAGGGACATCTAGTAGGTTAAATTCTTAGCATAACTTTTCCTTGTTGAATCTTCACTTCATATAAGGCACCCAGTATAAAGGCATCCATTACATCTCAGTACCACAAATACAGATTCACACTCCCACGGATCTATTCAAGAAGCAATCAAGAACCAAGCGAAGGTCAAGCCAATCAAGCTTGGGCATTTCTTGAATTAAAAATAACAAAAAAAAAAAACTTTTAAAAAACAATAATGAGCTTAGCAACTTTGATTGAGAGGAACTACAGCAAACCAAGTGTTATCATGCATACACACTCCCAATTCCAAATAGGGGCAGTTTACAGTTGAAAAAAAGGAACCTACGTCGGTAGATTATACAGATATATAAGATTAGGATCATGGGACAAATAACCTTACACAGACTATTGCTACGTTTTAAGCATTTAATTTCAACTACATCAAGGGTATTCAAACAAAGTTGCTAGAGGTTGTCATTATACAGCTAAGATGTTGTGCCAAAGAAGTTAGAGCATGAATGTGAAATTTAGCATTAAAAAGCAATAACAGAGTTAACAAGAGCAGCTAGAATTCTGGGAAACTCAAGCCTTCCAAAATTGTTTGCAAATATGTTTTCCTGATTGTTAGTTTTTCTATTCATGTTTTCTTCCTGTTGAAGTTTCAGAGTTCGTGCATGTCATGTTTGGTGTAAATAATATCACATAGGTGTTGTATGATGCTATTGTATAAGAAAAATGCTTTAACACTAGTTATAGTTAGTGATGCAACCTTCTTTGGTTGGTGGCCATATAATGACACGGGCGTACATGATATTTTCTTGTATCAGGTAACTAGGTCAACTTTCAAGTGCATTCAGCGGTAGTATATAGCTGGTACATGGGCGTACATGATATTTTCTTGTATCAACGTAACTAGATCAACTTTCAAGTGCATTCAGGTAGTATATAAGCTGGTACATGCATATAGGAAAAGACACTAAAGATATTATGTGAGCTTATTACCTATGACAAAAGAATCTTTGGTAGCTGTGTAGTTTGTAAGTACATTTGTAGGAGTTTTATCAAATTTCATCTTTTGAAGGGGTTTTTTTTTTTTTTTTAATTTTTACATTAACGGTGCTCGTCGGGAATTCAATTTAGTTTGTACTTTTGAGGGGGGATAGTTTAAGTGTACCTGTTCTATCAGGACCAAGTATAGTTGGCTGTCCAATCGGTTTCGATGTCTTGCTTTACTTCGGGTAGCATGGTTCCAGTTATACGTTTCAGTTCTACTTTTATAATATCATCATTTAGTAGCTTTACAGTTATGTCTGTTTTGTAATATAAACTTAAGGTTTCGTTAAATTCAAGTGAGAAACAAATGTGTACTTTATTTAATGCATTGGGGAATTCCTCCATCATTTACTTTATGTTTTCTTTTTCCCAAAGAAGCTCCAAGTAAATACTAAAGTGAAGATGGTATGTTACCTTGCCTTGTTTCTTCTCCCTTTGATGAGTCACCTTTGTCTTTCGGGTTAACATCATCGTTTGCCTTTGGTTACGATCATCTTGACATTTACGGTTACAATCACCTTTCGTTTTCTTTGGCATTTGCTAAAACACCTTAGATCATCCATACTCCCATCGAAGTCACGAAGTTTCTATCTCATTAGGCGTACGCATACTCTCTTCTCTTGGTTCAAAGTCCCCCAATTCCACAGAGGCACGTGATAGTGAGAAATCACTTTGAAAGCTACATACACAAGATAACAGAATCAATATATTGAAATTATAGAAGATAATAACAAAAGTGAAAAGGACTTACGGAATTGAAGCCAAAGCGACTAGGAAATTGGGTGTGAAAGCTGGGAATGTTCACATTTAGAGCCGTAGAATCAATTGTCTTGATACCAATGGCATCTTTTCATTGACAATTTTGAATGTGGTAATCCACAGAGGTTGACAAGGCATATCATTGTCCGGAAAAACAGTGTACCGGACAAATC
Source organism: Gillenia trifoliata (assembly GCA_018257905.1). Lineage (NCBI taxonomy): Eukaryota > Viridiplantae > Streptophyta > Magnoliopsida > Rosales > Rosaceae > Gillenia > Gillenia trifoliata. The sequence goes on along the minus strand of CM031085.1, from coordinate 12,694,741 downwards.
GAAGTGCCCCAAGCCGAATCCAGATCTTGCGAGGCCCTATTTGCATGAACATTCACTTTACACAATGAATTCATGCCGGGCAATAGAATGGCCTGCCTAGACAATAATTATCCTTTGAGTCCTTCGTAAAGGAAAATGCAATAACCTCTCCAAAAGTGGCCGATAAGGCAAGTATCTTGTGTACAACCACGGCCCTTCCATAGAAAGGATAAAGTACGATCATATCCATCTCCATAGCTTTTGACTTCAGACCATTTTGCAGTCGCTATATTATAAACCACATGAACTCAAAGGACAAGGGTAATCTAAGGAGATCAAAATAGAGCCATGACAAACAGCATAACCAACTATTTGCATGTATCTCCATTTCTTAGTAAATAATGGGAAAGGAGGTATAATGCACCATGAGTCATGGGTGGGATCATAACGCTGGAAAGTCGCATCTGGCAGCCATGGCTGGGTCTCCTGGACTTTGAAGATAATACAGTTTGCCATACGCCCTGATTAAAAGTCCATCTGGCTTAGAATCCATGGGTGAGCTAATTGTCTTCAGGGATTTAGTGTCCGTGTCAAAACTGTATCCTGTTAATGGCAACTCGCGCACAGGGTCACACAGTGTCCAAATAACCCATCATTTAGCACTATGAATATCTTGGAGAAATTTCTTACCGGCCAATTGAGAACAATTGCACATGGACACATCATTAGAAGTATTCGATAGAGAGTCATTCAAATAGCGTTCATCAGATATTTCGCCGCGCACCAATCTTTCCTCGCTTGATTTTAAATTGAATTAATGCACCCAGATGTGAGCCCAGCATAACATCTCAGCAACACAAATACAGGCATTGCTTCCCCCACTCCATGCAATCTCCTTTACTGCTAACCAGACGAACAGATGATACAAATTCCATTAAAAAACCAAACTGTGAACAAATGTGCATGAATAAACAGACCATCTTCATTACAAAGAAATCGATAATTAAGAATAAATCATCAGAATGAGGTCTAACAACCGGGATACGGAAATAAAATGTGCTGTGTTATATTAAAATAACAGACCTTACAGAATTAGATGCCACCCTTCTCAAGATTTACACACACAACAAAATCTTCTTGAATCCGATATGCGCAGCCCTTTACTACTCTTTTCAATCTGTCATCGGAAGGTGATCGGACCACCTGTTGTCGTGACTTTTACTCATTGTCTCCGCACACTGAATCTCTCTCAATTCGGTCTGCATTGGGAGTAAATTAGCAAACCCAACTATCAGGCCCAATAGATATTACACCTAAGCGCAATTGACATTTATCACATTCCAGGGTTTAGGGTTTATCAAGCAGCTCTATATATCCGAGTAATTTTCCTAATTCTTTTTACACAATTATTAAAGAAAAGACATGCATAGCAGATATACACCAGCCAATTAATCAGGTGTAGGCTTGGAAACCCGATTGCCAAAAGAACTGGGAAACATGAATTGGAAACCCTAAAAATACCTCGAAATCTTGCTCGCACCCGACTCTGCTCCAAAAGTCTCAAGCCGAGAGGCAGAAGAGAAGGCCAGCACAGGAAAAATGATGAAAAAATATCAGGTTTTGGGTTTAACCGTATATGCCAAGTTCACTTGTACTCTTCTTTCTTTCTTGGACTGGACGCTTGCTTAAGGAACGAGCTGACTAAAAAGCGTTTATTTCTTTTTTCGGTTACTCTGTTTATTTCATTCGCTTCTAAAAAATTTCATTTCAGATTCCTAATTTAAAATTTAGGCGCCCATTGTCGATCAACCACCATGCCAACCAAAATTTGTGCAGAAATGTCAGAGAATTTTAGCGGTCATTGAAGACTTATAGGGTGTAAATAAAGGAAGTAGGCTACGGTGCTGCTAAGCTTTTGAATGCTCACACCGATCTCACCATTAAAAGGAGGGGAGGAGAGAGGGAGAGAGGGGAAAGGAGGAGTGAGACGGTGTGAGCATTCGATCTTTGCGAGGCTGTGGCAGGTCAAGTAAATAAAATAGAAAGTACAATAATAGGTTGAAACTATTACAACAAAAAGTTTCTAATTAGGAATTTGAAAAGAAAAGATCTATTTTTAGGGATAAATAGATTAGAAAGTATGAATAAGGAGTCAAGTTATTTGAACAGTCCCTTGGAGATGGTTTTATGGGTGTGTCTCTTTAAACTAGCATTTCAAGTGATTAAAGGACTCTCTAACCTATGGGGTTTATTGTATATAGATTTTGATGAAATTTGCTTGACTTTCAAATTTAAGTATATTCCAAATCAATTTTAATGGGTCAACAAAAGTCACATTAAAACTTTGTATTTATTCAATTATGACTTTTTGTGAGTCTATAAAAATCTATGTGTATTCAAAATTTCATATATTTTACATAATTTTAAAAGTTAGCATTAAAGGGCTGTTTGGTGGGCCGGTTAGGATAGGTTGTGAGCAATTAAAATTAGGAGTGGGTTGTTCGGAAGCCCAGGGCGAGCCCTCCGCAGAATCACCGTCACGAGAAAATCGGGATCAACTTTCAATAAGCCAGGCAAAATTTCGGTATGCGAGAAATTTTCAGGTTCGGACCCCATTGATGGCAATCCCATTCAACCCACTTTCTGACAACCAAGCACGGCTTAACCTACCGAGGAATAGAATAAGGAGGAAAAGCATATGCTTCTATCTAACTTGGTTTCTAGAACATCATTATTATTATTATTATTATCATTATTATTAGAGAATGTTATTAACACTCAAAAAAATTTATTTTACACTTTAAATTTTTTACATTTAAAAAGAAAAATACACTTCTTAAGAGTGCAAATTAAGATTTTTGGGTTGACTTGTTTGCATGATCAAGAGTCCAAAAAGGAGCATAAAGTGAGAGATGCTTTACTTAGTCCATCTCCAATGGAGAACCAAATCTCAAACTTAGCCAAAAAATATATGAAATCTTGTTAAATGGTTCTCAATCTTACATCGGTCATATTCGAAATATTTGTCTCTAAAGATGGATATTTTCGATATACATCTTAAAAAAATAATGTGTTCCAAAAATTATATTTAAATAGGTACAAATAGTTTAATTAATTTTAACAACACATAGTAGTTTTTTGATAGGGTACTATAATGTTTTTCAATATGCTACAAAGTAATAAAATATTAAGAGAAATAAAATATAACTTTGCACTGTTGGAGAAATATTATATTTTTAGTGTGCTATACTTAGAAAAAAATAGTGACTAAATATGGACAAACCATTAGAGATGCCCTAGACCAGGAGGCTGATTTGCTACTGAGCTTAATATACTCTTAAGTCATATGATGCATGAGTAATAATCTTACACATTAACATTCCTCGTATAGTTTGATTTTGTCTAAATATTTTTATGTTTGGTCTCCATGCAACTTACTGATTCAAAGCCCCGAGGGGATGTGTATGAAACGTACATACATACATGAAACGGATTTACCGTCACGTGGCGTACCAATCTAATAATACATTGTCATGTGAAGAAAAACTTGCACTTGGCAATGTATTATTGGATGCGGGACGCCACGTGGCGGTGAACCCGTTCCATGTAAATCTTTCTCGTATAATCGATACTATTACTCGAACAATCATACTCAAGTCGATGGAATTGCTTAATCTTAAACGGGATCTAAGTATATCGAGTGACCTTGAGCTAGATTTGGTATATTTTCTCAGTTGTTTGAAGAAGATGGATTGCGATTTCTTCAAGAGCAAGTTACAGCAGGAGACTGGTTTGCTTCTGAGCTTTATCTACCGTAAGTGTTTTTATGCATGTTTCTTGAGTGATATAAAACACTGCAATCATTTTTTGCTGAGTGTTTGATATGTTTCGTTTTCAAATCCTGTTTCTTTTCAACTTGATGATATACAGCTTCATCTGCAATATTCTGCACCCAATTTTCAGAAATACACACACACACACACACACATATACATTCTAAATATGTGGAGGGGATGGTTCAAACTGCACGGGCGCTACATAATTACGTTTTAGTTATATAATTTGTGCTCTGTGTCCTGTTTGATTTCCAACGTACTAGATTTGGAATATTATTATCTCAGTATTGAACAACATGAATTGCTGCAATACTTTTGTGCTTCCGAGTCCGTCCTTCATCTTATGCCCTTCAAAACCTTGAGTTTTAGATTGACGTCATTTTTTGCTTTGAAACGCTTTTCCCTTGGAATAGTGCAGGACTGCAGATTTTCGATCTCACTGAGACGCAACAACGGGAGATGGTTTCTGGACCTAATTGATCTGCAGTAGTTCCGACTGTACTTCAACTGAGGCCGGAAATGAATGCATCTCTGGAATTTAAGCCATTACCAATCCAGGTTCATGTAGCAACAATATTTTTGTCATTGCAGCTGATATTTTGCTTCTGTTCATCTTGTTATGTATGTTCATATGCAAAATATCATTTAAGAAGGTTATAGCGCCATCTCCAGTGTCCATGATCTCGGCCACCTTTAATGCTGGTTTGGCTTTGGCCTACTTCAGGTTTGGGATATATGGACAATCTTCGAGAAAGTAAATGCAGAGCATACTGTTTTTCCCCTCCATGGATGGCTAGTTTTGTTATTTCAATGGTTGCTTATGGCTTTACCCACAACCCCAACATGTTGTGATAACAAAATCTTGTTCGATACTTGCCTTCTTGATTGCAGTTCATCAATTTGGAAAGCTATTGTTGATGAGGAAGTATCGGTTAAGATTGTTTTCAACATTTGTTATGTCCCGGGATCAATTCTTTTACTATTTAGTGCATTTCAGGGAAGTGATTGTTCGAAAGGCCATTCAGAAATCCATGATGACGCCTTCTACACACCTTTGAAAGGTGCAGAATCCGATATCATTGGTGAAATCAGTTCAAATGAAAATGTGCCTCCTTTCACAAAAGTAGGGTTATTTAGCTCAATGTCATTTTGGAGAACGGAGATATTCCGCAACCGCGACAGGAGGCTGAAGGCCATTACGGAAGCACTTTCAAATATGAAGATTTTGAAGTTGTATTCCTGGGAGACAAATTTCAGGAATGTCATAGAAGGTTTACGAACGGAAGAACTAAAATCGATATATCGTGTTGTGACAAAAGGGATATCATATAGCTCTATTCTCGGCATCTCCTCTTTTGGTCGCAGCGCGTGGTTACATTTAGAGCATGCTACTTTTCTTGGGCTTACACTCTCTCCTGGTAATGTATTCACGTTTCCAGCAACTTTACGCCTCTTTCAGGAGCCTATTAGGTTGACTGCAGATGTTTTCGGTGCATTTCTTGTTGCACCAGAGTTGAGCATTCCATTTTCTTCAGATCTTCCGAAATTTCGCGGGATAATACTAATTCAACAAAGGTTGCATTAAAGAACATCAATTCGGTGGTGAAAGCTGGAGAAATAAATCAACCCTTTCAGCTGCAATTCTTGAACAAGTTCCGCGCCTGAATAGCATTGTAAGTAATAATTTCCTTCTAGAACTTTTTTTTAATTTTTTTTTATTTATGATATGGAAAGTCTAACTAGTTAAGATTCTGTCTCCCTAAATTTACAGGTTCAAGTGAATGGGAAGATAGTGTTTGTTTCTCAGTTTGCATGGATTCAAGATCCTGTTACTTTACAAGTGTTCACTGGTGAAGGACCATGCATGAGATGTTTCCGTTCTTCGTTGTAACTCATGAGAAATTTTTCAAAGTGTCCAGTTTTTAATCGAGTACTCCACATGTCATAATACAAATGCAGGGACACATAAAAATATATTATTTACTCCCATTATATTATGACATGTGGAGTACCCTTTAAAACCCAGATACTTAAAAATCTCTCCTAACTCAGATAGGAGAAAGAGGTGTCAATTCAAGTGTTGAGAGTCTCTTGGAGATGCTTACTAAGCCCATGTACTTATTGTATTCCTTGTAGGACTGAATTTTATATAAAGAGAAGAGCTTGACTCCTTAAGGTTAAGGAGTTCCTCCTCAATTTACTTCGTGTTCGATTCACAAAACTTCGTGTTTATAATCGAAACCGTTTATATTATAAATTATTTTGTAAAAATCATCTCTACAAAAAAAATCAATTAAAACTAAAGTCGTTTAGTCAATCAACAGTAGCAAATAGATTGATGGTTCATAAATACTTTTACTGAATCTGTCCATTTGTTTTCGTATCGTTTGATGGCATGAACTAATATGTAATTGATTTTTTACAGAGATAATATTTATTGAGTAATTTATAAAACTAACGGTTCAGATCATATGTCAGAAGTTACATGAATCGAGAAGCCGAAGTTAATTCCTTGTATAAATTAGAAGTGGTGTTAGACATGGACTAGGATTCTTGAACCCGAAATTAGTATCTATAAATAATGGCAGAAGAGAAAATATGATATCAGAAATTGTGAACAACTTTTCTCTCTGATTGAAACTATTAAATTTTGCTTCCCCACACTCTAATTGGACGCCCAAAAAACACCCCTAAACCCCGAACCGACAAGAAGCTTGCGAGTCTCTCAACCATGTCGAATTTCCCAACGGATCTTCTCATCGACATCCTCGTACGGCTCCCGCCCGACGATTTGCTCCGATGCATGTCCGTTTCCAAAGCTTGGAACGCCCTCATCCGCCACCAACACTTCATCAAATCGCATGTCCAACACTCGATCAAAACCAACCCCAATCGCACCATTTTATTCAGGCGATGGGGGCCGGGCTCTGGTGCTCTCTTTTCATTGCGTCTTGACGACGACAAAGGTTTTGGGGCAACCGTCGAGGTTGCGCAGCCGTTGAGCCTCCCCGCCGGTTGCGATTTCTTGTCGGACTGCTCCGTTAATGGTCTGGTTTGCATTTACTACAAATACACTCGGTCTCAGGGTTTGGCTCTTTGGAACCCGTCAATCAAAAGGTTGAAGAACATTCCCTTCCCACGCTTTGAGCCGCGGCCGTCGGATTCCGAGATGAAGAATGAAGGACAGGCGTTTTATGAATTCGGGTATGATTCGGTTACCGACGACTATAAAGTTGTGGGAATTCTTGAGTACTTCAATCGTTTGTGGGTTAACGTGAGTTCTCAAGTTCAAATTTATAGCCTAAAATCTAACTCATGGAAAAGGATTCAAAAGTTGCCTTGCGTTGGTTTCCGATTTCACTCCAAAACCGGGTCGTTGGTGAACAATGCTGCTCTTTGTTGGCTGGTGAATAAGCAATCAGATACGAGTCAGCACTTGATTCTCACCCTCGATCTCGCCGCGGAGGAATATTGCCAGTTTCGCACGCCGGTCGATGGGAGTGACTCTTCTGAGATGTTCTTGGCGGTCTCGGGAGGCTGTTTATGCATTTATGTCAATCGCTGGGGTGCCGGAAGCGATGTTTGGGTTATGAAGGAATACGGGGTGACAGAATCCTGGACGTTGCTATATTCTATCGAGCAGGAAGCTATGCCTTGCGCGCTTGAGTGCTACAAGCCTGTGGCGTTTTCAGAGAATGGTGAAATGCTTGTTTTGATTAAAGATAACCGTTCCCTTTTTTGGTGTGATTTGAAGGAAAAGAGAGCCCAACCGGTTACAATTTCCGGCCTGCCCTTCTACTTCAGAGTAACAATTTGTGTGAGGAGCATTTGTCTTCTTGACGGTGATCCTGTGCCTGTTGGGATCAGCCGCACGTCCTTTTGTAACTCTTCTGAGGAGGCAGCAAGACGGTTGTACCTCGTCTGAGGAGGCAGCAAAACGGTTCTACCTCGCGGTGTTGAGGTGGCGTTGTGATCGAAGGAAGCAAATGCTGGATCAATTTTCGCGTGAGACGACGATACAAAAGTAAGCTAATAACTTTTCTAGTTTTTTTGTGGTTTGAACAAGTAATCCTTTTCGTGTTAAGTAAGTTGGTATTTGTATTTGATTAGTTTCATCATTTCGGGCTTTAGAATTAGTGAATGTAATTTAGAATGTATCTACTCGTAAGATGAAGAGATGAATCAATCAATCGCTTGACAACAAATTAGAGCCCGTCTTATAACCATTTGGTTGTTTGTTTTGAGTTTTCGCACTTTCCCAAGAGATCATAATTACATTAGGGTTAAGGCGGTTGAGCAAAAACAAACTCATCAAAAAAATTATTACCAAACGGGTCCTTAACGTTTAAGAGGTCTGCATATGTTTAATATGGTGGGCACGATTCCATTAGAAAAACAAATTAGTGTAACGAAATCCAGCGCCCAATTTTTCCAACAAATTCAGATCGCGAGTGTCAAATGGGTACATTTTATCTAGCGATCAATCTATTGATATGGAGAGTAACTGTCTCTCTCTCTCTCTCTCTCTCTCTCAAATTAATTCCGAGCATTGCTTCTACTAAATTCCCCTTGAATTAATTCGGAAAGAATGCACCACCAAAATCATGTGGAAAATCTTGAGTGTCACCACACCAAGAGGGGATATATCTCCATGTTAGCGTCTCACTAGTCAAGTGAACCGACTATAAAAAGAGTCAAAACTATATTTGTAGGGAATTAATTCCGAAAGAATGCGCCACCAAAATCATGTGGAAAATCTTGAGTGTCACCACACCAGGAAGGGATATATCTCCATGTTAACATCTCACTAGTCAAGTGAACCGACCATAAAAAGAGTCAAAACTACATTCGTAAGAAATGTCACAAGGCTAATGAGTCAAAGATAAACGCAACAACTTTAATCAATTAGCAGTTTACTATCATTTATTTAATGGGATCGTCCTTATCTACTTCTAATTGTAATTTATAATACATAAAACACATTAACATATCCAAAAGCTGACACTAATCTGTGGTTTTATACTATCCATACCTGTCTTGAGAGCTTGAATTCCAGGTCACCATGTACAAAAAAAAAAACAACCGCCTTAGACCTGGCTCAGTCATCATCTAGTAGATTCCCCAATCTGTAACCCAAAATTTGTCTGTAATTTGAGGCCACTGTGGCACTGTATGTGTCAACCGGTTTCCAAAACCAAAGGCCATGTCTTACCTCTGATGCTCAACGGACAGGGAGGCATCGAGCGAGATGCATATTAGTTAACTAACACCCGGCTGGATCATAGGGAAGAAAGACCAATTCTTTGATGGCCCGTTTTCCTTCGGACTAACCTTCTCATTTGCCCACCAGTCGGAGCCAATAGAACTTGAGTTACCTGAATCTCCTCCATCGGCATTGTCAAAATTAAATTCCTTAACAGAACCAAGCGTGATGGATCGCTGCTTCTGATGCAGTTGTGCCTCATCCTCGTCGGCCACTGATGTCTCTGGTGCATCACTGGGAGTCTCACAAGCAGGGCACTCCGAACTGCTCACTGCTTTGCTAGGATCCTCTTTGCTTTTGGCCTTTTCTGTTTCTTCTACAGATGTCAATACAACTTCAGCTAATGCCACTGTCTTCTTTTCAACACATCTTACAATTGCTTCGGAACTTAACTCAAACGAGACTCTATGGTTGATCACAATTTCATTATTTCGACCTCTATTGTTTGATCGTGGATTTAATACCACCTCAGGGGTTTGAGGCTTTAGAAGGAAACCATCAGAAGCTGTTGACCTTGCACCATCAGGGGTCACAGAACCAGAACCTAGTCTTGAACCCCAATCACGGGTGGAGAGAATGTCAAGGTTCAAGAGCTTAGGAGGATCACCTGCTCGGAACTCCAGGAAGTGAGGACCACCAACAGCAAAGTCACGGTCAGGAAAAGGAGAAGAAGTACCAGAACCTGAGATGCCTGAGCTTGGCGATATAAGCTGACCAACTGGGCTTCCAGGGTAAAGTTGGTAAGACGGAAACTCATAGTGAGATAATGGGAATCTCTGACCGCCTTCACCATTCCGGAAGTGAGAATCAAGAAGCTGAGCAAATGGAACCTCGGGCGAGGAAGGTGTAGTCAAATGAACAGACTCAGGAGGAGGAGTAAAGGGAGCAGTTGATGGTTCAGTTGAGAAAACAGGCGGTGAGACTAACTGGGTTTCGTGAGCATAAGGACCGATAGCAAAAATTGAGGCAGGCCCAGGGGAGTACATGCTGGCTGAAAGAGAGAAAAAACCAGCTGGTGATTGTGTGACAGAAGGAGGCTCTGATTGAAAAAACGATGCAGGAGAGGACGGAGGCGCAACAAAGGGAAATACAATTGAAGGTGCCTGGGTTGAACTTTCTGCTCTTGGAGCATCACCCCCAGAGTCCGTTGTTTCTGGAACAATATGCCCAATTCTCTTTCTGTGTCTTTGAAATCCAAAACACCAATATGTGCTCAGGCAACTCCCCCATCTTCTCTTCTTCATTAAACCAAAATTCATGATTAAAACAAATCATTAATACAACAAAAACAGCATTAGTTCTCTTTCCACACTACGGATAGTAACGAACAATTTGAGTCTATTACAGCATATCAGTTCGCAATGCCAAATCCAAACGGCTGTTGCGTTACCTAAGAACAATTTCTATTCTGAACTTTAAGTTAGCTTAAATAAGCACAAGTGGTCCTTGTTTCGCTTTAACTTGTTTATTCATTATTCATTCTCTCTCTTTTTCGTATACTTCTTGTATAAATCGCAATAAGAGCATATCTAATGCATGCAAACTAGCCTACGCAAAAGTGTTATTTCCGCTGCGGAAGCTCAATACTGATCAATTAAAGCTGAGACTCCCAATGTTAACTAAAAAGACTGAACCGGTTATAACGACCCTGCCTCCTCCACAATGACAAATTATAATTCAGAAGGAAACTTTTTTCTTATTTCTTTTCTTTGTTTGTTTGTTTGTTTCTTCGGTTGGCTGCGAGTGAGACCAAATGAAAATCACTCCAATAATCCCCAGAAAATTTCTTATCATTTCTAAACTTTAGTCACCAAAGCTCCATGCTTTTGCAAAAAGCAGGTCAACTCCTAAGAAATTATATGGAAATTTCCACTTCCAAAAGCACTTTCCAGGCCAGAAATTTCCAAAAAGGCAGCTCCAATGAATTTAAAAAATACCCAATTCATAAAAACCAAATCAAATCTACAAAACCAACAAGCAAGAACAAAGATTCACAAAACACAATCGGATTTTAATCTCTCTCACAAAAACATGAGATTAAAATTAAAAGTTAAATTTATCAGGACTAAATATTAACACTTCAAAAATCCTCCAAACAAAGTCCAATAAACATATTCAGAATCAACAAAAACGAAAAAAATAACATTTTGTGAAAAATTTACCTCAACGGTGGCGTGAGGCGCACGGTTCTCCGCGGCTGCGATCGCAGAAGCAGCTGCGTTTATAGTCTCCAAAGCGGTGTTCCCAGTTCTCGAGTCCCCATTAACACCCCTCATCTCCGCTTCTCTCTTTCACCGGAAATCGCTGTTTTTCATCGGACTTCCGACTCCGGCCGAGAAAATAGTCCGATTTCTCGAGAAAATTGAACAAACCAAACAACCCAGAACAGGAAACGGATGATCAAACGAAAAATTTGGAGACTTGGGTTTTGAAGATTGAATCGGGAAATGGAAAAACGAATCAAAAATCCGACTTTTGAGTCTCCGAGATTTGATTTGATTTTTCTCTACACTGTGTCTGCGCGTGTGTGTTATGTAGAAATGAATAAAATGATATTTAGTGGTAATATATATTTATATATTTATTTTAATTTAATATTTTTGGGTGACAACTTTTGAGGTCAAACACGGCAATGACTTTGTTTTGTGTTGTAATTTTGAACACCTATAACTTTAGATTAGTGTTTATAAATTTGATTATATTATGATTGGAAATCTTGCATTTTACTAAAATACCCTCGCTTCTCTTTTCATGGTTACAATAGTTGCAACATGGATCAAAATTCAAGTTTTTTGGATCAGATAATGTGAAAGTTAATGTGTCTTAGTAATAAATAGTCATAATAATTGTTGAAATATGTGTATACTAGAAGTCATATTACGCAATAACTTTTTTCTTTTTTCTCAACCAAAAGAGATGGAGAATTATAACTCGTAGTCTCTTATAATATTTATTTATATAACGTTATTGGGTGAGGATTTAAGCTGAGTCATACAATTAGCTAGTCATAATTAGATATCAAACTCGTCATTCATGATAAATGAACTTAAAATATTCTATTTACAAATAAAGAAGAATATTCCTAAATTGAGAGCTAACTAGTGCAACGAGTTAAACAAAGGTAATAATAATCACACATATATTTTGTTGATTAACTCAACCAGAAACAACAAACAAAATTAAATAGAATGCGTAAGAGGAAGAAAGTTATATTTTTTTTTTTTGGTCAGGGAAGAAGATTATCATTTCTCGCAGAACTAATACTATTTCATGCAAATTCATTTTCATAGTAAATGGTGGGGTCCGTCTGAGGGTAGTTTTGTCAATTGCCGTACCGCAAGGACAATTAGTGATAGCGTTAGTTGGAGATTAATCAACAATTGTTTTTATTTATATATATATATATATATATATATATACATATTAAAAGGGGACAAAAAGGTTGGGGGGTATTTTGTCAAACAAGGGTGCACGTGTGGGCATCCAGTTCTTGATGGCTTTCGTGCGCAAGCGCAACACCAACCAGCCCCCACTGGCCACTGCCTAATCAAATGTGGGGCCTACAATCCTTAAAATTCTCCATCTTTACCCGCCACTTTAAACTAACTTGCACGGTTGGTGCATCTCTCACTTACCCCTCCCTTTCTTTTTTCGCTTTTTCCTTTTTTACTTGACATGTAGGTTATATTCGTACAGGTTTATCATGTGGAACCATAAAGGAATTCAATTAATTAAGATATTTATTATTGCTAAACATATATTTGAGAAATAAATCAAAATTGAATATCGCGATATTTAATAATAACGCTATATTAATAGGTATGTTCTATAATATTCAAATATCCAATATGTTTGGAAATTCCAAATAATATTTACTTGTGACTTAGCACTATGGTTTAATAATTTTTTATTTTATCTTTAGTGACATGTTTTAAGTTTAAATGTCAGAAATGACGAGTTCACAACTAATTTATTTCTTATTTTCTTTTGTATTAAAAAATAATAATAATAATACTTGCCTCTTTTTCAAAAAGTAGGAAAGTCCTTCCCTAATTCATATTAATGTATCATCATTCTAATGTGCAAATATCATAATTATAACCATACTTTTTTTTCTATCATCCATTAAAAATTTTCTATAAAATATTTTTTTTGATTTAGAAACTGTTGAGTTATCTATTTGAATCTTGAATCAAATAACAGTTTACTGACAATTAAACAGTCTTCAAATTAAATAAATAATTCTATAAATAATTTTTAAATGATAATAAAAAGAATAAATAATTCTGATTATTCTTATTGCCACGTTAGTGGAGAAAGAAACTTTCACCCTTCCCGGAATGAAGAAAGTATTCTCCTTTTGTAATATGCCTTTCCTATGAATCTCTTGTGAATTTGATGCCCCAAGAGCCAAAAGCCACCTCCCCATCCCCTTTCCTCACATTGCAATAGGTTAAAGGCCCTTTTCTTTTCTCTCCCCTACCTTTTCTTATTACATTTTTAGTTTTGACCCCTTTGCATTAAGGCGTCATGCTCGTCGGTTCACTATTGAACTACACGTGTGAATTTCTTTAGAACGAATGGACTTTTAAATCTAGGTTTCCCATGTGTGGTTGTGTGAAAAGCATACTCATCATCTACGGTTCACTGTCGTCTGACGTTTTGATCTAATAACACATTGTTATGTGAAAAAAAACTTGTACATGGCAATGCATTATTGGACAATAACTATTTCCATGTAAGTCATTCTCCTACCTTAGAGACTTGGACACAAAATGCCTACATACATACTTTCCACTTTTTCAGTACACATTGTTCACAACTGTGGATGCTAATTTCCACCAGTTGATGACTTGACAAATCTGCACCTGTAAAGCCAATGGATCACCGATGCCTAAGTTAGTTTCTCTGAAAAGGGAGAGAGTTTAGGGCTTGATTGCATAGCACAAGCTTACCAAAATGTGGTGGAGATTGAGGTATTTATAAGAGGAGAGTGGCCGGCCATGTGGTGTAGGATTACGCCATATGTCGGCTTCCAGTTGGCCAGTGAATGTTTTTCGTAAGATGGATGGAGAGATAATTGTCAAAGATATATTTAATAAAATAATATCTTGAAATTATTCCTAGAGAATCCTATATGGATTCCTTGAATAAAGGAATCAGTCTTCATATGAAAAACTAAGAGAGATTTAATTTCCTCATAATTATCTCTGCTACCAGTGGGCAACAAAGCTTGGAGAATCGTAATCAGCAACGCAAAGAGTCTTCATGAGTGAGAAGCATGTGTGGAATTGGCCATTTAATAAGGGTAGTCTCGCCAATAAATAATATTTGTTCACGTGTCAGCTCTACAATTTTTCGAATTATTTTTGACTCCACAACAACCACTTGTTTTATGGGGTAAGAAAAATAACTAAAATGTTACCTAAAAGTGAACATGTTGGGTTATCGAGCATGCTTTTGGGATGTGTCATTCACTCATTAGTATGTTCTATTTATCTTTATATGAGTTAAAAAGCAAATCACCATCATATTTAAAAGTGGAAATGCAGTTAAACATGTAAAAAGATTAAATAAAAAGCTTGGTTTGATGAGTTACCAAGTTTGGTACAAAAGGAAAAGGCTCTGGGATTGGGATACGTCAAACCTAACTAAAAATTAACTTTTAAAAGTTAAGAGGATAGAGATACTTTTGACTCTTAGGAACACTAATTATGCAAATTTGATTGATAATTTCACAAATTATTGCATTCATGAGTGAAGGATTCCCTTTGGGGCCTTTTGGTCAAAGCAAAGTAGATACCTCGTTGGAAAGTTTGGAACTCATGTGTTTGCCCCATGATATCGACCTTTCTAGGGCGTTTGAACTTATGCTTTGCATTGAGGTCAAGTTTTTCTGGTTCTTATTAGTCAACGTCTCACGTGCCGCAGGCGTGACCATTTCAAGCCTCCGCAATAGATTTGATTGCAAACAAATGAAGAAGTTACATGAAACATGAACGCCAAAGTGGTAGGATTCCAAATCAACCATATATACATGAAACAAGATTCCAAATCGACCATATTTACATGAAACAGGAACGCTAAAGTTGCAGGATTCTAAATCAACCATATTAAGCTATGTCGGAAAAGTTATTAATCCCGAATGCCACGGTGACGTGGTGTAGGCCATCGGTAAAATCTTAGATGAGTTTTAAGGTAAAGATTTTTAAAATGCAAGTACAGGTTTGTTATTATCGTTGAAGGCGCTTCTATTGTAGTTTTCTTTGGATCAAGTTAGAGAGAGATGTTTTGACTTGCCGTCCTTTTTCGTTTGAAGTTGATATTAACACTCTAAAAAAGTTGTACTCCGCAATGAAAATAAATCAATAAAGAATTCATCTAGCGCAAAATGGAGTACTTTATAACACAATTTGTACAGAAAACAAGCATTTCTATAGTGAACTTGGAGAGGGAGACATTTATTGTGAGGATCTTTCATCCTGGATACAAGTCAAAAGGTGATTATTTCTCTATATTACAAGAGAACGATACACACGCGTACGCAGTTTCTCATCCAAATTAACCGAAAATTAAGCCGCCAAGCTCTTGGAGGCGATCTCAAACACGTTTTCTGACAGTCCATTGGTAGACAATATCTTCTCCAGCTGTGCCTGCAAACACCACACCGTGAAGTCTATTACCGTGCTGCTCTGGAATGGAAAAAATACCATATATTGCAGACTAAAAATCGATGTTTCTGTTCGAACTTTATAAGAACACTGTGCTTTGTAGTCCGAAAAATAAAGCAATGCCTAATAAATGTACTTTGGAAAAGCTAACAAAAATGCTAGCGATAAGAATGAAATTGTTACCTTGGCAAGGTTTTGCCGGGCTTCATCATAGCGCCTCCACCTTGAGAAGGCTGACACCATGCGGGAGGCCACCTGCAATCCGTGACCAAGGATGTTATTAGGGAAGAAATAACATATAATGACAACCAAGCAATTCACAACAGGAAAATGTTATTCGAGAGGGTTCGATGAAAGGACCTGAGGATTTATCTTATCTAATTGCATCACAATTTCTCCCAAAAACTTGTAGCCTGACCCATCCTTTGCATGGAAATTCACAGGAGAACCACAGAAACCTCCGATCAGTGAGTACACCTTGTTTGGATTGCGCAGGTCGAATGCTGGGTGGCTTAAGAGGTTCCGCACATTCTCAACATTGCCGGGAACGTCAGACATGGCTTGAAGTGCAAACCATTTATTCACAACCTGAGGAGAAGAATACGAAAATACAAAAAAAGAAATGAAGAAGCTTTTAGTTGAATAAATGAGAGAAGAAATCATGAGAAAGGTACATACTAAACAACTATCACAAAAGTATCAAAACTATATGTAGGCCGGGTTAGCACTAAGCCCTTTTTTTGGGGGTCCAAAAGCACTAAGTTACTTAGTATGCAAAGGTGGAAAGGTGGGAAGAACGCAGATAAAATTAAACATCTGATATACGACAACTGATCTTCATTGAAGGAGTTTCAAAAGCTGAAATTGGTAATAAGAAATTGACAAGGAGCTCGGTGAAGAACAACAGAAGTATGAACAAAATAGACAATGAGTCACTATCATAAAGCATCCTGGGTTCAATCTTGCCTTACAATTGACTTGGGAAATGAAAACAAATAACTCAGTGTGTTGCTCCATAAGTCTTTAACAATGCAACTTAACGACAAGGAAATGTAGGTTTAATGAACATCATACAGGCTTACATTAGTTACATGTAATGAAGCTCAGAAAAACATGCAAATGGGGAAGGAGGGAGGGAGGGAGAGGAAAACGCACACCAAAGAACTAATAAATATAACTCATTCTAGCAATTTAGGGACTATTAAGTTGGAAATAGAGCTTTACCAAATAGTCCTCCTGCCATTTGCTATAGAAGTCGGCCAGAATATCATCACGAGTTTTACCAGGGTTTTGTGCAATGGCTGCCAAAGCTGCAAACTGCTCAGTCATGTTTGTGGCAGTCTTGTACTCATTTAGCACAAGCTCGGTACACTTTGAATCTTCGAGCGATGCAAGATATGCTATAGATGAAACGAAATATAAGCACAAGTTCATGAAAAGTTAACTTCACCAATATAGAAAACATTATGTCTCAGAAGAGCAAAACAAACCAAGAGCAACATTCTTCAGAGCACGCCTGGACAAATTAGGGTGGTCAAACACATACTCTTCTGAGCTCCTGTTGTTTTCAACCTGTGAAACATGTAAAGTTCAAGTTTGTTCTCGGTAGAATAGAAAAAGTACACAAAGAACATGATGAATTGCTAAATAAAATTCTAGGTAAATCCAAACTGTCATACTGTGCTAAGAAGCTCTGCTTTCAGTTCATGGGCTAGCTGCTTCCTGATAAAAGTACGAACAGCATGAACAGCATCAGGATCTGCAACTTCCATCATGTCCATTATTTCTCCTTCACCCGGGAGAGTTATTGCCTTTGCCACAAATTCCTAGTCAACCAAAGGCACATACAGTTCACTAATGAATTAATTCTTCCCACATCACAAAAATATTTTTGAAAAAAATAAAAGGCTTCATCATACTTTATCCAAGCTTAAGTCCGATAATATTTTTCTGAGCCCAAGCACAAACTTCGGATTCAAAACCAAAGGTTTGTTTTGTTGGAAATCAGCAACCAAATCGAGCATCAGCTTACGTGCCAGCACTTGTCCAGCCTCCCAGCTGCAACACAAATATAAACAAGTAAATAAGCAAACTTCAAACAGGGGCTCATTTAATGAAAAGAGATATTTTCTGCTTTGCACAAGACAAACCGGTTGAATTCGTCGGAATCATAAGCAAGGAGTAAAAAGAGATCACTATCCGTGAGATCAGTTTCCAGACGAATCGGGGCACTATAGCCACGGAGCAGAGATGGAATCGGTCGTTCGGATACATCCGAGAAAACGAATTCTTCTTCTTTCTGCAGAGGAGAGTAAAAGAAAAACTATTAATACAAGCATCTAGTGTCCATTTAAAAGACCCAATTTTACACTCCAACACCTCTATGTTTTGCCAATATACATCATTGGGTAAAGTGGTGCAAAGATTACTCAAAGAAAACAAATTAAAGGCTTTGCATTTAACAAGTTTGAAAAGAGATTTCAGTTTTACAGCTTTACACCCATTTAGTAAGTATATGTTCACACAAAAATTTATGTTAGTTATAGTCCAAGCTACTAAGAATTCTTAATTGCATATCAATGACATTATTGTTTGACATATAGCCTCTAAAGTGGTTGCTAGAGAGAGAGAGAGAGAGAAGGAAAATCTGAGCCAACCTTCGTTACTCTAAGAACTGTTGTGTAGACTGGCTGACCATTGTTAGCAATAGACAGCACTGTCCCATCATGATGCACAGACGAGAGAGGCACCTCCTTGCCAGTTGAGTCGAGCAAACCTACTGCCACGGGAATGAACATGGGTTCTTTAATGGGCTGCCCTGGAGTTGGCGGTACTTCCTGACTGATCATGTCCACCATCAAACTGAGCTAGTTAGCAACTTAGCAGTGCCATCAAACAAAAAGATAGATAAAGACAGCACAGAAAATTATACCCTGATTACATACCTAAACTTCAAAGTAAAAGTACAGGCCTCAGCATTATAAGAGGATGCAACTTTGACAATTGGGGTCCCAGCTTGGGAGTACCTACAGTTTAGTTACGCTCTAATATGTAAGCATTAATACCATCAGTAGGAAAATTAGGAAACTCAAAGTGAGGTACAGATGCAGACCATAGTAAGAAATTAGCAAAATCTGCATTGTTAGCATCTCGCATGGCAGCATAAAAGTCTTCACAGGTTACAGCTTGTCCATCATGTCTCTTGAAGTAAAGATCCATGCCCTGAAATGGCGAAAACTCATATAAGTTGACTTTGGAAAACGGTCCACCTGAAAATATGAAGTCAACTTGTAATCATTCAAGCATTAGTTTTAGAAATAGGCTTCTCAGTCTTACATTTCGGAACCCTTGACTTCCAAGTAAGGTTTTGTACATTCTGACTACTTCAGCTCCCTGATAAAGTTGGACCATAAGATTGTATCATTGAATCTAGCAATAGATTTTGTGCACGCACATATAAGGAAAGAGAGAGGGAGAGAGAGACAAGGAGAGAGAGAGAGAAGAGAAACCTTTTCATACACCTGTCAGAAGAAAATGGAATAACGGAGGATAATTAGACGTCTTCTCCACAAATTATAGAAAAGGAAAACGAGATAGAAAGAATAGTTGCTAATCCCTACCGTCACTGAAAGTAGATGTTGATGAAGGCCCAAAATAACAATCAGATCCAACATGATTGCACAAGAAACTCAAAATATGTCAAAATCGAGAGCACAAGTTCCTATGACAAACAAAAAAGACCTTTACCCTATAGTATAAACAAATTACTGAAGAAAGAAAACTCGCCTGTATAGAAGTTATCCATCTGCATGAAAGAAAGAAAACATGAATATGATCTGAAGGCAATACTTAAAAAAGGATTAGAAAAAGCCAACTTTGTATGAGCTACCAAATAAAAGATGACATCTGACCTTGATGTAAGAATGTGGCCGCACGGGATGAGCCATGGGACCAGCATCCTAAAAGACCGGAAAACATACATCAGCACTTAAATGTGGCACCGTACAACATATCTTAGAAACATCAAATGTACGCCGTACAATGGATTCATAACTCAACAAATAAGCTCCATAAAATAGTATGAAATAACATAGAAAGTGTCAATTAGATGTTGTGCAAAGTACATAACCAAAGAACTAAAGAATAAATAAAAAAAACCTGTGGAAACTGATAATTTCTAAGTCTGGAAACATCAGAAATCCGCTTTACAGGGCGACTCCCCATATCAGATGAAAATTCCTACAAATAGTAAATGTCATAAATGAGCAATACTCCCCATGTCATAAGATCAAATCTACAAATATACTCCATGAAACTATTAATGGCATGGAGGAAAAGATAAAAAGTAATACCTGATCACGGAAAACGGTTAGACCCTCCTTCAGACTGAGTTGAAACCAGTCACGACATGTCACTCTGCATGTATATTAGCCAAACACTTGTTCAAGACTAAACATATTCTTGCATTAAAAAAGGTTGTAGACACCTAAACCCTAATGCCTCAGTGTAAATATTGAACCCTCTCATTGGGCATGACGCATATTCTAAAAAACAATAACTTTGCAAACCAACCTGTTGCCAGTCCAGTTATGGAAATACTGCAAAACAAAAATGGATAAAGACAAAATATCAGCATCAATTTGCTCCTGCCATCCAAATCAAAATTGGCATAGGATGAAGGTTTGTGTCCTAATCTTATAGATGTGAAAAACAAACCTCATGGCCAATAACTCCCAAAATGGCTGCATAGTCTGCATCGGAAGCAGTTTCTGGAGATGCCAAGACAAGTCTAGAATTGAAGATCTGCAGAAATTAAAAATTAATCAACATTCTACATATATAAAGAAAATATGGAACTCGTTATCAAAAAATTAGATTCTAAAAGGCATACATACATTCAAACTCTTGTTTTCCATAGCTCCCCTGGTAATCAAATAAGAACCAAAAGTATCAGTAGTTAAACTACAGAATAAATTAAGTTTAATAAAAATGAAACCATCAGTCACATTCCACCACATAAAGTTCAAATTTTAGATGTTGCATAATTATATTTCAAACTTCTACCGAGAAAGGAAAAAAAAACATACATGTTAAAATCTGGAACAGCCACAATGTTGAAGAGATCCAGATCATACTCGAGACCAAAAACCTATTAGAATAGTCAAATGTTAGCAGAGCACATTAAACTCTACGATCAATAATATTAATAAAAGAACTTTGATATCAAAACCAATAATCTTCTTATACGTAAAGAAACCCACATCCTCATCCCACTTCATAGCTGCCTTAAGCGAATACATGGCATGTGCTGTTTTTGGTACATCTTGAGCAGGGGTCCAAATCCTCAAAGCCACTTTTCGACCCGAACGAGTAGTAAATGTGTCATCTCTGCTCTCGAGCTGTCCAGCAACCAAAGCAAACAAGTAGCAGGGTTTCTTGAAGGGATCCTCCCAAAGAGCAAAATGTCTATTACCCTGAACCAGAAGCACAAGATTATAATAAATAAAAGTACAGTAAATCTCCATGAATTGCTTCGTTTAGCAAGTGATGATCACCTCTAGGTCTCCCTGCTCTGTGAGATTTCCATTGGACAACAACACTGGGTATAATGATTTATCAGCTTCAATGCGGCATGTAAATTTTGCCATTATATCAGGACGGTCCTGTTCCAAAAGAAATGTAATCAGTACAGCAGAAGTTGATTCACATTTTATAACTGGAGGACTGGAATACATAATCAATTAAAATTACCAAACCTGATAGAACGTAATTTTACGAAAACCCTCAGCTTCACACTGGGTGCAGAAATTCCCAGATGACTTGTAAAGCCCCTGCAGTAAAATTAATCTACAGTCAGGGCCAAAAAGAAACACATACCAGGCAAAAAAATATATATAGATATGACAGCATGCACCTCTAATGATGTGTTCTTCTGGGGATACATCTCTGTTAAAATTTCCAAAGTAAATGCACCACTAGGTAGTGATTTTAGTGTCAGATGGCGTGAATCCAAGTTGTAATCCTCCTCCTATCAAGGAAGAAAAAAAAAAAAAGCAAGCAATAAATCATAACCTTTCCAGAAAGGGGTGGAAGAACCTTAGAAAATAAAAAATAAGTAAATAGAATATTTATTTAATGGGAAAAGTATGCTCGTGATCTCAAAGTTCAGGCAAAGTATCAGCTAAAAGCCTAAAAGAGGCAACTTAAACTACCACTATTAAGAATTACGAAAAAACCTTTTCTATGCATTACATCAAGGAATAAGCTTGAGTCGATGCTTATATTTCGCAGAAACCAATCATGAAACTAACCAAAAAACCAGAATGTCACAATAGATATTACATGCCTTTAATTCCTTGCTGTTGATCCGAATTGAGAGTAACTTAAGATCTGTTCCATCCAGAACCAATGGGGAAGAAGACCCTGTCATACAAAGTAACAAAAATGTATTAATTAGAAAACATTACTAGGAATTCTTCTACAAAATAATATGTAGCATAATGCAAAAGATGAGAAAAGCTAGATTTAGAACATTGCTGGAGACAAACGATAGAATTTTCTGACCAAAAAAATCAACTTGTTAAAAAGACAAGGAAGTTACCAAGAGAACAAAGACAGAGATATTTTACTACCAATGAAATACTAAATGCGAAGAGTGGTCAGAGGACTACCTTCAATCCTTGGGAGGACAGTTATTTTTGAACTCACAATTGCTTTCTCCTCACCCAGCGAAAAATTCAAATCCACCTGAAGTAGAAGCTCCATAAGTACCCAAAAAATCCGCATACATAAGATCAGAAACCAAAATGATATATAGTAATCTAATTTATTAAAGTGTAGTATACCGAATCAAAGTAGTAGTCAGGCATTTTGTAATCCTTCAAAAAAATTTCCTTCGGTGCAGCCATTTTGGATTCTTCAACTTGATCTGGCAAGCTTTCTGTGGCAACTAAACAGTTTAGCCTTCTGCTCCCTTGTTTGTCCCTCTGGAATGATTCAATAGTTGCACATGATTAACAAAATCATAAGACAAAACAACTACAAGATTAGTGTGGAGCACGAATAATCTGTTCTGTTACGGAACAAGATCCAAGGACACAACAAATACAAATATGTGTGTGCAAAGAAATATCAGAACACACAAAACAGTTTCTGGCAAAAGCATTGCAACTCACAGGTAATGCAGTATATGGAAAGCGATAATTCCTTGAACACGTGGCCTGAAAACATCAGTTCATTAAGACAGTTCAGTTTTCAGAAACTTCTGTTCGAATTTCAAAGTTGATATAACAAAGTCAGCACTGAAACACAATACTTTTGAACAGAAAAGAAACTGATGAAGAAGTGGAGAAATATGCACAAACCTCCGAAGTAAGGAAGCGCCTGTATCTGGAAAGCCTTTTGGCTGAATTCCCCAACAATCTAACGCGACTCGTACACTGAAGCTGAAAAGACAGAGAAAACATTCAACAAGTGGACTGAGTTTTAAATACACAAACCAAATACAAAACTGCATCTACACCATTTCAACATGCTGTCACTCCGTAATTCTTGAATACAAACCATACAACACATAGATATGACAATCTATATCCTAAAGAGAATAATAAATAGCTGGCCAGACAAGAAATGATAGCTAAAGTGAAGAAATTTGAAGAAAAGAACAAAGAACCAAAGCTATTAACCACGAAAAAGCGACACAAAGTACAACCCTTTAGCAAATTCCTAGTCAGGATTTCAAATATGCTTCTGTGTTTTACTAGAAAACTCAATAGACTATCTCTTACAATCACACACACTAGTGAAACTGCTTGCAAATTACAATCTTTCAATACATCCAATTACAAACAAACACACCAATCAAATATACAAACTAACCACTACCCACTAATCAAAGAAATGGGTTTAGAGCAATCACAGGAGCAGATGAGATCAAACCCAAAAGACTCGTCCTCACAAAAGCAGAACTCTTGCATGGCAGAACCAACCGAGCCATCCCAATTCAAAAAATCCCAAACAAAAGCATTAATCTCCTGAATCCCAATAAGTAATCAAAGTTTTAAAGAAAACCCAGATGCCCAAAACCCCAACAAAATCCCCAAGACGCCCTTAAAACCCTAGATCAAAAATGACCCAGATGAAAAAAGAACATAGCCCATTGATACACTTCTTATAAAGGATATATGGATAATGCAAATTATGGACACCAAAATTCAATAAAATAACAAAAAACCCTAAAAAAAAAAATTAATCCTAGTTTCAATTGAATCTGAAAATATTGAGAAAAAAAATTGAGAGAGGAATTGGATGGTTTCTTCTGCAATTACCTTGTGTGATTTGATGATCAAAATGCAAGGGAAAACCAGGGGCTTTAAAAACAACCTAAGATAGAACCAATGATGGGTGCCCCACTGAAGCTACTTGTTATTATATGCTAAATTACGTTTGATTTTTTTTCGGGAAATTTGATGATAATCTTTTTCCTCTTTTTTAGCAAAATACTATGATGTTCTATTGGCCAATGTTTGGGCTGGGTGTCTGTATTTGTGGGTTGTGAGATCATTAACTTGGCCCAATATGGATGGGTGAGTTAATCTGAGATTTGTTTAGGCTGAGATCATTAGTGGTGGGTGGTTGGTTATGTTAACCATGTTCACCGTCAAACTAATGATGTGTGAGATCATTATGGAGAGGCTGAAATGTCTTTGTGAGTCTTTCCATGTAACATCTCGTAAAAAGTTTGTTATAAAATAATTCCTGAGGAATATTCTCTACACGTGCGTGTTTATTTTGTACACGTGAGCGTGTAAGTTTACTGTTTTGGTGGGTGCAAAATACCCCCAAAACCCAATTTTTCCTTATTCTTTCTTTCCCTTCCTTCTTCCCCGTCACTTTCTTTTCCCCAGATTTTTTTTGACTTTTTCTCCCTTTTCTCTCCGTGGGTGCACAGTGCACACCGACGGAAACCCGTCGAATCGAAGCGAACGAAAATCACCACTTCCTTCGTCTCAACGCCGTGGACTCAATGGTGCAAACCGTTCGTCCAAACTCCCAACCGTTTGACAGGAAACGCAACAGGAAGAACCGGACCTTTCCAACCATTTTTCGGCCAATCTAGACCGAGGTGAGGTTTCTAACTACCACCATTGTGTTCCTCTCGTTGAGTAGATGAATTTTCATAGGTCGTTTGCCTGATTTGGTTGAGTTTTGACGTAGATCGACTTTGCTACAGTGAACCGCAACCTTCGAGGCAATTACAGGCCTTTTGCCAAGCTTGTACGACCAATCCAAAGGTACACCGTGATTCTACTCTTCTCCAGCTTCATTTTGATATATGGCACGTAAAATTTGGCCTTGAAATGAAGAAGATATAGAGCTTTAAAAATTACCCAGAAACCGGCCAAAATTCCGGCGACGGCGGCTGGCGGCGGCGCCGGCGACCGGAGAAGACCAGAGGTGATCGGCGCTGACGTCAGCAAACCGGGTCAGACCGGCCTTGCCGACGTCAACGAACCGGTTCAGACCGGCGCTGACCGGCTCGGCTGAGCCGCGAGTGAAGCCGCGCGTGAGACAGCGAGTTGAGCCGCGCGTGAGACACACGTGGAGCCGCGGCTTGGCGCGTTTGAGCCGCGCGTGGGGGCGCGTGGGGACTCTTTTTTCGATTCCGTCTTCGCGAGGCGACTCGTGACGACGCGTACTACCTAGGGGCAGTACATATGATATTTTTCGAGGTGTTTTAAACCTCCTGGTTGAGCAAACAAGGGATAGGTTTAATTAATTAGTTATTTAGTAACCTTTATGAGTTTAATCATTATTACAGTGATATCTCATATATGTGAGACCTATCCAAAGGACTACCGGGGCTACCCAGGACCGGGGGGCTACGACCCAGCTACCTACAGGTGAGTGAGTGGGTCTTTGTTTTGATAAATGTATATATAGGTATGGTTTTCAATGCTTTCTTCAAACTGTTAGCATAATTCATATCATATACGATTGTTGGAGGTAGAACATTCGTATTATATTGCCATACATGTTTTATACTGTTGCTCATCAGTAGATGTATACACCCCAGGTATTAGTACTCAGTCTTGTGGCCAGGACTAGCCTTGACGTTTGGAGTAGTCACTACCAGTACCGTTACGCAGCTTTGGATCCATTGTAGGTACTAGCTTGTTCTAGGTTGCACTAGGCAACTCGAACTTGTGTGACTGCACTTTGTGCACCAGCGCTTAGCGTTAGACTCGCGTCATTGTAGTACTCAGCGTATTACTTTTATACCTAGCATGTTCCTTGTGGTTTAGCCACTTGGACTTGTGTGTTTACATATGGGTGAGCATGTCAGTACATCATTGTCGGGGAGTACCCGTATATTTTATTATAGTATTTGAGGTTCATGCCTGAGGGTATGACGTATTTTCTCAAACTATACTTGTTTTCCAGTGAGGGGTTAGTAAACTCTTGAAAACAACGGTTTTATCAAACTTTGCTTTTTGACCCACTCACCGTTTTATGTTTTGCGCCCCTCCAGGACCTAGTGACGGTTCACTTAGCGGTGATTCGAGGGCTCTCTTCGCCGGTGGTCGGCCATTCTGACATATCCTCAGACTATGTAGGATTTACTCCTACTTGTAGCTAACTTTTAATTATCCATCCTCTCGGAGATGTGAATGTTTTTATATTCCTGCACTATTTACTTTGCTCTGACTGTTATGCATCCTGTATTATGGGTTTTTAACCCTCACCACACTTCTACTTCCACACTCTACTCTTGAAATTCTTACTTTTCACTTAATTCTTGCATAATTGGCTTTCGTCACCTAACACGTGTCGGCCAGCACTTCCCGACACCTGGCGTGTCCGGGATCGGGATGTGTCATTCCGGTCTCCGGAAGGGTGGACTGTCGTGACTTAGCCACCAGCTGATCTCCTTTTTAAAAAAAAAAAAACTAATGGTGTTTCATCTGCCACTTAGTACTACGGTCTAGTAGTATTTCTCTTCAGTTATAAGTTAAAGGTTTAAGATCCGAATCTTGAGAATGACGAGTTTGATACTAATTTTTTTATATTCTTTTAGTATAAATATATCGTTGTACAAAAAAATAATGTTGTTCATCTGTTAGGCTCATTTTTATTTAAATGTGGGCGGGTAGAACTATTAGTTGGAAAAATCTACTGATTGAACGAGGTGTGGTACTCTCTTTTTTTCTCACTAAATTTTAACGGTGCAGGATTTAACGAGGTCACTTTAATCCCAAACCTTGTGACTCCTTTCAATCAATGGAGTTATAGATGTTGTTTCTCAAAAAATGCATCTAAAAACTTGATCAGAATACATAAATTTTTATTTCTTTCAGTTGTTTCAAACCTATGAATTTCATAGCTGGTCGGTCACTTTAGATGGATTATGCTGCCCATTTCAAACAGTCGAGTATGATTGACCTCCGACCAGCCATGGATAGCATTTTTCTTTTGAAGCTGGGTGGTGTAATCAAAACTTTGGATGCAATTAGATTCTGTTTAGGCTGTGGTCTGTTGAGTCGCAGCTTTTACTTCTAGGGAAGAAGTTAGATCCAATACAAATTCCAATTAGAAGGTGGAATTGCTTCATATGACACGATGGCTACTTTAAAAATGCTCAAATTTTGGGCTTTGAAAATGAGCTTATGCCAAAAACCCAAAGTATATAGTAATTGATACTACAATTTATCCGTTTATTTAGCGATGACACTCGACAGCCACCCAGTAAATCGAATGTAAGATCTCATATAAATAAAGAGAAATACTACTACAGGACAATGCTAGTTTCAATAGCACTTGTCATATGGTGTTATAAAATGGTAAGATAATTAGGAGAAGTCTTATAGTGTAATAGTCACAACGTCATATAGTGTTACTAATTCACGTATTATAATATAAATGGATAATGAAGTAGAGGCCAGTCCCAGAGCTCTGGACCCAAAGCAAAAGGAAGGAGAAAGATGGAGTGGAGAGGTGAGAGCACAGAAGTTAAGCGCGTCTTTTCTCAATGTGAGCAGTTTTCTAGATAGATTGGAGTAAGATGAGGTGAGCTAGGCTATGAATATATTATATATCATATACAGGTTTTATTTTTAGAAAAAAATTTGTCTGCCTAGTTATAACATGTGTGAGTTGAAAATAATACATGACGGCATGATAATCGCATTTACTCATTAATTAGAATCACTCTTCCTTTTGGTTTGAGGTATTTGTCGATTTCCTTCTTGAATTTGTAAAATTTGGTCAATTTCTCTCATGAACTTTAATTTTAGCCAATTTTGCCTATAAAATCTTATAATTAGTCAATAAAATTGACTAATTATAAGTATTCATAGGAATAATTGGCTAAAATTAAATTTATGGGAGAAATCGGCCAACCTTGCAAGTTCAAAGAGGCAATTGACCAATACCTCTTTTGGTTTATAAGTGGTAGGGCTGGGTTCGGTTCCATTCGGTTCGGTTTTTGGCCAAAACCGAAACCAAACCGAAATTACTGTTCGGTTCGGTTTTTTCCGGTTCGGTTCGGTTTTTTTTTTTTTTTTTACGAAAATTCTTTTGTTTTAAAAAAAAAAAATTTTTGAGCAACCAATGATTATACAAAACCAACCAAACAAATAGACGAAAGACATACATATTAAATCATCAAGAGTTAATTCTAATAAGTAGGAAAAATTAGTTCCAATTATTGATTGGCAACCATGTATTATGGACTGGAAGGAGAATCAAAATAACAAATTTAAAACATTGGTTTGGATAATCATACCCTTGAAACCTTACAATTTTAATCAATAGAAAAGAACCTAACCATTAAAATCCAACAAATCAATACAAAAAATCTCAATACTTTAGATACTAGAACAAGACCAGTTCTCAGATCCCAAATAAAATACAAAAAACCCATCAACCCAAATAAAATTACACTATTCAATCACTACCCAAATAAAAGAGAGGGTAGTCTAGGGTTAATATAGGGAATAAGGCTTTTTAAATGTTTGGGCTAAGTGTGGGCCTATTAAGCTTGTGTTGAAATTGGACTAATATTTGGAATTGGGCTTGAAAAATTAATACCCAATAAAAAAAATAAAAAAAAATATTAATTTATATTTATTCGGTTCGGTTCGGTTCGGTTCGGTTTTTGAACCACTAAAACCGAAACCGAACCAACCACTTTCGGTTCGGTTCGGTTTTTTGTACTTCGGTTCGGTTTTTTTTCGGTTCGGTTTTTTTCGGCCTCGGTTCGGTTTTCGGTTCGGTTTTTTTCGGTTTTCGGTTTTTCGAACCCACCCCTAATAAGTGGCAGGGAATAAAACGTTTCTTTGGAGGATGATTATATTGGCAGAAGAATACGTACGTCATATAATTGCGTGCTGCAAAAACCCCTTTTGACAGTCTGAATTATCTCCTAAATAGTAAATACCATGTTCTAACTGTCCTGAATTTTATGCATTATGTAAGCACGCTAGCATTTGCAATTCAATGCCAGCCAACTCTATGCAGACATCTATCAATGTTTGTGGTTCCTTTATGAGAAAATGTAGAAAGCACACTCCATAGTACTCGTCAATATTTGCTACACAATTTGTAGCCGTCAACTACCATGTAATTTCGCAATAGTTATCTTCACTTGGTTGATCGAAATTTTAAGTCTAAATTATGATTCATATGAATGCAATGATGATATATATTAATAGTGAGTTTGATACTTTAGCGTAACTCTATTATGAATAATGCCTAACAAAAAATAGATTGTACATAGGGCACGTTTGTAAGTGTTTTTAAAATAACTAAAAGCGTTTTCTAATAATGTGTGGTAGAAAAAATAATAAAAGTGTTTATGCATTGAAAAAAGGGACTTGAAATGTTTTCTGAAAGAAGCACATATTACGTGTTTCCTAAAAAAAACACATTTATTTGAAGTACATGGAAAACTTTTAAGAAAAATACAAGTGCTTTATAATAAAAGTGTTTAAAAAAAATATTTCTAAATAAAAGTATTTTAAAAATTTACGGTATACTCTAAATAAAAGTGATTTAAAAAAGCATTTCTAAATGGATCCGTAGTCTAACGTTCGTCTTCACATGTCAAAATAAGAAGAAATTTTGGCAATCAACTCACATGCATAAAAATGTGGAACATTATTCAATACCCAGTTGGCTGCATGCATTATAATATGATACACTCACTGCAACCCACTTTAGTACAAAAAATTAACTCAATGTGAATAATGTGACCCTAAAATACTCCTAGGTGTTCCTTTTGAGGGATCCTTTTGTTCCCACTTCTTGTATAAAGCTTCAACCTATATATAAATACCTTTTTCTCGTATTCATAGGGAACCACCTTCCTCATAGGTGTACTGAATTAATTAATATTAAAAAATATAAGACCATTGCTTTAGCCAATTTAATACAAATTTCTAATTGAACTGTCAAAAGCTCTTTGCATTTCTCTTTGGAATGGCTTCAAAAATTATATAATACTACTGCATTGTTTGAATAATTTCAAAGATTATTGTTTATGTAGACGTTAAGGGCTCATTTGGTGCCTAAGATTATAACACATTTGATAACTCATCAAATTTAAAGTATATTGAAGACAGAGTTGAATGATTTTTCATATCGAGGAGATTAGACATGAAAAAAAACTTATTTCTTCTAATCATACCATTTTGAAGGATTACTCGTTAAGTATTTTAAAGGAAATAATGACTACATTATTTTTTCTCATCATACACCACTATTTCATCATAGCTTATATAGTCATTGCAATCCAACCCTAAACACTAAATGAGTTCAACGTTGATTTTAATTTAGACCTTATTTAAAAAAAGAAATTGTCATGGAATCACTGAAATTGGTGCTCAATAATTTGTATTTATATATTGGATTTTAAAAGTGCAAGAGAAAAAGTGAGAGCGCAACTGGTAAATTCATAATTTTAAACCAAAGCCACTAATCTAATCTTTCTCAAATGCTCAAGTCTCAATGAATTTGTTTGATAAACAGTAGGGTATTACCACCTATATAGGATTAGGGATATGTTTACTTTAATAAAAAGGGACTTAGGCAACTTCCTGATTATGAGCGTCATTATTAAGCATGAAAATTATGAAATAGTGTAACCTTGTACGTGTGATCTAGTGCATGCTTTGGCTTCTACAAAAAAAATAATTGAAATTTAATAAGTTGGTTAATTTTCTAAAAAACATTGTGTATATGAATTAGGTAAGTTGATTACGATAATGTATTCGTTCTTTATATTTGAGTTTGAATCTCTTTCCTCGTACACCAAAATTCTTTCGAGTGTAAGTCTCTCTAAAAACAACTTTAGTACAAAGATTTATTCACCATGACCACGTTTATGCATCATCTACTTTGGCCACTTTGCAACCCGACATGGACATGAATATAATTTTATTAGATTTTGACCTCAATTCTTATAGTTGCTGTCTAATTAGTTGGCTATATGTTGCTTAAAGTTGGACAAGTGTTTACTGTTGGAGTTGATTGGACAAAACTTAGGATGGTGATGGGTGGACAATGGGATTCCCCTACCCTATGACCCCACTTTCAATACATATGTGGATTGGATGTGCATTTGAAATTGGGAAAAATGAAAAATTAGAAAAGAAGGATAGTTCCTTCCTTTGTGAAATATCTAATATGTCTTTTTTTTGGTTAATTGGGAGCATAGACGGCTAGTAAAAAGAAATCAAGACTAGACACGGATCCAAGATTTAAAAATAGAGTGGGCTGCTTTTTTGAACAAAATTTTCGTTTCCGAATTTTTGTCAATCAAGTCTTATATATTTGAAAGTTTTTAAATTTTACACATTTTTAATTTTGTATGACAAGCTAACAACAAGGCAAAAGCCGATATGTTCAAATGAAATCTGAAACAGAAAATGAGTCCAAATCATAATTCACAGATTACATAAAATTGGGGTGCATTATTAATTTATTATACCATGTATCCTCTTTTCTCAACGTCTTAGTTAAGTTCGTGCCTAATTATTATTTGAATAAAATAATAGCACAACAGAACAGTATTTCAGAATACATCTAAAAGTTACTCATTGACAAACAACTTAACACATAAAATGGAGTAAAGCTAAAGCCTTACTCCCAAATATGATAATATAATAAGCCTCTGTCAGTATAGCTACCAACCATTCGAATAGTTTATATCCATCTCAACTTTAAAAACTTGTATTGTGTTCGCAAGCTGTCCATCTGCGAAAAAATTTCAATTCTACATAATGTTTAACATTATGAGTTTTGAACGGTTAAGATTGTAAATTAAGACAAGCGAGAATCTCAACTTACAATCTCAACCGTTCAGAATTCGTAATGTTAAACACTACAGAATATTAAGGCAATACTCGTGTGGGGACAAATGTGATGAGGTAGTTGTGGATTTGTGTTCAACCCCATTTCAAACTTTAAAACTCCTCCTTTATTTTGGGTCCAACTTCAGTGGTACGTACTATTGAATGGTACGTACTGTTAAATGGTTAAGATTCATTTGGGGCCCACTGCAAATTAATCTGAACCATTCAATAGTCGTACCATTGAATGGTTCGTACCACTCAAGATTTTTCCCTTTATTTTGTAATATTATTATTTTCTTAGGGAGTGATGCAGGTGTTGCAATCTAAGCCATTGCATGGAGAATAATGAGTTGGAACAGATCATAGCTCTCCATTCGTGTGTGGTATCACATGGAAGCATGTGCTTTCAAGAAGTAGCAGCAAAAGAGTGTTTTGGACTGATGTTGAAACAGCCAAATCCACTTTGATTTTAAGTCAACTGAGAAGTCCTTTAATTGGTGGATAAAAATGTTATAATAATACATTAGAGGTTCAAGGGAAATTTGGTGTAAATAGTTTTACTGAAACAAATATATATTTTTGTTATTACTTAATACTACGGTCTAATGATATTTTTCTTCATTTGTAAGTGAGAAATTTTAAGTTCGAATCTTATGAATGAGAAGTTCACAACCATTTATTTCCTCACCCACTTTATATAAATATATAGGTGTACAAAAAAAACACATATATTTTTGCTTGAAAATGATTAGCAAAACAATTAAAAGACGTGCATTTTTCAATCAGAAATGTTTTGGTGACTAAGGAATTCATGTTGTCGTTCACTCTCACATTTGATTTAAGGATTAAATTAAATAGATATTCTTTTAATGTTTTAATCTCAATATTTGATATGAAATCTAAGAATGAATGACCATTATTAATCCTCAATCACTCACTAGGTGACTAAGAGGATGTTCAATTATACAAACAAAGAGTTGATTATTCGGATGGATTACTATATCAAAAGAAGCACTTCAATTTTCATATGCAGTCATTGATTCCAAATACTTCTTGTATGGTCAAGAATGAAAGTTAGACACTATTTTACGTATAAGAAATAAGAAAGTGAGTGACTGTGAATAGAGTAAATTTATCTTTTGTCTTTAGGTTGAATAAACTATGTACGTTTACATCCGTGTTTTCACTCAACATTCACTAAATCTAAGAGTTACCCAATTCGAATCAATCTTAAACACCAAGCAAGGCATGAGACTAGACATGTACCGCAGACTTGTAATTGAGTTGAGCATATAGTTGCAACTTTTGCTAGCAAAGAATACGAGTGTTTGTTTTGGAGTGTAAATTTGATTATTTAACATCTAGGCATCTAATTTAAACGTTTCTATTCATATTTAATAAAATTCTTCAATCGTTTGGAAAAACAATGAGAAAGAAAACCATAGTACATTACAAATCAAACAATAATTACACACCCTTTCTCTTTTCTCTTGAACAAAAACACTAATCAAGAATTGCCATTTGAATCAAAACCCCAGATTTGGCATATCCTTGTACAAGAAATGTTGGCCATATGACATACTTATTTCACAAAAATTCTTGGGTGCTCCGGAGTAGGGGTACTCCGGATTTTTTAACCGTTGAACCTTGATTTTTATATTTTAAAACAAAAATCCAACGATTAAAAAACTCGGAGTACCCCGTATCCCGGGGTATGCAAGAAAGACTCCTTATTCCAAATCAGGCATGCCAATTGCCAACACATACAATCTAGCACACACCACAAATCAAAGGAAGGACATCTTTTGGAACTATGTGCTTGCAGTTGTACAATGTTCTCACGACATTGATAATGATACAGATTTTTAGCAAATTAGCAATAAACCTCTTTTTCGTAAAAAACCTAACCCTAATTTTATTTTGTTCAAATGAAGGCTCATATACATTGCCACATTTACTGTTTGTCAAAATATAAGTTTGCCCAACCCGCTAGGGTTAACCGAATAGTGAAGGTAAATAGAGTAACGGGTATAAATAGACTAGAGATTCAAGATTCGAACTCTTTGTATCAGAAAAATAAAATAAAATTTTGCCTCTTATGGCTATTGTTATTGATATTTTGAACAAAAATTCGAAATTATCCATTTATATCAAACATAAGTTTTTCACATCTTTTTTTGGACAAACATGGACTTTCCATCCATACATCATTTCAGACCTTTTATCACAATAACAAACACATAACATCATGCAATTTCTCACACTTTTCTATTTCCTCCCCTCCTTGATTTTCCTTGACTTTCACTGCAACCGTTTAGGTCTTAAAATTATTTACAGAGTTGTCTTGGATTCACTAATAATCGTAAATCAGGCCAAACAAGGGGTCTTTTAAAGTATTATTTCAAAGTATCATCCATATTTAAATTTTTTAAGTGACTCCTAAAGTACATTCCTAAAGTACATAATTTTGTTGGGTAAGTGGCCGTTTGTAGGTTAGACGTGAGAGGCATCACTCATATAATAAATTTGTCTCTTTGAAATATTGAAAATATAAAGCTTTGCTTATTACATTTTGTTTTTTTGTTTTTTCCAAAAAAAATCAGCTCGTGACCAAGTCACGACAGTTCACCATTTCGGAGGCTAAAAAGACTCATAGAGACATTTCAGTCTCCCCTGACCACCATCGTGTGATTCACTAGCGCTAGGAATCGAACATCGGACAAACCGTATGAAATATTGGAATCATATAGTATTGTTCTACATTTTCTTATTATTTTCTTTATCCCCACATCACTTTTTGGTTATGCTAAATCTTCTTGATACTTACCTTCAATTAATTCATAATAACAACTATTGTATAATTAGTTTGAGTTAATTAATTATAGGTTTAATATGTGTTTTTATGAGCTTACTATTTGGTCGGTTTACCAGGTTTTACAATAGCAAAAAAATTATACGTACTTAACAGAACAAGTTAACTGTTAACGAACTAATTTATAGAAGCCTCATTCGAGTTGATTGAAGCTCAAAAAATTAGGGTTTAGGCTGTAAAATCGAGAGACTGCCTCACAAGCCCATGAATTTCACAACTAAAATATCTTCGAATCAAATTAACTTCAGCCAAACAGCCAAGCACTCAGAATGGCATCCGAAACCTTTAAAAATAAAAAAACCTATAAACGGTTTTGTAATCCTGTCACGAAGCCTCCAAGCAATTTAAATGAACTTATTATTCCGTCGAATGACCTAATTTTATAAGAGTCTTCCTATTTAAACTCCACTACTCATCTAAGTTCACCTCAATAATTAATTTTATTTTTCTTTTGATTTTTAATTACGTAAAAAGACAAAATAGGACATATTACTTAAAATTTAAAAAAATATTTTTATCTACATGCACATAAATTCTAATATTTTATTATAACAAAAAATTTATATTATTTCATCTTCTCCCTCTCAAGTTCATACTTTTTACTGCACACTTCAACTAAGTACAAATATGAAGAGTCAAATAGTCGTTTCGGAATCGTCAAACAAACTACGAAACTTTATTTTATTTTTTCGATTTTATATTTAAAGTTTTTTTTTAGTGGGTTTGGCGTTTGGTTAGAGAGCAGCTTTTTGTGTGTTAAGGGTAATTTGAGAACAAATGAGGTGTACTTAGATAAGATTTAAATTCTAATTTTTTAGTGAAGTGTAGATAAGAAATGAAGTGAAGGTAGTGGAGTTTAAATAAAAAAAAACTCTTTTATAATAGCGACAATATCATAACTAACATAACAAATTACCCGTTAACAAACAAATATAACCAAAGCTTATTCAATTTGGCGCTAATCAAAGTTCATTCAATTTGGCGCGTAAAAGACCGAGACTTTAAAATGTAAAACCCTAACAATATATCAAAAACTCGCCCGAGTATAGTTTCACAAGTGAAATCTCTTTGAATCAAATTGACTAGAGTCAAGCATCAAATACCAAGATCCCATATCAAAACCTCCAAAAAGAGTATATACAATTTAAAGATCTAAAAGAGAAATTTATACAAGGTTGTCTAAAAAATAAAAAACCTTTTTAAGATAACACCCACAGGAACAGTGTGACCAAAATCCAAAAAGTTACAAATGTGAATCCGAAACCCCAAAACAGACTGGATTTCTCTGAAAAATTTTCACAGCAATAAAAGTGGGGAACATGGAGCCTACCAGGCACACCTCGTCAGATCTCTTCTTTTGGGCCCCATCTTTTTTCCTCACTCCAACGGTGTTCCTTTCCCTTCAGACCACTTCCTCAGTCCCTCAGACACCACAGTGACTTTTAGAGAGAGAAACAAAGCTAGAGAGAGAGAGAGAGAGCGTTTAGTTAGGCTTTGAAAAGAGCGAGTCGAACAGTTGCAGAGTCAGAAGAAAGAAAGAAAGCCTCTCAGATTTTTCAATTTTTTTAAGTCTTCAAAGGGGTAAAACCAAAACCCAATACTCAGCATTCATTTTTTTCACGAAAAATCTTCACTTTGTCCTTTAACTCTAATTTTTTGGGGCTGAAAAATTGAAAAAAATTTGTGTCTGAAAATGGTATATATCTTAAATGCCAATTATTTCAATCCCACAGTGATTGCATTTTGTCAAAACTTTCTCTTCCGAATGAAAAATCTTGACCTCTGGCCTAAAGATACTTTCCCTTTCCCTGTTTTGGCCTTTTGGGCAATTATATATTTCCATGTTTCAGTCTTCCTTTCTCTCTCTACACCTCTGCTTTCTCTCTCTACACCTTTGGTTTAACTTCATTGTGTTCATTTTTCAGAGATTTGGGTTGCCAAAATTTGAACTTTTTTGGGGTCCTCATTCATTTCAGCCAACTGGGTTCTTCGATTTGAGGACAAAAGATGGATTCTTTGCCTCCTTGTTCTAGATTTGAATCCTGGTAAGTGTTCATATCTGAATTTTCAAGTTTTATCATTTTCTATTAATTTCTGTGTTATTATATTTGCATTTAAGAGTGGCATTGGATCTGAGTTGCCTCAAAAAACCATCTTTTATCAATGTTATTATTTACTTTTGTTTCTTAGATTTTAGAAAGTGGGTATGTTTCAAATTTCAATTGGGTTATTTGGAAGCATAAATTTAAAATTAGTGTAAGTTTTTGGCTGCCATTACATTTTTTTTTTGTGCCTAAATAGGTATTGACTTTTGTTTTCCATATATTTTTGGATTCGATTGTAACTATGTATCCTCGACTGTATCGCTTGAATGTATTTATTGTGTTTTTCTCTCTTGGTTTCGAACACGAACAACGTTGGTTTGCTGTGTTAAGGCATATACTGCTGTCGTAATCATCTTCCTAATTGTAGTTCCATTTGTCTGTTGCTGTCGAATATCGGAATATGTATACTGTTCTCACAGTGTTCTAGAATGTTTTTCTTAGTTTCTCGACTGCTAAACCCGAATAATTTGGAAAGAGAGTTCAATCTACTACATTTTCAAGTTGTTTATATGGTTTAGATGGGATTTGGAATCCTACAACTGATTGAAGCCATGTCTTCCATTTCAGAGAGGCGTTTTATAGCTTATGCGACGGCGCTGAATTTGAGTCATTCGGGAAGTGGGAAAGTTTGTAGACATGGATGTTGGAGATGATAGCTCCAGGTTCTGTTCCTTACCGGCTACAACTTCGAGGAATATGTCGACCTCATCTTCGGCATTCTTTTCAGCAAATCAGTCGCCTTTCTTTTCCCCAAGATCGCCATCTTGTCAACTATCCGAATCAACGAGGTCCGAGGCTCCATGTGACAGCATGGTTTTAAGTACAGATCCCCTTAGTTCCAGCTCTGGAATTCCAGACCTTGAATGTCTAGCAAATGTCAGATATAAATTGTCAAGCATGTCACCGGCTCCAGCTGCTTCAGTTTCAGGCGATTTTGAGAAGTTTGACCGCGTGTCTTCCTCAACAGCCATTTCTAACAGCATTCTATCTAGTCACAGCCATGCCCGGGCCTATGATTATTCTGGGCAAAGAGAGAGGCAGAGAAAGCATGGGAGAAACTATGGAGCCTCATATACATCAGGTCCAGTTTCAATGACATCTAATAGACTGAGGAGCTGTGATGTTTTCATAGGTTTGCATGGCCGTAAACCTTCTTTGCTGAGGTTTGCTAATTGGCTACGAGTTGAGTTGGAAGTTCAGGGGATGAGTTGCTTTGTATCTGATAGAGCTCGATGTAGGAACTCTCGCAAACATGGAATTGTTGAGAGGGCCATGGATGTTTCTTCTTTTGGGATTGTCATCCTAACAAGGAAGTCATTCCGAAATCCATACACCATCGAGGAACTGCGATTTTTCGCTAGCAAGAAGAACTTGGTCCCAATATTCTTTGATTTGAGTCCAGGAGATTGCCTTGTCAGGGATATCGTTGAGAAGAGAGGAGAGCTGTGGGAAAGACATGGGGGAGAGTTATGGATTTTGTATGGAGGGCTTGAGAAGGAGTGGAAAGAAGCTCTTCATAGCCTCTCTCGGGTGGATGAGTGGAAATTGGAGGCTCAGGATGGTAACTGGAGAGATTGTATATTAAGGGCTGTCACATTATTAGCAATTAGATTAGGGAGGAGAAGTGTTGTAGATCGGTTAAGCAAGTGGAGAGAGAAGGTGGAGAAAGAGGAGTTCCCTTTCCCTCGAAATGAGAACTTTGTTGGCAGGAAGAAGGAACTGTCTGAGCTGGAATTCATACTTTTTGGTGATGTCAGTGGAGACGCAGAAAGAGATTATTTTGAGCTTAAGGCTAGACCTAGACGAAAGAACCTGACAATTGGGTGGGGCAGGAGCAGTTCGTTTGACGAAAGGCGAAGGGAACAAAAACTGGAGATTGGAAGCAGAAAAGGAAAAGAACCAGTTGTGTGGAAGGAATCAGAAAAAGAGATTGAGATGCAAAGCACAGAAATTCCTCAAAGACAATCAAAGCCAAAAAGTGGCGGAAGATATTCAAGGAGAAAGAGATCAACGAAGGTTGTGTATGGTAAGGGGATTGCTTGTGTGTCTGGGGACTTGGGAATTGGCAAGACGGAACTTCTTCTTGAATTTGCTTACAGATATCACCAGAGGTACAAGATGGTTTTATGGATAGGAGGGGAAAGTAGGTACATTAGGCAAAACTATTTGAATCTCTGGTCATTTCTAGAAGTTGATGTAGGGGTTGAAAATTGCTTTGACAAAAACAGAATCAAAAGCTTTGAAGAACAGGAAGACGCAGCCATAGCTAGAGTACGCAGAGAACTTATGAGAAACATGCCGTTTTTGGTGGTGATTGATAACTTAGAAAGTGAAAAGGATTGGTGGGACCACAAACTTGTAATGGATCTTCTTCCCCGTTTTGGCGGAGAGACACACATAATAATATCCACGCGCCTTCCTTCCGTGATGAATTTGGAGCCTTTGAAACTCTCTTACTTATCCGGAGCAGAAGCAATGTCGCTCATGCAGGGTAGTGTAAAAGAATACACAGAAAATGAAGAACTGGATGCTTTACGGGCTATTGAGGAGAAAGTGGGACGCTCAACCTTGGGTCTTTCTATTGTAGGTGCAATATTGTCCGAGCTGCCCATACTTCCAAGTAAGCTGTTGGAGACAACTAATAGAATGCCCTTAAAAGAATTTTCATGGAGTGGCAGGGAAACTAATACGTTGAGGCGGCATACTTTCCTTCTGCAACTCTTCGAGGTGTGTTTCTCGATTTTTGATCACGCAGATGGACCAAGGAGCTTGGCAACGAGAATGGTCCAGGCAAGTACTTGGTTTGCACCGGCCGCAATTCCAGTTTCTTTGTTGGCCCAAGCTGCTCAAAAAATACCAGAAAAGCATCAAGGGACGTGGTTATGGAGAAAGCTGATGAATTCTTTAACTTGCGGCTTTACTTCATCATACACCAAAAAATCAGGAGCAGAAGCAACTTCCATGTTGTT
Source organism: Gillenia trifoliata (assembly GCA_018257905.1). Lineage (NCBI taxonomy): Eukaryota > Viridiplantae > Streptophyta > Magnoliopsida > Rosales > Rosaceae > Gillenia > Gillenia trifoliata. Next base: position 12,654,694 of record CM031085.1, on the reverse strand, counting down.
AAGGTTTAACATTGCTAGAAGCAGCACCAAGCAAGACCATATCCATTTCCATGAACTCATCAAGCTTTATGCTCGCAAGAGAGTAATGACCGGAGTTGCACAAGCGATGGTTCAAGCTGTCATCACTCGTGGATCAATTTCTCAACACTCGGAACATATCTGGGCAGCCTGTTTCTTGATATTTGGATTCAGCCATGACCCTGTAGTCGTTGAACTTAAGATGTCTGACCTGCTGTATCTTGTCAAGGAAGTGGTTTTGCCTCTTGCAATACGGAGCTTCATCACATTCTCTCGTTGCAGTGCTGCCCTAGAACTCCTCCGCCTATGCACCAATGCCCTGGAAGCAGCAGACCAAGCGTTCGTAACCCCAGTCGAGAAGTGGCTTGATAAATCTCTTTGTTGGAGGCCAATCCAGACTAATGCTCAGCTGAATCCTTACCTTTGGCAGGAGCTTGCGCTGTCAAGAGCCACAGTGCTAGAAACTAGGGCAAAGCTGATGCTAAGAGGGGGACAATTCGACATAGCTGATGATCTAATTAGGAAGGCGCTTTTTATCAGAACTTCAATTTGTGGTGAAGATCATCAAGACACCGTAGCTGCTCGCGAAACTCTTAGCAAAATCACCAGGCTTCTTGCAAATGTTCAAATTCATACTTCACCATAGATTCCATATTTTTTTGTAAGCAGATTTTATTCTAGCATTTATACATAGTCTGAAATAAAACAGTTGTATACCCCCGTTCCGATAGATTTTCTATACCGATTTTTAGTCTGAAAGAGATTCCATTCCTTTTTCCTTTCATATTGTAAGTAAAACTGTAATGCAGCTTCAGAATTTTTGAAGGATTTTCAGATGACGACTTGCGGGAGTCGGCCTATGAAATATTGTTTGCATCTATGAAACTTCTGGGTAATATCTCTTCTCTCTCTTTCTCTGTGTGTGTGGCGAATCTCGACTTCTTTTCAGTTTGGCATTTCGAGATCTTTATTTGATGTTCAGTTATGGATAGAAAGAAGCAAAGGAGTTCCAAATTGCTGTCACGATTGAAGAGTAGAAAGGATACAGCAAATGTGCAGCCTCAGCCATTTGAAAGACCTTCACAGCTCATCCACACCATCCGTGTGCAAATCCAGGTAAACTCTTTCGTCATCTCTTCAATTCCGAGCTGTAATTTTATGTGCTCGATTAGGAGTGTGAGACTATAAGGAAAGATGCCGAAAGCTTTCCTGTGTCTTGAAAGTTGTTTATATGTATCACATTCGAAACCTGATGCACTCTTATGTACGAATTTATATGTACCACATTCGAAACTTAATGCACTCATATTCGAATTTATACAATGATCTTTTCAGTAAATACTTGACTTGTGTTAATTGACAAGATATCGACTTGTGCCTAACAGAATTTTTACAACTTCTCTGTTTCTCCTCTAATCTTGTAGCACATGATCGATCATCTAGCTATTACGCGCTCTCTTGCTGTGGTCGGAAATGCAGCAGTGTGTCCTTGTGAGCTTACAGCGTTATAGAAACAGTGAATCTGAATACGTATTGAGACGCTTATTTTATTTCTGTAACGAAGTTTGACGGAACAGATGAGCCTGTGCTGTTACATTATGCAACACTGGAGTTGCTGAAACTTGTGAGGAATATAGCAATAGCATGTTATGTTCAGCTTAGTTTTGTAATCTTCTACTGGATAAGCATCTGGTGTGAGAGTAAACTGGAAACTACCATCTCCATTTTACTCAGGTTAATCGCTATTCTTTAACGGTGTTGTTAAACGGAATTTGTGGGTGACGCCAGTTGGTCAAGGCAGCGTTCTCGTTCCCTTGCACCGAGTTCGACCCTCCCGTAGATTAGAGTAATTTAGACGAGAACTTTTACATCATGCAGGGATGCAGCATTGCTGTACCTGACCATCTTTACTTTTTTTGTCTTCCATTGTTTTTATCATTCAAAGCACTGTACATTGTTACTCAATTATAAAAACAAAATGGCACAAGCGGACAGTAACTCAAGTAGTAATAAATATTTACCTTTAACCGTACAAAAGAATAACGACAATTATTTAAACTTTGCAACTTCTTGTTAGTTAAAGGGAAAAATCTTTAATGGTCCGGACCATTAGATGGTACGAATTTTTCGACGGCCGTAATGCGAAGATGAGTGTGAGTGGGTGAGTGACAAATTCAGAGCGTTAAAAAGTCGAACATTAAATGTTCCGACCCACCAAAGCCAAACCCTAATTAATGTTGACTTATTTCATTTTTTTTTCCACGCTAAATTTCCGACTTTGAACAAATTACTGAGTTTTATTTCCGCTCCCAAACAGTTAAAAAAAAAGAAAAAAGTTCATATATTTGTCGGTGAACAATTCTTAAATTTTGAAGTAACAAAAATAATTGATTTTCTGTCGAAACACAAATAAAAAGTCTGACAATAAGTAAGAAAACGAGCAATTTGTCAAAGGCTGACACTATAATATCTGTGTTTTTATTTTATTTTATTTATTTTTTGTACCAATCCATCCATCACCTCCCATCTCCCAAAAATCCTCTGTTAGTGTGTGTATGATTGATTGGATATAAGTGGGACCCGATTCGAAAGTGTACTTGTTACTTAACTGTTTGACGTGACACCTCCTTCTGCACTTTCATCAAAATTCTTATCTGGAAAATATTTAAAGAGAAAATAAAAATAGCAAGGACAATGATTCAACGAATAAAAAATTTAACTTTAAATTAAAAATAGCGAGCGACAAATGCCCTCACGCAGGATCGAACTACGGACCTTCAGTTTACAAGACTGACGCTCTACCACTGAGCTATAAGGGCTTCTTGCTTACAGGATAGTAATTTAGGCTATTTATTCGTAAATGTGCAAGCTAATGTCGGCCGTGACAAAATTACAACCGAATTGTGTTTTTGGTTCACATTAAAGTTGAAAATTTCAGTGAGAAGGGAGGATGTAAACAAAACTGATTGATTTTTTGTTTTGTTTCTATGTATGTTACTCAATATGGATTGATTCATTATTTATGGGATTTGAAAATAAGTACAACTTTATCAAACTGCAAGTGGTGAATTGCTCTGGCGGATAAAGTTTTCATCTTCAACCAATTGCGTTCCAGGTTCTGACTCTCTCCTCCCCCTTAGTCTAGCTTAGATTAGCAATATCGCATGTAATAAGGAAAAAAAAACTTCATAAAACTACAATAGGAGTTCATTGTGTCTATTTTAATTCATAGAAATCAGAATGGAATTAACTTGACTCCTCATCCACTGAGAAGTTTATCCTCAAAGTACTTTGCAACTGATCAACAAACTTCGTGCTTATAATTGAAACCATTCATATTATATATTACTCTATAAAAATCATCTCAGCAAAAAATCAATAAAATATGAGATCGTTTTTAGTCATCGAACTATATAACAGATGATCGAATTTGGTAAAAGCACTACGAACCGTTTATCTATTTGTTATAATAAATTGACTAAACGACCTTATTTTTAATTAATTTTTTGCAGAGATAATTCTTACAAAGTGATTTGTAATATGAAAGGTTCCAACCATAAGCACAAAATTTTGTGAATCGACCACAAAGTGCTTTGACGAAGAACTCCTCCTCAACCCCAAGTAGCCAAGCATTCCTCAATCGAAACTACCACTAGGGCAAACACTTTTAACTCCCATGTTTAAGTTTCTAATGCATCGCTCTAATCTATGTTCATAGTTCATCGTTCACACCCAACCAACTCTTGATCTAACGAAATTTCTCTTCCTAATATTGGAAGAGCTCCAAGTTCGAACACTCACCCGATTGATCTAGCGGTACTTTTCTTTCTATTATTGGTAATTATGCAGAGAGATACATTTTCACATCATTCAACCATAAGAGACCAGAATGTACTAGTTGCATGTGTGACATGATGCGCATGCAGGGCAGAATATAAGCCCTTCCACTAAGAGCAACTTATACGGAACAGATTCACCGCCACGTTAAGTCCCGATCAAATAATAAATTGTTAATGTGGAGAAAAACTTGCACATAGCAATGCATTATTTGACAAGCGCCACGTGGCGGTAACCCCGTTCCACGTAAGTCCTTATCCCTTCCACTCCCAACAGTAAATGAATATTCAAAACAATAAATCATAGTTGATTAATTTACACAACCTCCATGAACAGCAACGAAACAAGGGCAGGACTCTTTCCACGAGCCCCTAGTTTTTTTCGGTTTAATTTTCCATTCAGAAGCAGAACATAATGTACAACAGACAATTAATTTGGCCAGCGTTATACACCTATGGATCGGCTTGGCCTGCGACTGCATCATCGCCGGAGTCATACTCATCTTCACTCAGCTCCTCATCACTTGATTGCTCCTCCGGGGCACCTCCTATGTCTTCTGGCTTTGCAAATTTCTTGCAATACTCTGTAAATTACAAGAATAATCAGCAAAATATCGACAAACAATGATCCTAACGCAGAATGACGCAGTGAAATGGACATTGGCCCAATTTAAGTAGAGATGTTGAAAGCAGTGTTGCTATGACTTATATTTGGTGCTGCGAGCTTGTCACCCTATGAACGACTACTTGTGAATTACATAAACAAAAGAAGTTCAACAACAGGATTTTTTAAAGCATGATACATTACGGTTAGTGTAGGTCTACTGTGGTGATACTATGTCTTATAATCAGACGCTGATTTGCTGCAACTCCCAAAATTTCAACCAAACCTAAAGACTAACAAAACATAAAGTTTTAAGCTCTTATTTACTAATTCCAAGGAACAAACTTTTGACTCCAAGACAACAGCCATTTTGGTTCCAGGTGCCCATGTATTGCCATCGCACCTGTTCATCATCATCCTGCGGCTAGATTCAAGCAGTAGAGGATTGTGCTGCCACCTCTTTATTGTTTTACAACTCAACCACAGAAACCCTACACCTTCTCTTGTTCAGACATTGTAAAGAACAAATTTCTCCAAAAAGATTGTGCTGAAAACAGCCACTAACTTTTATCCTCAGTGAGATCAATATTTCAGAACCGACAGAATTGAATTACATTTTCCCCAAAATCTTCACAACTGCATGCATTTTCATATTAGACGCAGTTATGGATTATACCCTTAATCCATTTAACTGTAACTATAGAATGGACGGTAATGCCTGATTTCCAAAGTAGAAAATATATGTGAGGCAGAGAAGTTTCAAAAGCCTACACTTAATACAGCTAAACTTTATTAGTTGCACATGGCTTAATATTCAAAGGAATTGAAAGCTTTGAACAAAGTGCTAGTGGTGTCATTTGACATATGGAGTTCTTTAAAAGCTAGATTAAAAGCCCACCCCCCGCCCCTCCTCTGCCTCCTCCTCTCTCCCTCCAAAAGTTCCAACCCAATGCCCCCCCCCACCTTTCCCCCCTCCTCCCCCTCCTCCTCCTCTCTCCCTCCCAAAGTTACCTATCGATATTTTCCACCTAATTCGACTACCGTAGAGTGAAATTTCATAAAACTTCCACTAAACCTACAACAAAAAACTATACGTTTAAACACATAACAGATCTAGGACCTTCAAACACTTTGTCAAATACTGTCGGGTTAAGATTTCAAAATTCTATGGCTCCTACAGCTAAGGCAGTATATGTGAACAATGAAAAGAAGAAACTAAACGGATGTTCAAGTATGTCATAATACCCATATAAGAGACAACCAATATATACTTAATTAATTTACAAAAGCTGCATTACTACCTTTTACTCTTTGATCATAAGCAGCGCGATCACGCATCATCAAAGCAGCAGCCTCTCCATTCAATGGATCCGATGGGTTGGGATATAAAAGAAGTTGGGGCAGAAACACTTCAAACACATTAACCAGGTCTGACACATAGTTAAGAAAGAAAAGAGGTAAATCCTCGTTTCGTCAAGGTAGAAGCACTAGTTATAAAAGGATAACTACAATGTTTAAATGAAATTAAAATGTCTTGGCCTCCAGATAAACCATATCAATTTTACAGGTACAAGAAAATATGTATAGGCCTACCAAACATGGGGCTCCAAGTTTGGTTGATAACATCTAAACAAACTGATCCCGACCTGGAACTCAAAAAAGCACCATTAGCCAGACTTAAGTACAAGATTTGCACTGTGTTCAAGTTTTACAAACAATGCCACATTATTTAAAAGACCGTTAAATACAACTAAAACAATGCCAAAGTACTGAATTTTCAGCATCTTCCAACTCACATTTCATCAACATTTGGATGGTAAATTTTGTTGACAAAGCCGACAGATGGAGATTTGTAAGGATAAGCATCCGGTAGCTCCACCCTTATCCTCCAGACACCTCCCTGATACGGACCTGCCAAATTTCGTTCAAAAAAGGGAAAAAAGAAAGGAAAAAATCCCACATTTTATTCAATATCCATATCACCCAGAAGCAAAAGTTCCTATAAACTTCCTCCTGTTGAAGAAATACAGTAAACAAAAAACTTGCAGCCCACTTATGCACAAGCAGTAAAGCAAAATCTATGCCAAAATTCTAAAATCACATCCTAATCTAAATTGGGATAATGCTAAAATCATTTTAATCAATTTCCAAATCACTTAATTCAGAAAACTCAAGTAAATTCCCACAACTATAATAATAATTCAGAGATAACATAAAAAAACAGAGATAAATCTAAAACACAAAAACACTTTCACATGATCAACACAAAAGAACGCAGCTTTACATAAATGAATAAAACCCACCAAAGATAACATAAAAATTAGCAGAAATTTAAACAAGAACACACAAACATTAAAAAAAACTGAAAAATAATGAAAAATCATGTTATGGGTTCGGATGATTTACTCTCTTTGGGGCCATTAAAATCCACATAAAACTCTTGCATGCCGTCATTGATCATCTCCACCTTGTAATCACTCATCATCCTGGTTCATACCAACCAAAAAAAAAAAAAAAGAACAAACGAGGAATTAAATAATCAAAAGTAGAAATAAATAAAAAAGTAAAAATATTTATATAAATTTGAGAAATTATACAGTTTCATCAAATCCATCTCACGGCGTTTGCTTGGGGAAGACATATTTTGTGGTTCAGTTGGGGGTTTTGGGGTGAGAGAGAGAGAGAGAGGCTGAGAGAGATTTTGAGAGCTTTCTGCAACAATAAAAATAAATTCGGACAAAAAATGAGAGAAATACGACTGAAATATATATACGTGTTCACAAAAGTCGGCTACTTCGCAGTAATGGTCCAGTAAATTTCTGGAGTTACTGCTAGATTTCCTAAGGCCCACAGTAGGTTTCAGAACTGAAAGTAAAAGAAAAAGGAGAGAGAGTAATTACTTGGGTGTAGGGTAATTTCCTCTTTTGACAAAGTGGTCAAACAGTAAGTACAATTTCTCTTTTCTTTTTGCTTAAATGGTAATTTCTAAATTCATTGCATTTTTTTGTTTACTTTTAATTTTTGGAGATGTGCTAGGGATGCCGGTCCACCCCCGAATATTGGCAATTCGTGGGCGGTTTTTCAATCACTCGCGTGCGTGTGAGCGTTTATTAATAGTATGCATTTAACTTTGTTAAGTCATTTATCTGTATAGATTGCGTGCGTATCACTTAATAACGCTACGAGATTTTCTGCAATAATAAAACAAGTTTCAATAGTTACTATAAACTTGCATATGCAAAAATTAATAGGGGCTTATGGTTTTTGAATTCATTGGAGGTGTGGAGTGTTGACAACTTTAATTCTTTTCAAAAGTAATTTATACTAAAATCTCGAATTTTTTGGATTTTATTTAGAGCTCTTTTTGAAATAATTTGTATGTATAACCACCTCAAAAACATTTTTAGAGAAAAATTGTCAAGAACCACTTAAATTGTTAGGGGTATGCGTAAATACCACATAAGCTAAAATCTTTCATTTTACCGCTTATATTAATCTTCGTTAAAAATTTCATCAAAACGCTATTCTTTTTTTTTTTTCTTTAAACACTACATTTCTTGTTATACATCACATCACTTATTGCTTCACTTTAAATTTAGGCCATTGAGGTAAAAAGTAGAAAAATTTATAGGTATGCATGTGTACAAGATGATAGTGGTACTCATCCAAGTTTAGGCCTTTAAATCTTGATGCCTAAAAAATTAGCTAGGCAAGCAATCATTATCTAGTCTATACGCAATCCTTTACATAAGGGGGGAGTGGCATATCATCTATGCCACCCATTTGGATGCACAATAGTAGATACAAGATACCCTATATGTAGTTGCCCCTAGATTTTCAATTTCAAACTAACCAAGTTGAGATTTATTTACCAATCTTTCTTATCGCGTTCGTTTTGAGAAATTTTTGTGTGTATAGAGACCGCTTTCATGTGTATAATATAAACGGATGGCAAAATTGATATGTGAATAGAGAATAAATATATGTTTTATAATTTGAGTAAAATAATATTACAGTGTGTCAATGTTTCGAATATAGGGAAAAATTACTCTATAATATGCTTAGAAATGGAGAATGGCAATCAATGAAAGAAAGTATAAAGCGACTTAAATTATGGAAAAAAGCAATGTTGTAATCTGTCATTAAATTTTTTTTAAGAACCTTTTTTTAATCATCTTGCCTCTTGTAGTTTGCAGCTGAAGTTGCACCACACTTCAAAAGCACTATACACATTGAAGATTGTACATGTCAATATGATCTTATTATACACATTGAGGTTTATTTGTAGCTACACCCCATGGGACTCGATTTTGATTTCCATTTTTCTTCCTAGAACTCAAAAGTCACCCCTTTATCCCCTAAAACTCAAAATTCGTTCCACATTACCTTGTTTCCATTAATTCCATACAAAACCCGTCAAATATGCTGACGTGGATTAAAAAATGCATATGTGGCCCAAAAGAATTTTGTTTTAGATGCACTAGACAAACTTTTTTTCTCTCATCTTCGTCTACTTCCTTCTCTCTTCTTCCTTTCTGGGTCCCACACATGCCACCACATACACAACTTTAAAGTCACATAAGCAAATTTAACGGATATTTAACGGATTTAACGGAAACAAGGTAATGTGAAATGAATTTTGAGTTTCAGGGGGTAAAGTGGCGACTTTTGAGTTTCAGGGAGCAAAGTGGGATCAAAATCGAGTTTCAAGGAGCGTAGCTAAAAATAAGCCCAAAATTGATCATAACTCACCATAATTCATTCTAAAAAAACTCCAAATGTAACTTCATAAAAAGTCGTACAAGCATGACTCATCGACCTTTCCAATGATACATTGGAATTTTTAACCAATATTCAATGTGTAAAAAGTTTCATTCTATAAATTACTTTCATTCTATAAAATACTTTCATCTTAGTTAATAACAGTTTCATTTCGAAACATGGACTACTATAGAGCCGATGCAATTGAGTGATTGATCTAAGACTTGGAAACTTCTTTGAGAATGAAGTCATAGGTAAGTTTTTAATTTTGTGTCAAACGCTTTCGTTGCGTGAGGAGGGCGATTCGAACTCAGGTAAATTTTTAATACAAATGACATTTTAAACTATCTAAACTATGAGTAGGGAGATTCGAATTCAGGTACATAAAAGGGAGCACATTCTCTCTAACCAATGTGACTAGGCCCATCTTCGCCAAAACGCTTTAACTTTTAAATCTCGTAATGATTCCTTCCAACTCTACATATAACTATTATGAACCATCAAGAGACTATTAGCCTCACCTTTGGTTGGAAAACCCAACTAGTTGTACCCATTTTGACATGAAATTTTGGCATCTCGATTGATAGATAATATGATTTGTTGTGATGGAGAGATTCCCAACAGTCATTCTTCGTTGTTGGAACTAAATTTGCGCACATCCGCGGACGGATGTGATATTTAGTCAGAATCACCCATGAACACCGACGAGGGGTGAATAAGGTTGATTGGGGGGGGGAGGTGTGATTGAATTCGTAATGGACTGCCTACATATCTCATGGGAGGAGAATCAAATCATAGGTGTAATTCTAAAGAAGGAGTGGTGTGATGTGTGCTACAACGTGAACCATCCTTTGCGATAAGCCTATGGCGGGGCGTGTAGGAGAGATGAATCTCCATGAATATGTCTACACGTAGACGACGACGTGTGGAGAAGATAATGAGCCTATGTTAGGCGTGTGTGTGTTCATGATGATCATAGAGAATATATTGCTCTCTGTTGAGAATACCCAAGCTAGAGTTGATATAGAGACCTTGAGAGTCCTTGTAAGGAGAATAATCCCTATTAAATCGGGAGTGTATCTATGAGGGAATCTAGGATAAGATATCCAATCCTCCTAGGATTACGATTACGTTGCCTAATCCTCAAGATATCCTAATTTGACATGAATTAGGGTTTCCTTAATTGGGAGACAAGTAATATCTATGATGGGCTTAAGCCTAGTCTGATTGACTAAGGTTATCTAACTATGCTTGGTGTTCTGACTAGTCACTCAGTCGAGGTAGCCTGACTATTTCGATCTGACTAACTTACTCCGATCAGACTAAGTTTCTTGTTTTGATTTGGATCGTCTGATTCATCTGAGCGCCATTTGTTATGGGCATACCGATCATTCTTGCCACCCGAAGTGCCACGTGTTAGGGGCTTGAAAATCACGGTCCCACATTTGGGTTTATATGTGTGGTGAAGTCCAATCAATAGATCCAACATTTGATTAAACTTGATTTCCAAACCACAATCATATTTGATTCATTCTTTTGAGTTTCATCTTTTAGTGCAATAATTATATCATCTTCATATTCAACTTCAGATTCCAAAGACAATGAAAATCGATTTACCTCCAAATTTGAAACTTTCTTGATCTCGAATGATTCTTTCACTTGCTATTCTAACATCCTTGAGCATTTTCTTCAGCATAAGAACTTGCAACTTCAAGCCAATGATGAAACCTTTGTATCTGAACCTTCCATAATTGATCTTCTTTCTTTTGATACAAATCGGTTTGTGGTCACTTATGTAGCTCCATTTGATCAAACTTGTGAGCTTCTTGATATTCAACTTGTAAAGTAGCTCCAATAGTCTTTGAAGCCTTCAAGTTCTTAATTTTTTTCATCCCTAAATTTCTCATCTCATGTATGATGCACACTTCTTTCTCCACATCTTCTTGCTGCCATGAGGTTGACAGAAATGAAGCAACCCAAAGAACGTACCAAAGCTCTTGTACCAATATGATAACATTGGTAAGAGAAATCACAAAAAGAAAACTCACCAGCTAAGACAAACATTAGGGATACAGAAAATCACCATCCAATAGTGATTGCCTAGGGAAACCAAATTACGAAAAATAACCACTCAATGGAGTCTTCCAGAGAGATACATAGTTGAAATATAAGGGTTCGCAAAGAACACAGATTCTCCTTCGAAATTGGCTCTTCTAGCAGCACCTATTCAAACATATATAGTAGCTAACTCTTGGAACAACTCTCCAAGATTAGGCAATGAATTTAAATGACAAAACATTAATAAGAACCATTAAGGTTTACTAGAATAAGTAAAGACTTTGTCATGTTGGGACCTTTCGGAAAATATCAAACAACTCATGTTGCAACACCTACATCTAAGTCTAACTGGCATGTTTGTGTTGGAATAGAGAGAGAACCAAAATGAGAATGGCAAAGACAAAATCACATAACTAAAAACTAAAAGGCAAAGGGTCACATAATTTTGTTCCATATGCTAATTTTTAGTTTTTTAGAAAGAAAAAACATGTCTGAAGTTCCAACAAAGAAAAAAAGGTTTCTAAGAAAGGAAAAGAAAATCCCAAAAATTTGGACAACCCTGTGTCTTTTCCTTTCATATTTGTGAGAATATGTCCAAAAAGTAATTGACATGACAACATGTAATTGGTTATTCGTGGCAACCCAATGTCGAGTCATCGAGGACAAGGGCAATTGAGAACATCAGTCAATTGAGCACGTGACCTAATAGCAGACTAAAGAGGTTCGTTATTGATTAGGATGAGTCTCAGGAATACCTTACACTGCAGGGATGAGATTGTAAAGAAGTTCTAATCCTGAGATACGTACCCTATGGATCTTAAGTCCTAAATTATGTTCCTAGCGATAGGATGGACTATCGAACATCTACAAGTTATAGTTTTAAAGCCCCTTTCTTCTACGACTAGATTTAACCAAACAGATGAACTGTGCGGAAACAAACAGGAAAGCAAACCACCCAAAACAGAAAAGAATAACACAACAGGTTTTATAGTGGTTCAGCCAAATTTAGCCTACGTCCACTTTGTGATCTCTTCTTGAGAGATTCACTAGCACTATGAAGAATTTAGGTTTACAAGAACTTGTTGCAAAACCCTAGAAATCCCCAAACCTAGTTCTTATCTCTCTATCACCCTTGACTCGCTGTTTTCTGCACTCTCTGCCTTTTTCTGTCTTACACGTAAAAGACTCCTAGCAGCCTCTATTTATAGAGCATAGAGGCTGATTACAAACCTTGTCATATTAGGACTTAATTCTCTAGTTCTAAACACAATAGGAAACACTTTTCCTATTCCAAAACCAATTAGAAAAACCTAATCTGATTTTAACTTAAATCCTAATTAACATAGGCATATCAACGAGCCAAAAACACAACACAAGTGTACGAATGGAATATTACCTACTTGTCAATCGTATCATACTTCTGAGTTATGGTTGCAACTAGTTCTTAGACTTGAGGCATCACTGAATATCTCATGTTAATGAACATGATCTTTGGTCTCACTTGAAAGCTCTCAAATGATAGCGGAGCCTTATAGTGTGAGGTTCGAGTTCATATACATTGATATGGAGATACGTGAATGCACAACAAAGAATCTGTCACCTTTTAGGTAATCATGAAGGTAGATATTCCTGGAGCCCCTTGAAGATCTATCTCTAGAAGTCTTTGGCCAAAGCAACGTATATGAGATGTACTTTTAAAAGCCAGTGAGTTAAAGGTGAAATCTAGTCCCTAAATTGACACTATTCATGAAATCTTGCTTTTCAAACTTTTTGTTGTTCTAATGGTGAGAGAGGCCAGAGACTAAAAAGTGTTAGGTGATTGGTTTTGACTACCAGTTTTGTTCTTAACTGACCTATTAAGGAGTCTTGGGTAAGAGTTGGGGCTAGGGGTGGGCATCGGGTGGTTCGGCTGGGTTTGGGGCCCAACCCGCTGGCTAACCCTAAAGGCTCGGGTTGACATTCTTTCAAACCATTGACACCCATTTAAACAAGCAAACCAACCCACCCAAATCATTTTCAGTCAGGTTGGGTTGAGTGGGTTAAACAGGTTGGGCCTCCTATTTTTATTTTCAGTTTTACTATAACATTTTAGGCTGAAATCATAAACACAAAAGTCATACATTTTAATTTGATAATAATAATAAAAAATTAATAATCAACAAGGTTGCAACCGTTCCAACAAAAAAAAATATATAAACACAAAGTCATAAACTTTAGCCTGATAATAATAATCAAACCTGAATCTTATAATATTGTCAAATACTTTAAACCTTGATCCAAACTCCAAACAGAAAATTTCAAGAAAGAAAAGCTGAAATTGATAAGTTAAACAAAATAACAATGGCATCATGTTCTATTTATTTGAAAACAAAATAAAAGGCATCATGTTGATGTTCCATTCCATGAGCATTGAACACCAAACATCCCTTCGCAGACATGATCAACCGTCAACAACTAACTTCTTCCAAGACAACAAAACATAAGATTGAAAGAAGCTTGTAACACAAAAACAACATCCAACATAATTCACTATACTAAAGTATCTCAACCATTATATCCAAAGTATCTCATTAGTGTTCATAGGCAATGTTTCCCCAGCCATTATATCCAAAGTATCCCAACCAAAACAATCTAATGAATCTGATATCTGATAAAGAAAAGGGAAAAATTAAAAAGAATTAAAACAACAGTTTAACGTGCATCACAAAAATATGTTTGTGGTAGTAATAATCCAATACACTAGATATCAACAATTCTAAAAATCCAAAGCACCAGTATGCATGATTATATAAACTCTTACACTAACAGTATAACACAAAATTAATATCAAAATTAGCAAACAAAAGTAGTGAACATCATTTAAATATAGCTCTGACCTATATGTCTTTCACTGTATCATAATCTAATACCAATTACTCATAAATTTTCAATCAAGTTTGACCAAAAAAAAAACAAGAAATCTTACCGATCGAACGCAACCCAAAGCCTTAAGTTTACAACAGCTTTCAAAAGTTCAGGACAACAAAAATTCAACGTAAAAAAAAAAAAGAGAATAAAACAAAAAAAATCATGTCAGTTGTTTCAATTAGGTTGACTAGAAGAAGGAATTAGATAAACATTTGACTCAAATGATATTTGAGAAAAGAAGAATCAACCTGGTATGGCTTTAAAACTCAGGCGGCAGAGAGAACATTCAGATACATGCATAGAAAAGGACTAGGGTTTTATTCAAAGATTAAGAAGAATTTAATCAGAAAATTCCTGTGTTAACGCACAAATTTTCCTACATGGGAGGATTTTTTCGTGTGAAAGAAGAGAAAAAAAAGTCAAAGAATGATCTCGAAAGAGCCATAGAAGAGGAGTGAATCGAGTGATGGAGCAAAACCAGAGAGATTTAATTCCTGAGAACCTGTGAAAGGATTGTTCTCACATATTTGCAGGTGGGTCAGGTGTCGATGGGTTCTAAACACTAGAAACTGCAGAAAATTAAGTTATAAATGGGTGGCCGGGTTATAACCCGTTTTTCATAATTTTGAAGTCATAACCAACCCAACCCTACCTACATCGAGTGGGTTGGTCAGTTTGGGCTGTAGAGTCGTTTTAATGCCCACCCCTAGCTGGGGCTAAATTGGCCTTTTAAAAAGGAGTGGTTTTTTGTACACCCAAGTTTTGTCTTTGGACACACTTATTTCTCTGGACACCCAATTTATTCTAACACATTTCTTTGGACACCCAAAATAAATTACTAAACTTTCAAAAATACTCTTATTTTACTTTATGAATTTATTTTTCTCTGGACACCCATTCTGCTATTTGAGTTTCCACCATCGGCACTGCATCATCGGCCTCAGCCTTCAATGACTGGTCACGAGCCTCTAAGACAACAAACATGAACACTCGAGCAGCTAGTCACGTGAGAAGTATAGGAAGAGACACGCGGCAAGGATGATCAAGAAGACGATGATAGAGAGCGGGTGGTAAAGGAGGCTGAGGAAGAGCATTGACACACCCCGACCTGAATATTCTGAAAGGTACCGAAATCGAGGCATGCTAGCCGACACCCCAGAGGGTGGCGAAAGCCAAGTCATGTTGATGAAGTGGAAAATTACGATTAAAATAAAACCAAAGTCTAGAATTATTGATACCAAGCGTAAGAGTGAGCATAAGTACGGGTAGATACCTTAATACACAACATGAAATGTTCAAAGCATAGTTAAAGTGCAGTAAGGAAAATATGAATCAATCCCATCCTGAGTAGGATGAATGAAACATACAAGCGGAAGAAGGAAATCCTACGTTTATCTGGTGCGAAAGTCGTAAACACCAGAACTGTCTCGCTCGCCACAAGTCCAGTTATTAAGTCTTGGAGGGGCGCAAAACAAAAAGTGTGAGTGGGTAAAAATAAATATTTGTAAAACCTTTGCTTTTCGTAACATAAGTAACCCCTCTATGAAAAACCTGTATAATTTCCCAAAAGCATACTACATATAGTATGAAAACTGTCAAAACAGTATAAAGGCACAATTGTAAAAGATATAAGTAAACACCATTATTTCAACAAATATATAGTATGCTCATCGACATATGCAAACACACAAGCCCATGCAGAAGGTATCTACATGGAACAAGCTCGGTGTAATAGATATATGCTCAGTACTACGATCACGTGAAGCTGGCGCTAATCGCATCACATACAAGTCCTAGTTGCCTAATGCAAACTAGTACAGGCTGACACCTACAATGGATCCAAAATGAGCATAACGGTGTGGATGTGAACATACACGTAAAGGCTGGTCCTAGCCCAGACGAGTACTAAACACTGGGTGAATGCATGCATGATGAGCAAATAAAATACACATGATCATGCCATCATAATTTCACAAATCTCAATATAACATACTTTATACTTAAACTCATAAGTAAAAGCATGGCATGATAGAAAATAGTGCACCAAAACCATAGTGAGAAATAATATAAATAATATAAGTTTCTCAAAACAAAGCCCACTCACTGATATGTAGTTGGGTTGTAGCTGCATTGCCTTGCCTGACACATGTACTCCTCCTGGTAAGTCTCATCTATATGAGATATCACTATAATAGTGATTAAACTCATAAAGGTTACTAATTAAACTAATTAACGTCAGTTAACCCTTGTTTGCTCAACACGAAGGTCCAAAACACTCCGAAAAATACCATACATATTGTCCCTAGATAGTACGCGTCATCATGAGTCGACTCACGTAGACGGAAGTTGAAAAATTGGTCACAAGCGCGGCTCACGCGTGGGCCAGCCTCGGCTCAGGCGCACTGCACGGGCGGTCAGCCCAAGCTGGTGGTCGATAGTGGCGAGCTACTAGTTGTAGAGGATACATGTTGAACACCCAAAAAATTTTCAATTGTTTCTCCTTTTTTATTCACATAACACAATACCACTGCCATTTGCTCTTTAGTGGAAGCATCACGTGATCCATCAACCAAGAGAGAAAAAAATGTATCTTCCATATCTTTAGTAATTGCATTAATAGTTTCAATAGCACAAGCACGAACAAGATCCTTTTGAATATCGGAAGAAGTATACTTGAGATTCTTGGGAGCATTCTCAAACACAACCTTCCTAACTTTCTCATTATGATCAGCAAGAAATTGCATAAGCTCTATATAATTACCCCTATTGCTCGATTTCAAAGATTCATCGTGCCCACGAAAAGCCAAACCCTGTCGTAACAACCATCTTGTGCAATCAAGTGCTCCACTTAGTAAAGTGTGATAATTAACACGAGCTTCATCAGTTTGCTTGATCACAAATGTTTCAATGTGTTGTTTTTGTGTCATCAAGTCTTTAGCTTGTTGCATAGCTTTATTATGAAGACTTCCAACACCTCCCTCATGGACTCGAAAATTTTCGGGTCCTTTCCTCCAATTTGTAAACCCTTTTTCAGTGAAGACATGACTTCCACTACCACCCGCTTTATCAAAGTCACATTTAAAAAGATAGCAATAACGGCAAAATGTAGCATCTTTTACTATACTATACTCCAACCACTTAAAATGATCAAACCAACCTGTGATAAAACATCGATTGTCGCTAGCTTTCCTAGGCATGATGTGAGATTTCGGTTGACAAGGTTCCTTTTGGAGGTAGTATCTACGAATTGCTTCACGATAATTGAGTGGATAATCAAGCATTCGACGTCTCAGTCCAGGGTCTGCAGGAAGATTAGCTAATATTTCATCCAACTCAGTAATCTCACTTTGTTGTGCACTACCAAGGAAGATGAGGACTATTTGGTTATTTGAAGGAAGAGGAGGACTATTCGGAATATTTGGGGAAAGATTTAAGCACTGTTTCTTATAATATCGTTCCATTACGTAACTGTATAACGAAGGAAAAAAAAAAAACTTAGATTACAAATTTAATTAATCAGTACCAACAATCATATCATATGAATAATCTATAATCATAGATTACGAATTTTAGTAAACTTGTGATGTTACTCGATTTGTTTTGCAAGTTTAAATCCGGAATATCAATCATCTTTTATCTACTTAAAAAAAAAAAAAAAAAAATCATAGACTTCAACTTCATAGTATAAGGTATTCATATAAATAATCTATAATCAAGAACCATATAATGTATAACCCTATAATCCTACATCAATTAAACAAAAATTTGTATTCAATAATCAATTAGGGTTTGAAATAAATTAAAATTTTACCTTAATTGAAATTTGGAGCAAGATGCCCAGCAGCCCAACGGAACGGGATGCCCAGCAGCCCAACGGAAAGAGAAAAGGGGGGGGGGGGAAATTGTAATTGGGGCAAAGGCGGGGTGGGGAAAGTAGAACGAACGGTATCCGCAAAGGGTGGGGTGGGGGGGGGGGGGGATGGGGATTAATTAAAACAAGGGATGGGGATGGGGACCAGTGGTCCCCCCATTTTTTTTTTAAAATTTCATCACCCCAAAATGACGCCGTTTACCAAAAAAATTTTAAATTTTTTTTACCAGGCCCAAAACGACGTCGTTTTGGCCTGGATTTTAAAATAATAAAAAAAACCCTGCGCAGTCCAGCGCTGCTCGCCCGCCCGAGCTGTGCAGCTCGCCGCGTCGTCGCTCCTTCCTTCCCAGTTTTCGGTCGAACCAATGGGGTTCAAGCTTCGTTGTGCCTTTGTTTTCCGACGAGCGGAAGGGTGGCCGCGTGGGTTCGCTCCTACGTAGCTTTGCCCCTGCAGGTCGAACTAACGGCATTAGTTGACGCCGTTAGATTTAATGCAAGATTATGGTATCTCTGTTAAATCTAACAGAATATTCCTAACGGCGTCAAAGGAATATTCCTATCGAGTCTTAACCGGTTTGCTGATGTAAAGTCTAGATTTAAGTGTTTTTGGCTTTCCTTGTCAAACTTGTAATATTCATTCACACAAGCTCTTAGATGAATTTCAATTAGATTAGTCTTAGGATAGTACTGTTGAAGTCTGATCCTTTGAAGAACCAAGCATGTCCTCAAGAAAGGTTTGTACATGCATATGCATTTCACGTCATAGTTTTTTATGTCTTTCTGACTAGTTATATCGTCTAATCAAATAGAGTATCTGTTTCACCCAGAAATCTGGCACACCAATTAAGAAAACCCACATGGGTTGTCTGACACTGTTCAGACCCCCGAGACTGGTTTCTCACCGTTGATCTTTTGAGATTTGTTTTGCAAATGACAGGTGTCCCATGGGTGGTCTGCTATTTTAAGGAAGTCTAGGTTTTCATTGCAACTTGGTTATAACAAAATATCTTGGAAAAACTGAGAGTGTTTTACAGCCTCTTTGCTCCCTCTCAGTTTAGTTTTGAAAACCCAGCTGCAAACATATTTTCTGTGCATTAAATTCTTGTGTCAACCCACACAAATCTTTTGAAAACTTGTTTGCATTGTTCATGGTCTAAAACTTGAAATTTCCAAATCTTCATATAGACTTTTGTCTTGGATTCACGTTGGTTTCTTCCTTCAACCTTTTGAGCGGGAGAAACTGACTGGTCATCTTTTTGAATCCACAACTGAATTTCACCTTTATATCTTCACTATCATTTGCATAGTTCATGGTTGGAATCGGTGCCACAAGAAGATGAGCTCGTAGGTACAAGCTGCCCTCTCGTGAAGACCGAAGAGATTTCCATTTGGTGCTAAATAAGGTTGCACAAAGGTACAAGCTGCCCTCTGAATATGCCTAGGAATTGAGCTTGTTGTGTGTGTCTTTGTATGAACCTTATTCATCACTAGTGGATAGGACTCCTTGGAGTCCCCCGGTTTTTTAACCCAGTTAGGGGTTTTTTCGAGCACCAAATTGACGTGTGTTATTTGATATAACTTGTTTACTTATGTCACGAAGTATGTTCCATGCTCCCTCTGTGTTATTTGATTTGTGAGATATGTTAAGTGCATGTTTATTGTGTTAAACTGAATCTGTGTTGTATCTGACTAGTTGTGTATGCTAGTCAATTAAGTTTAGTTCCTATATCTGGGTTTACTGTCAGTAACTGTCTTGTATCTAGTTGACTAGTTATTCCGACTAGTCATATAGACAAGAGTTTGTGTTTGTTATAGGTTATTCCGCCTGGTATCAATTTCAGCTGATGTCACGATCTGGTTTGGACCGGGTTCAGGCCGGTTTGAACCGGTCACCGCTGCAATTCAGGCCTGTCGCCGGCGCCGCTGTCTAAAACTCGTCGGTTTCTGAAAAATTTTCAAAACTTCGTAACTTGTTCATTTCTCAACCATTTTACACGATTTACATGTCAAAATGAAGCTAGAGAGAAGGAGAACAAGATTATACCTATTTGGAGTTCGAAAAGTGGTCGGAAATAGCTTGAAATTGGCCGGAAAGTCTCGGTCTACAACCGAGGTCGGATCTAATCCAAAACACGACCAAAACACACAATTTTAGTATGAAAATTCATCTACTCAATACAAGGAAGCTAATGGTGGTGGTTAGAAATCTCACATTGGTTGTAATATGCGAGAAACTTGCTGGAAAAGCTTAGTTTTTCAGTGTATGATTTTCGTCAATTGGCGGGGAGTTTGGGCAATCGGTTTGTACGATTGAACTCAGTGAATTGCGACAAACAAGATGGTGGTGGTGGTGGTGGTTTGGCTCAGTTCGAAGGAAGTGGGGTGGCCACTGTGTTCACTGTGCATGTTTCCACAGGAGAAAGAAGAAGAAAAGAATGAGGGGAAGAGAGAGGTCTGAGGGAAAAAAGAGAGAAGAGAGAAATTTTTTTTTTTCCAAAATTAGAAGGAGACAACAGGGTCCCTCAAGACACACAGTCCAATTCACCAAAACGGGAAATAAAAATCTTCCTGAAATGAAACACTCGTGGGTGCTAAAATTACAATTTTGCCCTCGAATTAAAATGTAAGTAACATTTCCATTACACGTCAGATTTACGTCTCGTTCACGCTCACGCGTTTGTAGGAAAGAGTACTACAAGAATATGACAAGTAAGAAGTTAGAATTCAAAAAGAGTTCAAACGTCCACGTAGGACTTCCACTTAGCCCGTTCAAGGGCATTTTGGTCAATTCCCACGTTCGGAAAAATAAAATACAAAAAAATTAGGGATGGGTCGTCACGACATGATGAGGGAAAAGTTCATCATTAGCTTGGTTACCACGTTGTTTGTTTCAAAACCCTATGAGTGTCCAAAGAAAATAATTGTTTTTCTTAAAAAAATCACTAAGCCCTTTGTGGTAATTTTATATGTGTGTATAAGAGTCTTTTTCTTTTAAATAAAATTAATAGGTGTTCAGAGATGAAACTTTTGTATACAAAGAACCACTTTTAAAAAGCCATGGACTATTTTAGCCTAGGCTAGATGTCTCATTAAAAATTGATTTTTGTCATTTGTTGCTAAATAACGATTTAACCTAGGTCATCCTTGAAAAAAATTATACAAATTCAACTCCATTAAGACATCCAATTGTAATGAAGAAAAGAATTGAATACTATAATTCAAAGAAACACTAAAATGACCAACATTTAATCCAATAGTCATATGATTTTTTATTTGGGCAATCTTTTGCAAGAATAATCTTTGAGGGAATACCTAAAAACTAGACAAGTTAGATTGCTGACATATAATGTGGAATGGGCTCTATAAGGATGTCCCTAAAATAAGCCTAATTGAGAGATCCTTGAGCTCACAAAATAATGTACATATATTGTCTTTATACGTTAAGGATGCCCTTATTTTCTTTAAGTTAAGAACATCTTTCCTAAGGCTATCCCATAATGTATTTCAAAAAATTAACCAAATCCATAAAATACTTGGTCAGGTAAAACGTGAAAAAAACCATGATTCGATATATAAAGGGGTCAAACGTCTATTGAATGGTTTAAGATTCATTTGGAGCCCACCGCAAATTAATCTGGGACCATTCAATGACCGTATCATTCAATAGTACGTACCACCCAAGATTTTTCTTATATATAAAGTTTAAATGAAAATGGGAACAACCGAACGACTAAACAATTGTGAATATTTTTTTTTTTTTCAAACGAAACAATTGTGAATTTAATAAGACATTATTGTTAAGAGTACCCCAAGATGAAAATCTTGCATCAGAAGCTTGAAATACCGTATAAATCTCTTAAGCCATTGCCAATTGATTTTGATCTGGATACTCCCACTCTAATAAGGTATCAAAGTTAGGTTATCTACGTGGTATGCCCGACAGCCCAACATCTTCCTATGTCACCTAATAAGAGTTATACATGCGTCAAAGAATAAACGCCACACAAGAAGCGGTTGTGTTGAGAGTATTCCACATTGGAGATATTCTTCCATCAAAAGCTTTTTTGGACCTATTCTTTACAAAATGAACCTCGAAGAATTGTTCGCTAGCACTCTCGCCCACTTCAATGCTCATTTGGTGACATGTTCTCTCTCTCGTGCACCAAATCATACTCACAGTTTAGTAATATTTCTCTTTCTAATGTTTGAAAATGTCTCAAATCGAATCATTCTACCTAAAAAATTATATTAAAGACAGAAACTTTCACTATGATATTGATATTAATATATATCATGCGTGTTAGATTCAGAGTTATCCTGGTGTAGATGGGAGCATGCAAATGCATTCCTAAAAGAATCAAACGTGTTCTTGGACTAGATTCACATTTGAAAATTGTCAAATTTTGAACAAGTACCAAAGAATTATTCAGAATTTGACTGCAGACCAACACATGAACCAAGCCTATATAAAAGAATAATAATTGAATGCTAATCATAGTTTGTAAAATACAGAACAGGTACAGTATGTAAAAAATACGTATGTATATTTTTCAGCAACTTTGTTAAAAAAAAATGGAAAACGTCAGTCATTTTTAAAAAAAATTTAATACTTATTTATTTATTTTTGTGTTTTAATAATACATTAAAAATACATATAGAATACGTGATGTCTAAACGTGTATTGGACGTGACAATTATACGTTGGAGGTTTAAAAAACGTGCAATTTAACGAATCAGATGGGTACAAAAAATGAAAGTACTTTTAAAATATTTAAAAGTACTAAGATGCTAATACATTTAACATGGCTAATTTGATTGATTTTTTACTTTTTATAGTGATGCTATTTATAGTGCTCTTCACTACTCACCTCAAACCACCAGTCCTTCTAGTGCTAATCTTCACTAATCACTGGTCCCTAATCACCTCAAACCATGTAAGGTGCTATCCTATATTTTAGTTGAAAAAACGAAAAAACACCCAGCGAACTGTTGTTAGGTTAGAATAAGGGAGTTGTTATTGGCGCTTCAAAGTAGTCATTCTGCACTTGTTCTTAATTCAGAAAACAAGGGTACGAGTGCATAATAACTATTTGAAAGAACTAGTAACGATTCACATTTCACCCAGGTGCCTACATGAACATGCAGTTGGTGGTGAATGCGTTTGCACGTGCCTAGTAGAGCAAAAAAAAATCGCAAAAGTGCTTTTCTTCAGCAGCAGCCTGGGGAAGTACCTTGCAAATGTATAAGCATCAATGTTGTCTAAGTTCAAATGTCTCAGAAAAATACAGAAAACTTCACCTAAGCACCTCTGTATGCTTAAATATTAACGGACTCAGTATGCTTTTTTCAAAAGGAGCAGCCATGGTGACCGAAAAATAGGAGCAACTATATGTATATATGTATAGTATTAATAACTGACAGAACGTTGAACATGTATAACACGAATCTACATGTCAATCAACTCAATCAAAACCTATAGTCAAACTCAAGAGTTATATACATGAAAAATCTGAAAAACCAACATGAACCTTCCATTACACTAATCAACTCCACCATCAGCAACGAGTCATTTGATGCCATTTATATGACAAGGGAGAAAACAAAAATCAGCAGCTCACATATGGACAGGCTCACCACAAGGAAAAACAAAGAAACTATACTTGCCAAAAAGAGAGAACAATACGTTCACCTTTCTTGTTTGGAAACTAACTTCCCATTGTGAACAATGAATCTGACTACTATCCCCATCTTCAATATCTATTTAACGGATTTAACTCACGTCATTCTATCATTCATAAAACGTTGCCCTAAGATCTAAGATGTATGCACTACAAATAGAAAATCGAGTTCAATACTAATTTCATGCCAGTGTCAACTCTACCCCCTCTTCCTTCTCATTATCATTGAGTTGAAAGGAAACAAATGCACAAAAGCACTGCATTTGAATGAGCATAGCTCCAGAAACAAAACCAAAAACCAACCATATCTGTGACTGGTACCGAACAGTGAACACAGAAAAGGAGGAAAGAAAAACCTTCGTGCATTTGTAACCTCTGCTTCTCAAACCATACTTCAATAAGAAAGAACTGGACTTCAATTGCTGGTTGCTACTAGATTGGAGGCTCAAATATCATTTCCTGCATCGCAAGTGAAGAAGAGGCCTCTCAATATTGGGGGTCACAATGGATATCTCTCCTCGTTAAATCACAACATAAGGAAAATATTAAACAAGGCAAACCTGATCACACACAGGACAAGTGTCACTTCGTTCCATCCATTCAAGGATGCAAGCAAGGTGAAAATGATGATCGCATTTTGTGGTAATTTTTGGATTTTGTGGATCATACTCTGAAGAGAAGAAAGGAAATGATCTAGTAACTGAATGTGTCACATATTTAGAGGCAAGCGGAAAACAAAGAGTACAGTTTGAATGGACAACTTCCAGCAACAATGTCATTGATCACAAGAAATCAAATGAAGGGGATTTCTCTTTAAAAGGAAGATAATGGTTGAACTATACAAGTCTAGAATGGTTGAACTAAGGACTTTACCTTCCAAACAGGTGGGACAAACATCCTCTTCCTCTATTGCTAAAGTAATAGATTTCACTGATTTCGCAAGTTCAACTTCTGAATTCTTCACTGGATCAAGTTCTGAATCACTTTGGGCTTTGCAGTCCGCATCCTTCAGGTCTTCACACTTGGGTGAAGCTTCTCGGGTATTTCCACCAACTGCTTCGTGAACAGAATCAGAATTTGTTGTTGTCTGCAATGCTGCTTCACTCTTTCCACCACAAATCTCTTGCACCGTTGGTGGAGTATGAGGATGCTCTAAAGCCACATCATATGGAATAGGGGCAGGAGGTGGTCTATAAGTGTCAGGTATTGATGTATCCAAATTTGTATCAACTAGGAGCCCGGTAGAGAGTGCAGAGGCACCTCCTTGGCGAGACGATAATGGAACATGCTCATCTGATGTCCTTGGATACTGCATCATAATTCAAGTTCACGAAAATATATAGAACAAGAAATGAGATTAATTAAAAAATCAACTTCACTGCCGGCACACTCTGATATTTAAAAGATTGAATTCATAATCAAGTCAAGTATCAAAGGCCAAATCTACTTAATCATTCACAAGAAACAAATAATGCCACAAAAACTTTCCTAACAGAAAAGACGTAGCTCAACACTAAGAAATAGAAAAATAAAGAAAAGTATTTAGGGTGAGTGAGTGAAAGCATTCGACTTACGTAATAGTATGTTGGTGCAGCACTCAGCTCAGTTCCTTTGGAAGAACAACAGCAGCAGCCTCCCATCGTCTTGTTTTACTTATTATCTCAGCTGCGGACCTAGAACTCGAGGCACTTGGTGCCACATATCCCCTTCAACATAAAAAACGAAAGAGACGCTGTTAAACACGGCAATAAAGTAATATGTTGAACAATTTCCCCAAAATCAAACAAAACTACAATTGATGATTTCAACCCCGTGTCCAATTACTACGTTTCGAGTTTTGACACCCCCAGATTAAACCGGCGGTTCAAACACAATAAACCCAACACGTTCCTAGTGATATTAGTACAGAACCCCACCATGTTAATTACTGCAAAAACCCAATAAACCCATCATATTAGCAGCAAAACCCAATTCATGGAGCTTAAAAAATAATTGAAAATTAGTGAAAATCCAAACTTCTCCAATTCCACCACCCAATTTATACACTTTTGAACAATTATCACGAGTAAAACAACATCAAATTATCATGGGAGCAACTAAAGCAATCAAATTATACACAGAAAACAAACAGCATCAAATTATCATGGAAGCCATAAACTAAAATTAAATTATACTACTAGAAACAAATATATAATCAGCTGTAAAAGCTCGAAACCAATGGATTAAAAGCGGAAACAAAAAAACGAACAGGTTTTTACAGAATAATTCTTGAAAAATCGAAAAAAAAAAACAAAGAGGAAGAAGTAAATAATATCAATCCGAATTTAGCAACGGTTTGAGAATTTTGAGTACCTTTTTGTTGATTGAAACGCTTCGATCGGAATCGGAAGTGCAATTGGGAATTTTAGAGGGAGGGAAGGAAGTGAGTGGGGAGAGAGAGAGAGAGAAGGTGGACTTGTTGGAGTGCGTTTTGGAGGAGAGGTGGCTAGCTTTTGGCTGTGTGAACTTTCAGTGGGAATAAAACAAAAATACTAAATTAATTAGTTATGCTGAAAATTAGGAAATATAATTAAAAAAAATACTTTATCTTGTTTTCTTTTTCAAAGATTTTTATTATTATATTATTTATTTGTTGAAATTTTGGTTTGGGTTTGTCGATTGTCGTTGTACCAAGATTCATAGGTGGCATATTGGAAAACCAATTTTGTTGGGCCGTTTTGTTCAAGCCCACTAAGAAATTTGGTCTCCTAGGTTATAAATTTGAGCCCTTTTTGGTCAATTTTTAGCCTAAATCCAATCCCGTCTCTTTTTTGATACAACGTCTCTTTTTTGATACAACGATATTGAGCATAGCAAGCCTGCCTAAGCTACACATGTGCCATTAATAATTAATATTGAGCTCATCACTTGAGAGTCGAACATAAAACCTCTCATTTACAAGTAAAGAAAAATATCACTGAAACGATACAGAGGATATCTATGTGAGTTACCAACATGTATATACTCATACGTATGTATTTTTGAAATACAAGATCAATACTGCACCAAAAACCATAATTATTTATATAATTGAGGATTGATTGGTTCGAATGTTTAAATGTTTAAACAAGAAATAAAGGCACCATCTCAGCAATCTACACCAATAAATAATGAACCTGAAAAAAACAAAAAAAAACTACATGATTGGAGAAAAACTCCCCTCTCACGGTGCAAAACTCCTCTCTCTCTCTTCACGTGAGATCATGTCCTAGAACGTGAAGAGAGAGAGAGGGTTAGCAGCCGGAATAGGTAAGTTATTCGCTCTCCTCGGCAGTCTGCAGATGAGATTGTGTACAAAACCATATATGCTTGTAAAACCAAGCACATCATATAATACTCAAATGGCAGATACATATAATGATGAGATTAATATCAAATGGCTGATATAGAACGACTTAGGTATGAGCCCTGTATTACAAAGTTAGGATTCGAGGGAGAGACCATACTAAAGACGAAGACTCTCCACATCAGTCTGTGATTAGATCTGATCTAACGGTTAGGGTAGTAGACATATGTATATTATTATACAAGCATATTTCCTTTTTCTTAACATTCACATTTCTCGCTCTGCTTGTTTCCACTTCCGACTCCTGGCAGCATCGACGAATTCAGTGACCACCGATACCTCATCCAACGGCATCTGCAACCAAGAACAAAAAATAAGACACAGAGAGTAGTATTCTACTTATGCATGCAAAGCATATATGTAATTTTCTGTGTACAGAAACATGAGTGAGAGAGAGAGACCTGCTGCGATGTAAAATGTCGTTGTGCAGCATTGATCAATTGTTCCCTTGTTGGATTAGAATTGCTGCTTAACTACAATTTCAAATTGCAAGGGCTGGATTTAGTCGAAACATTTCATAACCAGGCACAACAAACAAAAGAAGAGCAGGAATCAGCGATACCCACAAGATTGAAGTGTCTGCAATACCTCCTCAATGAGCTTGTTCCTAGTTTTCCCAAGTTTACTCTCTGATCATCCACACAAAAGATTAGGCAACACAATAACGGGCGTACATAGAAATTTGGATATTCATACATCATTAAGTGTAGAAGGATAACGATATATCAGAGCATGAACATTTCGCTTAGCCTGAAAATGTGTCATCTACTAGAACCATTGGAGTGACCGATACAAGGATATTGAAGCAAACCGTTTGTTATTACTTGAGTAGGAAATCATAAGCAAAGGAAAGCGTTCAGTCCAAAGGAGTTAAAGCAGTAAACTCCCAATTCATAATTTTTTAATCCTCACAAATTACAGCATTGTTTTTAAATAAGTGAAAACATACTGAGGAGACTCATTTAGTAGACAGGATAAATTTTCAATGACAAACATGAATACCCAGATCTCTATTTCCAAGTTACTTACCGATTGGGGTGCTTGGATGTATTGAACTTCTCTATAACTTCCACGATTCATTGACTTAGTTGCTGTGGATGCAACATATGGCCTTGAAAATCGAACCCTAGGTTTACTATGCTTATGGAACTCAAAGCATCTAGCTGCCAAAAGATATACAATGATGAAAATTAGATAGAAGCTCCAAACAAACGCCAAACGAAAATATCGTAAAAAGAGCGACCCAATACACAAGGATCCCATCATCAAGATCCGAAAAAGGGACAGATGTACACTCGTCTCCCTCATTCCCTAGCTAGAGGCTGTTTTCCCATTTTGAGTCCACAACCTCCAGGTTGCAATGGAACAACCTTAGAAATGACTAAATTGACGCTTCATCAGGTATGGTTTATGCAACTTACAGAAATCATTCTCCTTATCACCATGGTCAGAGCAGCTGCTAGAGTAATCAAGATCGCTATCTTCCTCATTCCCGGTAGGATGTTCCAGCACACTCAACGCATTCCTTTGCAGCTTAACTTCAACCCCATTTTTCAGAACCTTGTATCGCCAAAAATTAACGGCTTAAAATATAAATCCCCACAATGCAGAATAGAATACTGAAGTAAAGTTATAAGATAAATCATACACAAGTAGTAATAACAATGAAAATCCGTACTTGAAACTCAAGATTTGAAAGAATTAGTATAATAACAAGCCCTAGATGCCAATGATAGAAGGATTGCCTACATCTAGTTAATTCTTAAAAACTAAGATTATGATCAAAATTACAAAATCGCAACCGGATAAACAGAACCCAGAACAGAATTTCTGATACAATATATATTCAAAATTACATAAAATAAATGGAAGACACGATTTCTTATATGATGCAAGAAGATCAAGAAGAATGAGAGAAAAATCCAGATCAGGGTGAATGCTCTTAACCAACCGAGCTACAAAGTCATTTCACAAACACAACTTTTATAGAATAGAGGAATTTGTCTAAGGGCCCAACTTTTCCTTTCCCAACAAAAACAACCAAAATAATCAACAAATCCACATCAGGGCAAAATTGGCAAAACAGTTCAAAAATGAAAGCAATAATGGTAAACAAGTCCACAAAAACCAAATTAAGAAATAATTAAGTGAAACAAAATAATTTAGAAAAAGTGAAAGGGAAGAATACCAGCCAGTGCCAACCCCCAAGCCCAACAGCTTTCTTGACCACGCCTTGAAGACCCACCAAAACGGACTTTGTTCTATTGTTTCCGGTGACAATGACCTTGGTGTGCCTGGGAAGAACTGAAAGTTCCTCATCCCCGCTTTCTTCGCGAAAAGGCGATAGAATCCGAGAACCACAGAACTCTGGCTCCAGCATTCTTCCCAGTTTTGATCACAAACTATAACTTGTCCTAAACCCAATCAAACAACCAAAATCAAACCACTTCACAGTTCGCCACCCAACTTCTGAATTCGACAATTCGAGATTCAAAGACCCGGTTTTTCGATCCTAAATCCGTTTTTCTCAAATGGGTTTTGCTTACATTACTACTAAAATTTCCCAGACAGATTTATGAACCAATTTAGCCAAGAAAATCCCAACCTCCAATTTTGATCCCGGTGGCAGAAGAAAAATGGAGGCCTTATGTTATAAATAAACCCAGAGACATGCAGTGATTGGAATTAATTCTAGTGAGAGAGAGAGAGAGAGAGAGGGACCTTTCTTCTTTATGAATGTGTGTAATTCTTGAGCTCTGACACGAAATCTTCAGGGAAATCTTCAATGCTGTGGAGCAAAACAGATAGAATTTCAATCACTGGTTCACGGGCTACGATTGATTACATTAAATGAAGCACTATTTGCTTCAGATAAAAGATTTATGCTTTTCATCAAGCTTCACTCTGCATGCAAAGCCTGAATCAATATATATATATATATATATATGCATTGAATAGATTGAAAGGGTTTTTCTCTATGAGAATTCATCAGAAGCAGCTGAAATTTTTTTCAGAAAAATAATAATAAAAAAAAATCTATTTACTTCTATGGTGAAAATACGTCAGCACTCAACCAAAGCAAATCCCAAAACTTTTGTTTGGCAGCTGAGAAAGTGTCAGAAATTCAGAAATAAAAGGTTCAAAATTTTTTGGCCTATTTAAAAACTGCATAAAGAATTTATTTAAAAGAAAAACCCACTTAACTGAGCTAATCAGACAAAGGGTACAAAAAACCAACATGATTAAATAAAGGAGAACAAGCAAAACAGGCACTAAAATTTTGGTTTGACTGTTCGTGCCCCCACTTCTGGAATTTTTCATTTTTTTTCAAAAATAAGCTCAGCCATGCATTAAAATTTGTTAACAACAATGAATTATCACAACTTAATTACATTACAACCACTGAACATTACAAAAAAAATCAAATAATTAATCCCCATAAACCCCAAAAAAAATATAATCATAAATAACAGTGAGGGAGCTGCTAAAAACAGCAACTTTTGGAGCTAAATTCAGCAAAGACATGAACTTAAACCAGTAAAAAAATTTCAAATGACCGACCAAATGTGTCATAAAATCCAATTGAAAAAAGCAGAGAAAAAAGTGCATTACCTGTTTGGATGCCGAGAAAATAATAATAAGAAGCTCTGAGAAAAACCCAGGTGAAAAAAATAAGTACCCAAAACAGGATTTTGAATAATTTGGAGTGATCCTGAAGATTGTGGAGAAATGGATGATTTGAAGATTGTGAAAAATGCAGAGGCTTTTTCTGAGAGTGAGTGAAAAAGATTGGAATTTGCTGATGAGAGAGAAAGTAGAGGGAGAGATGGAAGGAGGGAAGGAAGGAGCACACTAAATGCTTACCAACTGCCAAGGGAACGACCTGCCATTTGCCGTACGGTCACGCCTTTGTAACCGGCGGAACCGGCTATTGCCTGTTGAAATTACAGGCTCCGGCTCGGCTGGGTTTTGTGAGCCGGGTGGTTTTGTCGTGTAGTGGGACCTTAAAGGACTAATGTGTGACCCATACATCATCTGCTCCGTGATATTGTGGGCTCCTTGTAAATACCTGGAAATTGGAAGTGAGCGATTGAACCCGACAAAAGTGTTCCTCTCTTTTTTAACTCCATAAAAATAGAAATTCATGTTGGTAAAAACAAGAAATGTAAAAAATTTACCGGTAGTTTCTATTTGTTCAATAGCTGTCGTTTATGAGATTTAAACTACACTTTACCTAACTGTAATTAAAGATAAAACTCATGACTTAAGAAAGTTTCGAAAAAAATTACCTTATATATTAATAGTAGATAAACATGCAGAAAACAACCTATGTATCAATAACTAATAGCATGCTTGTTGGTAAACATGTAGCTCCTTGCATTTTGTAAAAGGGTTTTGAGTGCCAATCTCTAGGTTTTGAATTCGAGCAACTAATTTTTTTTCTTGAATAATTGAATGAAATGATCAATTTACAAATCTAAATTACTAAAACGATTGATATTTTGTTAATATTTGATCGATATATGAACTTGATTAGTTTTTTTATTGTAATTTGTGAATGCATGTGATGTATATAACCCGGTTGCCATTTGTCCGACGACCAGAGTTGGACGGTTGCTATTCACTCTCCTCCCTCTCCCTCCACCTCCAGTTCCCTTCCACGCTGGCATTCTGGGGCAATTTAGTCTTTTTCACGAACATATTACTTGGGCTCCACCCCCAAGATTGGAATAGAAGGCCAAGCCATTAGCCATTAGCCATTAGCCAATAGTCATTAGCCGTTAGCCAGTAGGCAAGCCGAAGCCAAAGAGATGGAGGAGGAGGAGGACATGAAAAGTAACCGGTCACTGGGAGAGAGAGAGAGGGAACTGACGTACACGTGTCAGGAACACAGCTGTCGGGTCTTATCCTAGCAAGTGTACACTTGAGACCACGGTGTAAAAAACCGTAGTATTACTAGCAAGCAAGCAAAATACCACTCACCATTTTTGTGTAACAAATTAACATTTAAATTTAAAAAAGTTAAAAAACAAAAAGGAAAAAGAAAAAAAATTGAATAAATTTGAAATTTGATTTCAAGTCCGCCCTTTCCTTGCAACAAATGCAGCTGGCGCGCACCCACTCTCTCCTCCCGCTTTCTGTTTTTTGGGGAATTCAAGAGTGGGTCCCACTTCCTCTCTCTCTCTAGGGTATACGTATACCCATCTTTCCCCCCCTTTTTTCTATTTCGTACGTGTACCCTTTTGTCCTTTCCTTTTTCTTTTATTTTTTTACAATTTTCTTTTTCCCTCCTTTTTTTTCTATTTTAAACGGCTGCTATCTGCTGCAGCTCTAGCCTGTTCCCATGCTAAACCTCTTATCCGTGGACTTTTCCATATGGAATCGACGAATTCTAAGTAGCCACTGCTAAGGGTGATGTTGCATCAACACTTGGATTTGTAGTTTGACAACATTAGACCCAAATAATTTGGCAACAAAACTCTTGATAAATCATTACGCAATATTAGAACACCGCCGCTAATTTTGTCACGTGAGTTAGTTATGCCGCATGCTTGTGTTTTAGTTTCGAATAACAAATTTTTTGCATTTCTCTTTACTAAACATGTCACTTTCATAATCGATGCGAAAAATTCTAATTCAAAATTTACCAACAAAAATTAACTATTAGACTATTTATTTGGTACAAAAAATATTGAAATCCCAATAGAAAAGGGTAATTGATTAGCAATTTACCGGTCCTGTATTACAATGTATGAGAACAAAGATTTTAGCACAAGTTATGGGGTCAAACTTCAATGGTACGTATCATTCAATGGTACGTACTTTTGAATGGTTTAAAATTCATTTGAAGCCGACCGCAAATTAATCTGGATACCGTAGCATTGAATGGTACGTATCACCCAAGATTTTTCCCAAGTTATGTAACAAAACACAACAGACACTTGCAAGCTTAGTGAAGATTTGACATACGAAACTTTACATTAAACGCTGCCATAACAAATTTGACATACGAAGTTTAGTGAAAGATCCCAAAACCCCACATCTAGGCGTAAAACAAATAAATGCAGGGGATGATCAGAAGGGCACCTACCCAGGGTTTCTTCCACCTGACAAGGAGCGTTCCCTGCGACTCCTGTACGAGTCCGAGTGTTCATCCGCCCTCCTACCATATGGAGAGCGTGATCTTCCTCGGCGGTCCCTGGAATAAGGATGTCTGTCTTGCAACCTAAGACGTGAATAGCTTCGAGATTGTCTGTGGTCCTGCATCTTTATAAACCATGCTTCATGTGAGATAAGAATACAAGAATAGTAGTGTCCCAGTCCTACGTTAAAATATGAACCTCAGCTGCATTTTCGCGGCTTAGAAGCTAAGCGAGGTGAAAGAGGAAACATTTTTAATGAACGACAGTACCCTTCAAACGAAGCATATATTATACTTCCGAAAACTAGGTATCGTGAACTCAATTGGACACCCGAAATGCAGATTGTTCGACCTAATTGTCCGACCATGTCACAGGTGAGTGAGAAAGCACAATTGCTAGAAAATTAGAACACTGATCCATGTCTGTACCTCGTTTATCTCTCAAACCTTGTCACCTTCCTGGAGTTGGTGTCCTCCCTCGTTTCCTTTTTGCCTGCACATTTACACAAAATGCAAAATAACGTCATGGAAGATAAATAAGCGAATACATTACTCGAACTGAAACAAGGGCAGATAAACAAGCCAACAATCTACTTAAAACAGTAACGGCGCCTTCCATTTGCGGCTGCTTCCATATGGATCATAAGCATCGCAATGGACGGTCCATACCAGTGCATTATCGTATTTTTAAGTCACCCTTCTAACTGTATACCAAGCCAACGGCATGCCTTGCTAACCATACTGGCTGCAAGCCTGCAAGGAGATTTTCTGTCCAACTTCCAACTTTTATTTTAATAAGTAAGATGCAACATATACTTCTGATGGATTAAGTATATAGGATAAGCCCAAAAAGCAAATGCAAAGAGAAGAATTTACCGTTCCTCTAGGGTATCTTTAATCTTAAGGTTAATAAGCAGCCATGGAAGACGCTGTTGCCAACGAAGAAAGAGGAATAAAGGGCATACAACCCTCGGCAAAATAGTTGAGTTTGGATCAATGATTTTTGAATCTGGACGCAGAAACTCATGTCGCGAATGGGATGGTTTCAACTCATGTCGTGAAACTGAATCTACACGAAGTTGTCCCCGGGTGAGTTGTATCTGTATAAGATTATCATTCTCATAATCAGGTCTTCCATTGTTAAAAAATCTCTCAAGATCAGTGGAGGAAACCGTCGTGGATAAGCCTGTTACGTACAAGTTGTTTCCAGGATTGGATGCATTGATAGATTGATGGCTCCTGCAGCAAGAAAAACCAGAGTTTTCTTCAACTCAACTCAACAAAGCTTGAACCCAGTGTTGAAGTTTGAATAAAACTGTTAACAAATAGGGAATTTGAGATCTCCAGTATACCTAGAACGACGACTTCTCCTAGACCTCGACAATGATCTCAACCGGAGGCCTCTTGGAACCCAGTATATGTAGCAGTTAACTCTTGGAACCGTCTAACCGTTGGGGCCGGAAACCTTCCGGCAAATATCAAGCAACTCACGTTGCAACACCGACATCTAAGTCTAACCAGCACGTTGGTGTTGGAACACAGAGAACCAAAACGAGAATGGCAAAGACAAAAATCACATCACTGAAAACTGGCATTTAGTTGCATATGCTAATTTTTAGTTTTTTAGAAAGAAAAAACCTGTCAGAAGTTACAACAAAGAAAAAAGGTTTTCTAAGAAAGGAAAAGAAAAGCCCGAAAACTTGGACAACTCTGTGTCTCTTCCTCTCATGTTTCCCTATCTACTTCTATAGTTGTATCCAAGGTTATAGAACCGGGTATAAGATACAGTATCACGATGCAGCCATCCAAAATTGTAGCGTGGTTCTTCAAAACGAAAGCTGAAGACACTTGTTGAGTACCAACAACATTCTTCGGCGCATTCCACCAATTCTACCTTCTGGCCTCACCACTAATCCCACCAGGTCCGCTTCCACCACAACACGCACACCCCTCAAAATTGCATCACCATTTAATACCGTTAATGCAGCGGTTCAAACCCCAGTCGGATTCTCTAACTCCCAGGGACAGAATTTATATCTAGTCGAAATCAGTGGACTGCTGATTCAGGGAACATGGCAGAGAATTGGCTGAAACTTCGACTACCTCACGCCTAAAACCATTACTTAGAGATCCCAACTCTGTTACGTCATCATCACTATCAATGTTTTTTGGAGATACACGATTTTGATAACTTCTGCGCTGGACAAGAAAAACATTGAAGTAATAGCTTACCAAGTCTTCCCTTGTTTTTCTAGGAAACCACTTGGACGCGCTCTCCCAAAAGGAATGAAATTTTGAGTTATTTCCCTCAATAAACGGAGAATTTGAGTGATTTGACTTTACCAAATCCTTGAATCTCTTTTCTTCTTCAGCTGTCCACCGAAGAGAAACTTCCTCACCCATTCGATCAAATCGCCAATGATAGAACAAGGAACCAAGTTCTCTCTTTAATTTCATCCTAGCCTCGGTAATGTGAAATCTGATACATGCAACAGAACCGTGAAATCCACAGCCACACCAATCTTGTCTTCCTTGGCCAATGAGATATGTTTCACTAAGGGAGCCGTCTTCTTCACGTTGCAAGGGCCATACCCGTGTGCCTAGCCATTTAGTATCACTTTCAGAAGCCACACCAGTCCATACAGGGACATCAGCTTGAGCGTGAGCGCCTACGGAGACATCCTTTTCGCGGGGATTATCCTCAGACATCATATCAGTGGCCAATAAATCAACTTCTGCAGGTGCTTGCTCCATAGAATCGTCTTCCACCTCTTTTTTACGGCAACAAGGGCATGAGGGAGATTTAACTGAATGAGGAAGCCTTTCACTGCATCGTAACCTCCCTGAGTACTGGCGACCAGCAACAATATTATCTTCATACAACAATGGATGCGTCTTTAGCTTCTTCTGCAAGTTTAGACCATGATCTGTTTATAAAATTGGAAACTAATTTAATTTCATATATGAATATTCACAGTTCCAGGAAAACAAAAATTGGAGCAGAAAAGGAAAAGGAAGAGTATAGCTAGACAAACTTGATGAACCAGAAGCACCGGACCAAAGAGTTTGGATATTGCTGAATTAAGTAGGGTAGAGGTGTGAACTATCTGGAAACCTGTTTAGGTTTGTAGCTATACGAGCGCCATGCAGTTCCCGACAAATTATATTAGCAGAGCACAGATTACAAACTAATGCAATGCCCTATTAAGGTGGATGATGATATCATATTGTGGAGGTTAACTTACTTGAGGCAGAAACAACGGCAACTTATCACAGGGGATGATTTTCATCATCTCGTTAATAGCTTAACAATTTAAAGATACAGCAACAATTCTTTAACTTCATAAGATAAACGTTGCGGAGCAAGAAGAGTATACTCGAAAGAATAACTATACTATGCACATAAAATTCAAGAAACGGCTGTAGTCTAAAAGCAAAAAGAAAAAACCTTTGGAGAAACACACAAATAAACAAATGTACCTGCTGGAGACATTCTTCAGTCTTTGAATTAACATTCCTTCTTATCAGCAATGCCTCCTTTGCTCTAATTGCCTGGACCCAGCACTCATCATCGCTCCTACACTCTTCCCACTTAGTTGGCCCTGGTATTGCTCCAATTGAAGGATCATTTGGTTGCTTTGCAATCTGGACTACCCAATTCAGCATTCCTACTAAGGATTCTCGCTTTCTTTTACGATCATTTTCTTTTTTATTGAGACTAGAGAGTGATGTCAAAACATCACTCTCATCGTCATTACAAACTTTTTCGTCATCATCACCATTGTGTTCTCCAGATTCTAGCTGAACCTCTCCATCACTTTTGCCCTTCTGCTCTGGCCAACCCGACAACAAATCTGTAAACTCTCTCTCCAACTCCGAAGACAACGGATACAAATCCCTGTTGCATCCAGACTCCCGATTTCCCGAGCTCCTAGTTTCACAAATCTCCCTAAACCATTTCTCCAGCTCATTCAAATACTTGAAGTAAATCAATTTCACAGAACACATGGCTTCCTGATCAAAAGCCAATTCATTGGCAACAAAAGACCACAAACCGTTCTTCGAAACCGAATCACACCCACCTCTATCTTTCACCACACAGAACAATTTGAACAAATCCACAGGTTGCCTATCACCAATCACTGCAGGGACAGGCCTAACAACACAACCTCTATCACCAATTTCCTTAAGAAAAACAGCTAAAACTTGATCAAATACACATCTTAGCCTACCCTTTTGATCACCCTCATCAGAATCCACGCCATCTTTTACAGAACCAACATCATTAGTTTCAGGAAAAACACCATTTTTCTGACATGTGTCATTAGTTTCGACACAATCTAAGACAGACCCGGTTGTTAAGGATGACCATCCTGCCATGAACTTCGATTTGACTAATGAAAACCCAACAAGACTCTTTGTCCCAAAAGATCAAATTCAACCACAACAGAAACAGAAAGATTTCAAATTTTGGGGCAGAGGGTGTGAGACCCTTTGCCCTCTTTGATTTACAGAGTGTTTCGGAAATGTTGTTTGTTACCTGAACATTTCTGGGTTGCTTTCTTTTTGATTTTGGCTTCGGAAAGCAACCACCTTTGTGAATTTGCAGAGCTGCGGAGGCGGCAAAAGAGACAAGGGGGTCAGCAAAGGACAGGCAAGATTAACGTTGGAGCTGAGGAAATTGTCGAAAAAGATGAGAGCGGGTGACGGTACCAGGTCGACTCGCCTAAAAAGCGAGTCCCCGAGAGACTCTCTTTGGTAGCCAGCCACGTGTCCCTTAGAGTTCCAAAATGAAATTGAAATACGCCAAAATTTATTCTTCCCGTTTTACCCCTACTTCACACCAGCATCTCTCTCTCTGCTTTGACTCTTTGGCGGAGGAACCTAGGAAGACGATGCCGGAGCAAGACGACGACGACGACGACCCTTGGCGGACGAATACGACGGCACGGTAGAGGCCGTTCAGTCCCCAAACTTTGCAGGAGGAGATGGTCCTTTGGTTTTCAGCTTGATATTTTAATATTAGCAAAAGGGGTAAAACAGGAAACTTAAGTATGATTAAAGTGGAGAAAATTTATAAAAAAAGGAAACTTCTTGAGAGAAACAATTCAACGAATCTAATTTATAAATTTTATTTCTTTTCTTTTCCTGGCCAAAGAAATAGAAGGTTGATTTTTTTCTTGTGCTTTGAGATATGAATTCATTCTTCGAAATTGGTGGATCTACGAGGGTCCATCTAATATTATCTTCGTCTTGTAGAAATTAGTTTTTACGGATTTAAAATTACTTGAAATTTTTATAGATGATGTTAGATTGTAATTTTGCTTTGGTTAAGTAACAAGTCTATTGGGAGCATGGTTGGAATTTTAAAATTTTAGTTTGCTTATTTTTTGGTAGGTTTGTTAGGATTGGAGCTTTTGTCTCTCTTTGAAATGATTTAAAACTAATGGAGTTCTATGAAATATATTTTGTGTTTTCGTCTCTATAGGTAAAGCTCCCTTTTATGCACTTAATCCTATTTATTAATAACTAAAGAGTACTCAAACTATATTTTAAAAATTACGGATCAACACGTATAGAAGGGTTGGTAAAAAAAAAAACATCAACTAACTTCAGTTTAGTGACACTTCTCCCATGAATATTAGAAGAGATCTTACGTTCGAATGACCATTTTTAATTTGTCAAAAAAAAAAGGTTATATAAGCTTTATAGTTCAGTCTAGTATAGTGTGTTAAAACAAATCTACTAAAATATGATATCGGTATGTCCGAAAAAGAAGGTTTTCGAAAATATCAGGGAGAATCTTCATACTAGGCTGCAAGGTTGGGCAGAACAGTTTTTGTACACAGGAGGTAAGGAAGTGTTGTTGAAAGCGGTTGCGACGGCGTTGCCGAATGCTATATTATTGGTGGGGTCGGAAGGCGGGTGAGTAGGGTAGAAGGCTACCAATACGGCTTAAACTAGTACAAGGCTACCAATTAACCTCTTGTCGTTCGATTTGAGAGAATTTTATTCATATTTTTGTTAAGTTGTGTTATATTTTCGAGGACAAATTTGGAATTAGACTTGAGAAACCAATAAACTCGACAAAATTTCATGTGTTACATGCCTTTTACATGATATCACTTAACAAAAATTTAGATGAAATTCTCTCGAATCTAACGACAATAGGAATAATTGGCAGCTTTGTAAAGGAGTAAATCGGCAGGAAAAATAGTTCTGAAAGGTAATTAAGAGTCTTATGATAGTTCGATGGGTATTTGGCAGTTTCAAACAAATGCATTTGGGACGACGCTGACGGTATTTTCACAGTTCCCTCCCACGTGCAAGTAGAAGAAGCTCTCCAGCATGCACTTTCACGTTTTCTTTTCTTTTTCTTTTGTTTTTTTCTTACACTCAAAAGTTATAGTAATTTATTTAAACTTAGTTTTAATTCGGACATTAAATAATCTGCACAATACATGAAGAATTGACCAAAAATGATCTACATGAAAGCCATTTCCAAACCCTTTCTGTTAAATGTGGATCTCACAATGGTACCTCTTACATAGATCATGTGCTTGGTTAAAATCTAAAAATTTAGTCCATAAAATTTTAAGTTTCAACTCAGAAAATAATTTTTTTACTCTAATGATTATGACTTAAAATTTTAGCTCGAAATTATTAAAGAATGATTTTAGCCTAATTTTTCAGTAACTTTTTTTAAAATAAAATTTATTTAGATTATCCTAATTTATTTTTATGAACATTTTAACCTAAAAATATTGAAATTCCGATAAGTAATGAAAAATCACTAAACCTACCTAATTCTTACACATATGCACCACATGAAAGAACATGGAAAACCACACAACCTACCCCATTGTTAAACACCAGTTCATACACATGTGCACCACATGAAACATGAAAGTCATGGAAATTACATAGGTATTTATAGAGTTTTTGGGTGAATTGCAGTTGGATTTAATTTTGAACCGTTAAATTTTTTTTTTACCGGTAGATTTGCTCATATTAAATCTCAATAGTTCGAGTTAAGTAATATGAATTTGACTTCACCAAAAAAAAGAAAAAAGAATATAGACCATTGGATCAACCAACGACCCAATCATTACAGTCGTCGGATAAAAAAAAAGAGCCATTGGGCTCCGGGCAAGTGGCCGACAAAGGGTCAAGTGCTGGGACTCAGTTTGGATGCTAGCCTCGCGTGGGGTAAGTGGCTCGTGTTGAAGCACTACGAGTGGCCACGAAACAAGCGCGTTCACACGCAATGGTTGGGCCTGCCTATATCCTTGGCTCAAATTTTGAAAAAGAATCTGACCCAAAACTAAGTTTTATCCCCCAAATATTTTTTTAGCCCAATAATTGGAGAAGCTAGGGTGGGGTAGTTAAAAGCTTAAAATTTGAGTTATAACCAAACCATTCCAAATGGTCTTAGAAAGTATGTCAGTAGTGTGATCAGCTTTGACTTTGTAGATTTAAAAAGCATTATTGAACTTGAAAATTAAGTGATGGATTATCTTAGTGGTTAGTGTTTTTCACTTCAACCAACTACGTTCCGAGTTCAAACTTTACCCCCACACACTATGTACGTTCCAAGTTCAAACTTTACCCCCACACACTATGTATATTATAGTATAGAATATTGCTTGTAATAAAAGGAGACCATTATTAAACTTGAAAACACAATTGAGTAAAAAGTTGAATTTAGAGATTACACATTCTAAATGGTTGAGTCAATTAGGGGCAAAGTTTTGTTATTTCAAATTTAGTATTTGGGGACCAAATCCAAGTGTGTTTTTTTAAGTAAATTTTCCTCGAACTCAAATTAGGTCATATGTATCTCTTAATGGTTATATGAAGATCATGGGAATAAAATCGAAGATGTATACAACTTGATTAAGAATAAATTGTTAACACACACATACAACAACATTGCACGAATAAAAGGACCAATGTACTAAAGATCACAAAACCATACCTAGGAGTAAAACAAATTAATGCAGGGGATGATCAGAAGCGCATTTGGAATAATTTTCTCTATCTAGGGTTTCTGCCACCTGACAAGGAGCGCTCCCTGCGTCTCCTGTACGAGTCCGAGTGTTCATCCGCCCTCCTACCATATGGAGAGCGTGATCTTCCTCGGCGGTCCCTGGAATAAGGATCTCTGTCTTGCAACCTATGAGGCGAATAGCTTCGAGATCGTCTACGGTCATGATCACGATCACGATCACGTCCTGCATCTTTATAAACCATGGTTCACATGAGATATGAATAGAGTGTCTAAATCCTACATCAAAATTAGTATCTTCCCATCTCAAAGGAAGCAGGCACTGTAGACTTATGGTAAATGGGGCCCGACGAAAAGGGGTAAGGTGATATTTTTTGTACATGCGAAATGCAGATTGTTCAGATCTACAGGGCCAGGCACAAAATAACACAGCAGACCTCCTGTGGTATGGTAGTGTGTGTAAAAGGTTACAGGAGTGAGAATTCGGTTTTGTCCAACCCATGTCAAGGTCAGCAACAATTCACAATTGCTAGAAAATTAGAATACTGATCCATGTCTGTACCTCGTTTATCTCTCAAACCTTGATACCTTCCTGGAGTTGGAGTCCTCCCTCGTTTCCTTTTTGCCTGCATATTTACACAAAATGCAAAATGACGTCATGGAAGATAAATAAGCAAATAGATTAATCGAAGTGAAAAAAAAGGCAGATAAACAAGTCAATAATCTACTCAAAACAGTAACAGTGCCTTCCATATGCGGCTGCTTGCAACTACTTCAAACTACTTGAAGCTAACTGGCCATCGCGATGATTATGATCCACACAATTGGAAGGTCCACAGCAGTGCATTATCGTATTTTTAAAGTTCCCCTCCTAACTGTATACCAAGCCAACGGCATGCCTTGCTAACCATACTGGCTGCAAGGACATTTTCTGTCCAACTTCCAACTTTTATTTTAATTAGATACAACATATAGTTTGGATGGATTAAGTAGGAGAAGCCCAAAAAGCAAATGCAACAAGAAGAATTTACCATGCCTCTAGGGTATTAAGTACTAAGGTTAATAAGCAACCATGGAAGACGCTGTTGCCAACGAAAAAGAGGAATAAAGGGCATACAACCCTCGGCAAAATAGTTGAGTTTGTATCGATGATTTTTGAATGTCGACGCAGAAACTCATGTCGTGAAGGGGATAGTTTCGACTGTTTAGAGCTTAGATTGTGAATTTGATGAAGCTACAGTGACCAGACCTGCTGCCAAAACTTATTAGGCAACATTTTTGAAGAGGTAAAATCTTCATAAGAAAAAGTATAAACAATTCAACTGCATACTGCACAGCAACTTTCTCAATCATTTGACAGAAACTAATACCTTTTCCACTGTAACTAATCGACCTTCAAGCACAGACCGATCCAAATATTTGATGCAGCGTTCCGCATCCTCAACAGTTTCCATTGTGACAAAGCCAAATCCACGAGATTCTCTGGTGCGAGGGTCTGTAACCAGATGGCAGTCCAGTACCTGAAGCAAGAACTCATATGTGATTCTCTCGGAATATGATATGCATTAAGGCTCTCGAAAGATTATTACTTTCCAAATTGACATGAAGCTATTAATTAGTAAACACGGAGAATGACCTATTCTATGTGAAGAAAGGACAGCACATTTTCTCCGTACAAACATTATGTTAGAAGCTAGAACAGTTATTTTTATAAATAAATAGTAAGGCTTCACTTGAATGTCAGGACTAAAGTGTAAGTGGAAAGGAAGCCATTAAACTGCCACAGATGTCACCCTCTTCTTTAGAAGTTAGAACTCAAAATTCTCGCTTCCTTTCTAGGGAGATCCAAGCATAGTAGGCTAGTAAGCTACACGGAAACAAGGCACCTATGTAGTGACGGGTAGTTAGCCGATATAACGTAACTTGTATCTAAAGTACTTGTTATACCCATCTCCCAAGTTGGCACTTTCTTTCCTTGTAAGATATTTGAGCTTTGCAGTCATTTGAACCGCATAGCACA
The DNA here is from genome assembly GCA_018257905.1 of Gillenia trifoliata. NCBI lineage: Eukaryota > Viridiplantae > Streptophyta > Magnoliopsida > Rosales > Rosaceae > Gillenia > Gillenia trifoliata. Next base: position 12,611,406 of record CM031085.1, on the reverse strand, counting down.
ATAAATTACATCGATACGAAGTTGTCCCAGGGCAAGTTGTATCTGTATAAGATTATCATTACCATTCTCATATCAGGTGTTCCCTATATGATTTAAAAACAAGAAGTGCAATAACTCGTACCTTCCCCTCTTTGTTAAAAAATTTCTCAAGATCAGTGGACGTAACCCTCGTGGATAAGCCTGTTACATACAAGTTGTTTCCAGGATTGGATGCATCGACAGGTTCATGGCTCCTGGAGCAAGAAAAACCAGAGTTTTCTTCAACTCAACTCAACAAAGCTTGAACCCAGTATTTAGGTTCGAATAAAACAGAATCCATGAAACAAAAACAGTTTACAAATACGGAATTCAAGACTTCCAGTATACCTAGAACGACTTCTCCTAGACCTGGACCAACGGCCTCTGACAGGTGAAGGAGAGCTGTGTGGCGAAGCGGACCTAAGTCAATAATCACAAAAATCAATTGAGAAATATATCTTGCAGGACTAATACCATTGATTCATTATTTAGTGAACAAACTTGTAATTCCAAATATAACTTAAAACAGATTCTGACCTTCTCTCTCTTGGGTATGGCATCTACGAGTACGCACAGAAAAGAAAAACAAGCATATTAGCATGCAACATTAGAAACCCTTCAAAAATATGAAATTTTCGGTGTAATGCAAATTACAAATTACAGGTCCGAAATCAGATTCTAATACATACATGCATGCATTACGTTTATACATAAACAGCCACAAATAATATACGTGTATCAATTAGTCATAATTTGGTTTCAGATTCATAGGTTAGTCAAATAAACAGCTTCATTAACTTATTATTATCATTACTGTTACATTCCAGGAGGTGATTAACACACAAAAAAATACATAATTCAGCTATAAAAAGTTTCAATTAAACTCAATGGAACGCATAATTAAGTTCCCAAAACACAAAAATTAGAGGAATAAATACTTGAAATCCCATTTAGTTTCCTGCTTTTTCTCTGGAACCGAACAAATTATACAAATCAAAATTTCTAACCCTTTTCTTTTGCTGTTAAATTGAACACAATAATTCGAAAAACTCGATCAAGACATGCATATGTATTTACGTAATTCAAATAAAAGCATCCAAAAAATACTAATAAATTCTCGAAAAATTGAAAGGGCATAGAAATTCAAAAGGCATTAAAGAGCTTCAAAGCTCTGGATAAAAATTGTGGGAAAAGATTGGAAGCAGATTTACCTCCGGCTGTAGCTGGTGGAATTGCTGAGTCAACTCAGACGCCCTAACTCGGCGAGGGGACAAACAGTCTCGAACCCGAAAGGAGAGAAAATGTATAAACAAATGCAATTTGGACGATGTTTTTTTCTCAGTGCCCACGTGCAAGTAAGAAGAAAGAAGCTCCAGCATTCACTTCCATCTTTTCTTCCTTTTCTTTTTCTTTCTTTTAAGTTTAACTTTCCACAAAGCTGTTTTACTACTTTATTTTTGTACTTATTTTTAATTTGGATAACACTAATAAATGTGGATCTCACCTACAATGGTAAAGCCTACGTCTATTAGAAAGTGTGTCAGCAACGTAATCAATTTTGTGCGTCTAAATAGTATTACTGAACTAGAAAACACGTTTGAGTAAAAAGTCGAATTTAGATAAACACATTCTTAATGGTTGAGTCATTTAGGAGCAAAGTTTTGTGATTTCAAGTTTGAAGTATTTGGGATCGATCGAAGTGTTTTTTTAAGTAACTTTTCCCCAAAAATTTTAGCTAAAGAACGAAAATGTGAGTGAAGGTATTCGCACCTTTGCCCAAGAATGTGTAAATAAGGTCACCCTTTTCATAAGAAGGAAACTTTTTGGACTCAAGTTTCATCGTCCACATCAATTTTATGGTTTTTATAAGGAGAAAACTTGGCTCTTCAATAATTGAGGAACTCCTTTTTAAAATACTCCGGGGCCTATTCACAGAATTTCGTACTTATGATCAGAATCGTTTATATTATAAGTCACTCTGTAAAGTCCATCTCTACAAAAAATCAACCAAAACTAAGATCATTTAGTCATCGAAGTGTATAAAAACAGATGGACGAATTTGGTAAAATTATTACAAACTGTCTATCTATGTGCTACAATTGATTGACTAAACGATCTTAGTTTGAATTGACTTTTTGCATAAATGATATTTACAAAGTGATTTAAAATATGAATTGTTCGAATTATATGCACGAAATTCTGTGAATAGGGAGATAAGTATTTTGAGGAGGAATTTCTCCTCAATCTTAGGAGCCAAGCTCATTCTCTTTCTTAAGGGAGGCTCAATCGTTATGTTTAAAGTGTTCCATCAAATTAATCCAGCTGATAGAAAATTAATGAAAATCTGGTAAAAGTTATTGGTTGATGAAAGTACTGAAACTGAAAATCCAGGTTCCAGAGAAGTAACTCTAGGTGTGCTTGCGACAATCTGCCACGGGCATGGGTGGTTTCCAACCGTTGATGCAGATAGAACACTGCAACATCAACGGTTCAAAGTCATCCACGGTCACTGACATTTTTAACAACTCTGGACGGTAAACACATCCTATGCACGAACACAAAATGAACTATCAAACTGAAGGTGAAGAATATAACAATTAGACACCGAGTTCAATCGAACCATGACAACCGGTGTGTTGAAATATATAAAACCTCAAAGTTTGAACAATTCAAGGTCAATGTAAGTGGCAATGAAGGTAAAAGTACAAAGAATGGCAGAACGATCAACAACAAAAAGTAAAAAAAAAAAAACTCAATAGCCACTGCTGAGTTTACAAATACTAACAAAAAATAAGAGATACAAAATTATAAACATATAAAAACAGAATCAATCCTTGAGGAGAGTTTCCATGGCTTCAAAGAAAAGCGGTGCTGTCTCCGGGCTTGGAGTCTTGATTGCAATCTTGACCCCAGGGTTATTCACGACTGTGGTGAGTTCAATCAAGAATGGTATTCCTCGAGGGATTTTTGCAGAGAAATAGAACACGTCCTGGTTGGCATGTTTGCGCTTCGCAATGAAGAACATGTTTGTAGCAGCCAGGCGGTCCAGAGTCACTTCAACATTGCTCACCACAATTCCAGGTAACTCCTTTGTAATCTCATTTGTATCCGGAAGAGACCTCCATGTCTGCAATGGGGATAAGCATCAGGGTTTAAGTGCAGGTAAATTCATATTAGATACCAAGTTGGGTATAGATTTTAAGGAAAAATACCATATTTAAGGAAAAATACCAAGTCTAATTAAATATTTTATGATAAGCCACAAACTTTATTGCAAGTGATCCTATGACTAAATAAAAGATATGAGAGATTACCATATTGTCCTCAAGTTTATTTCTTTCATAATTTTATAAGGCCTTTAGAGCTCGGGGTTAACTTTGAAGGTTTAGGGTTTTAAAAGGTCGGTCAAGGTTTGGGGTTGATCATTTTGGGTTTAGGGTTTTAGAATGTCCTTGGGAGGAGCTTCCCAAAATCCGGGAACTAAACCCTACGCCCTAAGCGATTAACGTAATAAAAAAAAATTTCTTCTAAAAAAATTCATACTCATGCTTGTTAGTTACAATTCATTGGGAAAGTTAATGGCTATAACTTTGTGATGGTAGGGTTGGACATTATTGTCATTTTACCTAACAAATTAGTTTGACTTTTCCACTAGTACCTAAACTAAAACTATGGTATTTTAACTTAAAATTATTTTGAATTTGGTATTTAAACTAAAAACAAGTGCTACAATCAAGACTCTTTATCAATAACTACACCGTTTATCCAGTTTTTTTTTTACCCCCGTTTTAACTTCTCTTTCAGAACTGTGTTTTAAAATTCTAACGTTAGTTAACAGCCTACTTTTTGACCCACTTCATCTTCATTCCATCCTAATCCTCTCGAGCTTTTTAACTAAAAGGAAATACTGCAACAAGGCACAAGAGTAAAGCATTGCAGTAGTAATGGCCCTCATGGGATGTTAGGTGTCCATTGTTTTTGTATTCTATCATCTCCCAGCCTTAGCTCCCTTCCATGTCTAACTAAACAACGTCATTGTTTAAATATATACTGGAATAATATAGTCAATATGCTTATAAAAAATAACCGAAATTTTCAGCTTAATGTGGGGTTTTATATCTAGTAGGACGTGAAGTTCCAACTTTGAAGATGCAAATGACACTACACTAAAAGTTGAAAGGAAACAGAAGGTGCAAGATGGTTTTACCTCAAGAAAGTTTGCACGCTCCATTCTCCCATCATCAGTAAAGAAGACGTGCAATGAAATTTTATCGTTAAAGTACCAGACTGGTTGTTGACTGTTTTTCACAGCAACCTGCAATAGTGAGCTTGGAGGGCCTTGAGACATATTCTGGAACGTAACCATAGGCAGGAGAGTCCCAGTTGATGTTCCAGGTTGCAATTGTGGAACCTATAAGGCATTAAGGTAGGGTGTTATAAATTTTATTTAGGGAGAAATCTCACTCAATTTACATGTTAAATAACTACCTGAAGGGGTCCAGCAGCTGCAAGACCAAATGTATTTTTGTTGAACTGAATCATGAACCCGTCTAGCGGAACCTGTGTGTTGTTCTCGAACAATAAACTGTAAAATATTTGTCCTTCCCTACGTGTCAACTGAGCACTGATTTGTAAACCTTGACCAGTTGATGCTGGTAGCACGACAGGCAATGGAGGTCTGCAATCAAGGTCAGAAAATCCAATAAGTTTGTTTGATACTTTACACAGACATTGGACAATGACTATTTGCAGCATTTAAATTAAACCACTGGGATCCAGAGTCAGTCCACTCCACATGACAGCGGAGTCAGTCCGTCCACATGACAAAGTATCTACCACACAAATAAGACCACTATGCAACTTCCATTATACTTACCCAGCAGAAGAAGCAGGCTGATCCACGGGGACAATAGCACTATTTTCCAGGCCCATCAGGTCACCAAGTAAATCTGGCACTGGAGCAGCAGGTGCAGGTGCAGGTGCGGGCGCACGTGCAGGCGAAACTGGTCCAGGTTGTCTAGCTGCAGCATATGGAACACCTGAACTAGTTGCTGTTGGGGATGCAGAACTATCCGCAACATGAGCAGGTGATTCAGAATTTCCTGTTTCGCTACCATAGTCCTCATCTTCAGTTCTTTGGGCTGTGGCCTTCACACGGGTAACAAATGCTTCTGGAGGCTTGTGATACACGGAGGATAACGTAGCAATGTTAGCAAGAAGCTCATCAAGAAGAGATGGATCAATCAGATTTGAATCGTCACTGATCACTGGCTTCTCAGCTAACACCACATCCTTGGCTGCCTGTGAGATAAGAAGCATGCCCATGAGCTCAATACTACAACCGTAACAGGATATGTTATTCTAAATTGTCAAACTATGGTTTTGCAAAGGGTTCACTGCAGGCCAATTGTACTCGAGTGGCATATGCATGAGCACAATAATGGCAAGCAGTAGCAATCTTCAGTCAAAATATAATTCAAACCCCAACTTGTCCCCCCAAAGAAAATGAAATTGGAAAAATAGATTTGTGTCGTACATGTAAAAGAAAGGGTATGTATTAACTATTGGATTGACAAAGAAACAAAATATTATATATCAACCAATATCAACCGAGAGAGAGAGAGAGAGAGAGAGAGAGAGGGGGAAAAAAGAAGATTGGTTATTATATTGAGAAAGAAAATGAAACTCATTTAGGCCAAACCCACCTCTGGGTCAGTTGATAAAAGACGCCAATATATGTAGGCCCGATCTCGCAAATCGGGATTGTCTGTTTCCACAGTAGCGTTATTTAAAACAACCTGCAAATATGGATCTACAAAGTGAGAATTTTACTTAGATAATATCTGGGGAGTACAACTATGGCCCGAGTATGCAAGGAAATACTTTAAAAAGTGAATAAACATATAAACCTTGGACATTCTCATTCATAATAAAAAAGAGTGTCACCTCTTAGATACTACATTATATTATAACAATGAAATCAGAGCAATGGCTGCTTTAATGATGTGGTACTACGCATTCGAATATGTCATTAATGGTAAATGATGGAGAACAGAATTTAGAGAGGATAACTATGCATGAATAATACAAAAGCAGAACCTGTATCATCTGCTGTGGTCCTTCCGTGGGCTTCTTAAGAAAGAGTTTGACAGTTGCAGTCAGCAATTGCAATTGGACGTGTGCAGGCTCTTCAGGGAAACTTTCCAGGAAACTTTCAAGGAGCTCATCAGCATTGTCAATTCTTTCCGCATATTCACCAATTATCCAGATCATTGATGCCTTTTGGGGAAGAGAAAGAGAGAGAACATGAGCATGGAAACACTAAGTAAAAATCAGAAGGCTTAAGCAGTGACATATTTTATAGCAATACAAAAAGAAAAAACATAAATCTTAAGCTGGGGATCTATTTTTTATTAGGATGACAAACATGAGTACCTTGGCTTCTGGTTCATCTAAAGTGTCAAGGCTTTCACACAGAGTTGCAATAATGGACTCATAGCTGTAATCAAGACAGCAATCAATTACAAAGTTTGTAAGGGAAGAAGCCTTCATAATCACAATTTAAAATTAAAAAAATGAAAACCCATAACTTACGTATTTGGATATCTTCTAAATATATCTTTGATGACAATAATGGCCTCTTGAACTACATAATTTACTTTGATCTTAATAAGCTCCAGTAAAACAGTAATGCACCGCTCAGCTGCTCTTTCTAATTTGATTGCACAGCGACCAATGGCACGGACAGCTTTTCGGACAAAATCCACATCTACTTCTGTAGCATACTCTTTAAACTCCAACAAAACCTGCAGAAATGTTGGAGCAAGCATGATTTTAACTCCACTCTGAGATACAATATGATTTTACTAGTTCATATTAGACTTTAAACCACTAAAGTCTAATATGAAATAGTAACTCCTGGCAAGATTTACATACCTGGTCTATATTTCGGTCTGAAGCAAGCTTTATCATGATTTCTAACTTTTCCATCTTTACATATATTGGATCATTGTACTTGCAGAAGAACACCTACAAAAGAATCGAGAGTTATGTGAGCTTGCCTTGCTTACAATCTGGCTACATAGTTGATAGCAAGTCTCAACTCCTTGTTAAATTGGATCAAACAGTAAGATTCTACACTGATACTAATTTTTATTTACCTTAATTTCATGAGCAAGGATTGTGGGTCGTCTTTGTACTATAAGGTTGATGTTTCTCAATGCAACATATTGTATCTCAGGCTCTGCAGATAGTAGTGTCACGAGTGGAGGAGCCATCTTTTTGCAAAGATTTCTGACGACATCAGTACTAGTTATAAGTTCCATTTGTTGGAGGATCATCTGCAAGTAAAGAGGTATGGAAAAGACAAAACAATTACAGAAGTAACCAGATGATGATAATTGAAAGCATTAACAACGACATAATGATTCAAAACATTAGAAAATGGAATCCTCACCTTAACAGCTGAAAGTACAACCGCACAGTTAGCATGTTGTAATCGTGGTGTAACTCGCTCTACTATATTTTCAGCTTCACGAGCATCTGCTGCCTTGTATTTAGAAAGAGCGTCCAATATGAAAACTTGACCCCACCTGAAAACTTATCATAATCAAGTTAGATAAACAAATGAAAAGGATTTTAACAAAAAGCTAACATGATCTAGCTTCATAAATAGTATTCAGTACATAAAAATAATTGAGTAAGCACTACTAAAAGTACACATACTCTGTGCATTCATTTAAGGCGGTAAGGAGCTTTGACAGAGTGTGACTAGTGATCTCAAAGATGGGTCTATTACTATTCTCTTGAATTTCAGCTAGAGCAGCCACAGCATTTGCTACAACCATAGGATTATTATCAGATATCAAATCCTTGAGAGATTCCAGAAAACCCCTATCCTCAACTAACTCTGCATTTATGTCATAAAGTTTGGCCACACATATGGCTGCTGTCTTCCGAACATAAGGATCATCATCCTGTCATGAAGTAAAGAAAACTAAGAAACAGATAACAAGACGCAAGCCAAGCAAAATACTTTAAAACATGTTGAAAAGTAACCATTGCAAGCTGCAAATTATTAAAAACTTAAGACTAAGTTTCGACAAGCAAGCATGTGCAAAATGTATAAGCACTAAAAATCAACCTTGAGACACCTCTGAAGGGGATCACATAGATACTCTGTAATTTTATCAACACGAATGCAACCCATTGTCCGGACGGCTAAAGCACGAATCAAAGGATTTGGGTCCTGTGAATCCTGCATAATTGATCGTGCAACACAAAGAAATTAGAACAAAAAATTATTAGAAAAATGCTTACTTCATTTTTAAACACAAATAGGAATTAAGCTCATCCTTTCAAAAAAAAAAAGAGCGTGTTCGTATATCCTTTGGAAATGCCATAAGACCAATTTGGCTGTCCTCAACATCATATTTGGAACATCGCTTTGTCAATTATAAAGACAGAAAATTAACTGAATCAGAGTGGAGTATTGAAGAACAAGATGGCGTAATTGACTTGAAAGTTAAATATGGAGTGAAAAATCCCATTTCTACTTGCTTTAGCATGACAACATTCTCTTCTTTACAAGACCTATCTTTTAGCATTATTAATGTACACCCTTGAACCTTGCAATTTCAGCATATATCACGTATTCTTTGCTGTTAACTAATAATCAAATGGCTATAGTCTGCCTATCAATTGAGCCAACCCGGTTACATGCAAGTGTGTGGTACTCGAAAACTATGAGAAGATATGAACTTAAAAATCAGCATATCAACCAACGTGTTGGCAGGGAAACAGATTCCTACATCCAGATCTACACCAAAAATAACTGCATGAACTGTAAAAGACTGAAGCTTCCATTGCAGTTTTACCTTGACAAATGTATTCACTGCAAGTATCGCTAGGTCAGGCTGGCTTTTAGCATAATTTATCAGGTACAAGTAGACTAGCTTCTTCAGCTCCAAATTTTCTGTTTGCATGCAATTCACTACATCTGTGAAAAGCGATGAAACATCCTTCCCAACAGTCATCGCGGCGATCACCTTCTTAACAGCATCTTTTCTCTTATCCTGTACCACGCATATAAGACGATTATGTTCTCACAAAGTTTCTGAATTGAAACAAAGACCCAAGCATATAATGAAAAGATCAAACTTAATGGTCCAAACGAGCGGTCGTGGTCATTGTGATGGGAATCAAACAAATCACAGGAATGAACTCATATACTACGCCAATATCAGAAATGTAAAATTATCATGTAAAACAACAATTCACTGCACTGTGAGCAATCGAAAACGCTCCGATTTGTTACTATCGGATAAAAAAATGGAATTGCATTCAAACAAAAAGAGCAAGTTTTCGTTTTCGATTTCATTTCCATCAGTTTCTCCAGCGCCAAACAGAACACAAAGCTCATTACAAGTGAAATACACATATTCCGTATCGGATCCGCACAATTTTGAAACCCTAGGGTCGCAAGTAACGAAATTCGAAGAAATCAAACAGCAATTTAAGCAAAAACTCAAATCGTAAACTAACAGATCTGCTCAAACAAATCCTCGATTGGCAACAAAACACAGTAACGAAGAATCGAAAAGCGAACAGAAGTAGATCATAGATCAATTTGCATATACACATATGATTGTAGAGAGAGAAAGAGGGGAGAGAGAGAGAGAAAGGACCTTGTATTGAGAATTGAGCTCCTCTTTGAGCTCAGGGATTTCGCCCTTCTTGGTGGTGGAGAAGTACTTGGAGTCGTGCCCGCTCATCTCTTTGCTCCAGAGTCGTCTCTTCTCTCTCTCTCTGAGTCTGCAACTCAATGCTTCGGACCAAAATGCTTCGTCTAAAGGAGAGACGACAGTAGAAGAACAAGAACAAAAGAAAACCGATGAAAAATGACTTGTGTTAAATCCGAGCCGGTGGAAGAATTTGGCTGCTGAACCGGACCGGGTTTTTTTTTAAGATTAGAGCTCGTTCACTGACGCTTTGTAAAACAGTTTTTCATTTTGTATATACAAAAACTGGTAAAAAATGGGAAAAATCTTGAGTGGTACGTACCATTCAATAGTACGACTATTGAATGGTTCAGATTAATTTGCAGTGGGCCCCAAATGAATCTTAGCCATTTAACAGTACGTACCATTTAATGGTACGTACCATTTAATGGTACGTACCACTGAAGTTGGACCCGTAAAAAATGCGTTTAACATATTGTTTCGTGAAAATAAACTCAAAAAACAGAAAAAACAATATTTAGGATATGCTTTATAGAACATCAAATTGACGTTTTCTCTGTTTTTTAAGAACAATTTTAAAATAATAGAAAATAAAAAATGCATTATAAATAAAATTAGAGTTTATATAAAAAATAAAATCATGTATGCCACAATTACTATCATTATTGTTACCACCACCATCACAACATTTACACCGTCTCACCATCATCATCATCACTGCCACTATCTTTGACACCACCACCATATATTTCACTGTTATCACCCTCGACACCATGGCTACCACCACCTCCACACTCACCATACCACCACCACCTGCATCTACGTCGCTGCCACCACGATCACCATCAACCCCTCCACCATCTCACTATTACAGCCACCACCACCACCACCACCTCTCACCACTGTCACCACATTCTCCACCTCATTATCCTCACCATGGTCACCACCACCATTACTACCAAACAAAAATTTATATATATATATATATATATATAACGTTTTCAATTTTATCATTCTGAAAAACCATTATATGATTAAACTAACAAAAGCATTCTCAAGTTTTAAAAATACAAAATCCTATTTGTCGTTTTCATTTTTCTAACTAGTTCTTCAAAAATTATTTTGGAAAATGTTACCAGACAAGTCCTTATATTTTACTTTATTTAGAGATTCAAAATCGAATGCAAAGAGACCGGTTTGCCTTTTTTCCAACAAATAATAGGATAATTACATTAAATTAATAAATTTATTTAAATTATGGAGAGTGAAATTTGAGCTTGGATGTTGAAGGTGGAGCACATTACTACTTTAATCAACTTGGCTCATCTCAAATATGAGAGACCGACTTACTTTTGACAATTTTATTTCTATTGATTTATTTTAGGAAAAAATCCTCGGTGGTACGTACCATTGAATGGTCCCAGATTAATTTGCGGTGGGTCTCAAATGAATCTTAAATCATTCAACAGTATGGTACGTACCATTAAAGTTTGACCGTTATTTTAGATTGTTTATGAAAAATCTAAAATTACATTTTGACATTTTTTTTTTAACATGTGGCATAAAAGATTACAAGTGTTTATTGATCATAAAAACACTTTATCGAGAAGCACTTACCAGATGTTTCTGACACATCCCGATCTTGACACGCTAGGTCTCAGAAAGTGCTGGTCGACACGTGTTAAGTGACGAAAGCCAATTATAAATGTACATGTGAAAAAGTGAGTAGATTTAGAGTTGGAAGCGGAAGTAAGAGTGCGGTGATTGGTAAAACCCATTATTACAGGTGCATAACAGTCAGAGCATAGTAAATAGTGCAAGGAGTATAATCATTCACATCCTCGTGAGGATGGATAAGTAGCAATTAATTAAAAGTAGGAGCAAATCCTACATAATCTAGAGAAACTGTCAGAACCACCAACCACAGCCGAAGCAAGCCCATGTCTCACTGGAAATCAAATCCGCCACTAAGTCCTGGAGGGGCGCAAAACATAAAAAGGTGAGTGGGTCAAAAAGCAAAGTTTGATAAAGCCTTTGTTTTCAAGAGCATATTATCCCCTCGCTGGAAAACATGTATAGTTTTTGAAAATACGTCGTACTCCCCGGTATGATCCTCAAAATACTATAATAGTAATACGAGTACTCCCCGATAATCAGACTGACTGCTCAAAATACTGGTACTCCCCGAAAATCAGACCGACTGCTCATCCATATGTAAACACACAAGCCCAAGTAAATAAGCTACGAGGAACAAGCTAGGTATATGAGTAATACGCTGAGTACTACAATGACGCGAGTTTAACACTAATTGCTGTGCACAAAGTGCGTCACACAAGTTCGAGTTGCCTAGTGCAACCTAGAACATGCTAGTACCTACAATGGATCCAAAGTTGCGTAGTGGTACTGGGAGTGACATCTCCAAACGTCAAGACTAGTCCTGGCCACAAGACTGAGTACTGATACCTGGGGTGTTATACATATACTGATGAGCAACAATATAGAAACATGTATGGCAATATAATATGAATGTTCTACCTCCAACATTCGCATATGATATGAGTCATGCTAACAAATTAAAGAAAGCAATGAAAAACCATACGTAATAATACATTTATCAAAACAAAGATCCACTCACTTACTTGTAAGTAGCCCCGGTAGCCCTGGTAGCCCCCTGTCCTGGGTAGCCCCGTAGCTGGGTCGTAGCCCCCTATCCTGGGTAGCCCCGGTAGTCCTCTAGATAAGTCTCACCTATATGAGATATCACTATAATAATGATTAAACTCATAAAGGTTACTAATTAAACTAATTAACGACACTTATCCTTTGTTTGCTCAACATAGAGGCCTGAAACACTCCGTAAAATACCATACGTACTGTCCCTAGGTAGTATGCGTCGTCACGAGTTGCCTTACGTCGATAGAATTCAAAAAAAGTGCCCCACGCTGTGCTCACGCGCTGGTCAACTGACAGCGTCAGTTGACGCCATTAAATCTAACGGAATATTCCAGCATCTCCATTAAATCTAACAGAATATTGCTAACGGCGTTAAAGGAATATTCCCAGTTTGGACTGTTGCTGACGTCACTGTTGACGTCAGCGGCCGACCGCCGCCAGTCGCCGTCGTCACTGTCGCTGGAATTTTGGTTGGTTTCTGGAGAATTTTCAAATCTCCATAACTTCTTCATTTATTGGACAAATTTCACGTTCTTTATACCAAAATGAAGCTAAAGAGGAGTAGAATGACGTTTTTGGTTTGGGCGTACAAGCTCGGGAAATGGCCTGTAATTGCCTCGAAAGGCCGCGACTACTATAGCTTTGTCGATCTACGTCAAAACTCAACCAAATCAAGCAAACAACATATGAAAATTCATCTACTCAACCAGAGGAATCAAATGTTGGTAGTTAGAAACCTCACCTCGGACTAGAATGGCGAGAAAATTGCTGGAAATGTCCGGTTCTTCCATGAGCTTTTCTCGTCAAACGGTTGGGAGTTTGGACGAACAGTTTGCACCGTTGAGTCCAGGGCGTCGAGACAAAGATGATGGTGATTTTAGGTCGCCTTAGTTCGGTGGGTTTTTATCGACATGCACTGTGCACATACGGTGAGAAGAGAGAGAGAGAGAGAGAAAAAGAGAAATGGAAATAATGAAAAAAAATAAGGAAAAGTGATGGGGAAGAAGAAGGAAAATTGAGATATTTTGGGTTTTGAGGGTATTGTGCACCCACCAAAACAGTAAAATTACACGATCCCGTGTACAAAATAATTATGCACGTGTCTAAAATATCCCCCGGGAATTATTTTATAACAAAATTTTTACGGGATGTTACAGTTTCAGTGCTTCCTTAGATTCCTAATAAAAAAATTTAATGTCTTCTCAATGACAGCACATTTAGCATAAGTACATATGAACATAAACGCTCCGTACTAAAGCAATCCCAAATAAACCCTAAGACATATTTGGAATTATTTGTAAATAAGATAATAGTGCTTCATGATAACTAAAAACACTTCTAGCTGATTTTTTTTTTTTATTATCATGAGGCGCTTTTTGGAGCAATACTTTTCGAATGCTTTTGCATGAAGCACTCTGCATGGTTTTCAAAATCCCAAATGCAGAGACCGACTTACTTTGATAATTTATTTCTATTGATTAACTTACCTATTTTAGATTGTTTATGGAAAATCTAAAAAATCACATTTTGACTATTAAAATTACGTGTGTGGCATTGTAAAGGTTGGTGGAAAGCAAGCTTTGTGATTGGCTAATTTCCTAGACAAGTGTAATGTGTCTCGTAATATATTAGTGTCTAGGTTCTTGATTGAAAGTCCGCACATCGAGATCAACCAAAGGAAACTGAGCCGTGGAGTACATAAAGTAAAATTTCATATGCATCATGTTAATGCACAAAATCGAGTGGGCTTTGGAACAACGTAGTGTTAAGGTGAGATGACCTTCGCTAGATTGTTCGTGTCATCGAGTGAAGATAATGTATGATATGATAAGATAGAAGCAAACACGTAGGTGTGTGGTTCACCCTAAGTTGGCTAATACGCTCCACGAAGGTAGAGGAGTTCTCATTAATAATGCAGTAGCTTACATGATACATGGGGCTAGGCATAATTACTATTAGTGAGTTCTTAATAAGGGATTAGAGGGTCTAAGATCATCGTAGTTTAATTGTGGGAGAATGACCTTCTTTATAGTCGGTAAAGAGTCCCCTGCTGGCCCACTCTGCCGATGTGGGACTCTGTGAGCTTTCCGGTGTTGACATGTCATGTTGTGATTGGTCTCTTGGTTGGAGAGAAACTCTCATGTGCTTCGGCAGTGGGCGCCAACGCGGAACTCCTTCAAAGAGGGTTCAAGGTACAAAGTTAACCGTAAGGTTGGTGTTTCGGGATTGGTGAAGTGGTACAAACAATGCTCCCCAAGTTCCCGAAAGGAGGAAAAATCTCATTGGGGGACTTGTAACATTCAAGTGACTTGGCAATCACGAAACTTCTCAAGTACCGAGGTGTAGCATATATGGGAGTCCTCCCAAGTCTCCGATCGAGGAGGGTTGTCGAAAGGGAAGGGTCTTGACTTTTGTCAATTGTCGAAGAATCAAAGGTTTCAAAATTTTCTTCTCCTTGGTATGTGGGTCGCTAGCCCAAATATATTTGTCATGACTGTCCAAATCCTTCTTGCCTCGTTGGAAAGCAACCAAGCCTGCTCTGAGCCTATCACAATCTTTTGAAAATAGCCTGCCTTTTTTTTTTTTAAGGCATACCGCCCTAGGTTTTTTGGGACTTTGGGAGGCTTAGGACCCGCTTCACATCCTGGCAAGGCCCATTTCATTTCAGGTTGTGGTTGTTGTTTGGTGCGAATTGCAAAGAATCAACAAATCAACCAATCACTTCCTAAGAATTGCACACCCGCTCACACGCCGTGGCAACGCCTATGCGTGGGTGGCGCGAGATACGGGCAGGCTGGTCAGTATACCCAATGTAATTATCCAAAGGGTCAATCGCGATGAATGCCCTTAAAAATTTTAGGAAACGCTTCGATGATCATCTTTTCTTTGCTCCACTTTTGCCAAGACAGAAACAAGCCTCTCCTCTTCTAACACAAAGACATCAAACACTTCTCGATACCTCACCAAATCCCATAAAGGAGGTCAAGGAGGTTGCGTTTGTGGTCCAAAATGCGGTATCCGCAGATGAGAAAGGGGTATGTCAGTGACAAATGGAGAGGTCTAAAACTGCATGCCCCATGTCCAACTACCTGACCAAGATGACGAGGGCACCATGTTCTAAGGAGAAGCAACAAAAGGTGCGGGGCAAGGTGTCAATGGCCTTATTTTTGTCATCATTTTTTTGGCTTGCCGTGGCTTCGACTTTTGTGTTTGGGCTTGTCGTTCAATTGTGATATTAAAACCGGTTTAAAATATCACAATTGGCTTTAAAATGAAGGTTTTTGTGTTTGTCAACCCACTATGATATAAGCTCGTCTGGAATATGGTAGTCAGTGTTGCTAAATAATTGTAATTGTGAAAGATAATTGCTTTCGGTACGTTGGGTGTGGTGTGGGTCAAGGCCAAACAAATTCATACAAGTCTGCCGCAACTCCGATTATCACGGTAATAACTATACAAGCAAGTGTTTTTCCTTCCATACTTACGCGTGCCTTACACCTACCGAGGGAGAAGCTGTCGAGACATGAAGGAGTTTGTGGAGATCATACCGATCAAGATCCCCTCGCAAGGCCTTCCGTCAAGGTGATACTATTGGCCAACGCCACCACGATGCGATCAAAATATCCCGCTTCATGGCAAATGTCAAGAATATGCAACTATTATGCATACCCTCCCAAACCTCTACTCCCATGATTAGCCTCGTGGCCTTTCGCTCAATGGGGTCTTGACTTGATCGCCCAATGCCTTCAGCAAAGGCAAGGTTCGCTATGCAATCGTATGCAGAATTACCACAAAATGGGCTGGAAGTAGGACCTCGGCAACAATCACCGCAGGCGAAGATAGAAGACTTTGTGTGAAGAACATACTTGCGTTTGCATTCTCACGCCCATCGCCATACAATGGACGTCGCTTGACAACAAGAAGTTCAAGGCTGCTCTAAATATAAAGTCAACTCATGCTTCGCTTTCCAAATTTCATCCTCGAATCTAATGGGACGGGGATTTGAGGGGCAATCAAGATCATTAAGCACACACTCAAGACAAGCTTGGACAAAGCAAAAAGGTTGTTGGCCGCACTTTTACCCCAAGTTATTTGGTCATATAGAACTTCTTATTGAACTTTAATCGGCAAAACTCATTTTCACCACCTTCTGGCATCAAAGCAATTGTCCTGCAACAGCTTGAGCAAGCCACACAATCGCTGGCCAAGAACTATGCCCAAGATGAAAACTGTGAATCAACTCTACCCTCAACTTAGATCTCATTGAAGTGCACAGAGATCGTGCCCACTTAAATAATGTCGCCTACAAGCTGCATCTCCAACCATTATGACTAAGTGGGTCAAAGCCCTCACTTTTCAAAGTAGGGGATCGGGTATTGAAGAAAAAACTACTTTAGACAAAGTCCCAAGTGACTGCACACTTGTCTTCGACTGGGGTTTGCTTACTAGTTGTTTCGCATCAAGCCACCCCCGGCACCTACAAGTTAGGGATTCCGATGCAAGGTGACCATCGCCATTCATGGAATGTTGATCACTTGAAGTATTATTACAAGTAAAACCGCACTACAAGCTGCCGACCTTTTACCCGACATCTTCTCGTAACACAAGCCATTTGGCAACGAACTTAATAAAGAGGCAATTCAAACAACTCCATCTAACTCTCACATTCCTAACATCGAACATTTGGTCTAGCTTCCACCCAACTATATATTCTAACTAAAGTTTTACCATGCATACTCTAACATAAAGTAAAACGAGTGTCGTGGTCAACATGACCAACCAAACAAGCAACATTCTCAAACATATCCACCCCATTAAGCCCAAACCATGGGTCATATCCAAACAAAGGATCCATTCAAACATAGCCAAGCATTCATAAACAATAATGCAAAACACTTAGCACTTGGCATCAAAGTAAATGGTCCAATGTCATAAATATCCATCAACAAAAGCCTTCTAGGTAATAGACAAGTACATCACATAAATCATAAAGGAATGCAAGAAACTAAAGCCCGCAAGGCTTGGCCTAAGCTAGTGCAAGTGCGTGATAGTAGTGTTAAAAGTCGCTGGCGATCCGAGGTTGACCACCAACATCCCCGCTAGGTCTCATCGCGCCTATCTCCGGGCCTTCAATGTCATCTCCATCCTCGATTTGTACCGTTTCACCGTCACTAGCATCTTGCCCACCCTCACTCTCCTCAAGATCATTACTACTACTAGAATTTATATCAAGGGCGAAGGCCTCCTCTCTCCGCTTGTGCTCCTCAACCTCTCGGCCGACATTTGCTCAAAAACATGTCCAATCTATAACGCACTCTCCATGGTGACGCCAAGGATAGCTATCCACTTCTTCTTCTCACGCCTAAGCTCTTTGTAGTAGTAAGGTCTTATGAACTCAACAAAGCTCAATGTGTGATTCACAAACTCTGAATGGCGGCCTTTTTCGTGTAAGGAGACACTCCTTGAGCCGAGAGCCAAGAATGAGTTTATCTCTAACCTTGGAAGTCTCTGTAGTGCGTTGTCTCGCTCGTGGCACCACTTCCAATCGATTTCTCTGGTTTCTCTATTTCCTACCACGCCGTCTCATCTTTTCCAAGGCTCCGATCCTTGGTCTTGATAAATTTCCACACGAGCTTTACGCTCCTTAAAGATCATCCACAACCTGGCTTGCCTTCCTTTTTAACTCTTATTTCGCTTCACATCTTTAGCCTGCCATCAACCTCACCATAACCTACATGTTGAGATATGTGTTAGCACTAGGAGGGAAATGGAGAAGAAATAAAGAAAGAAAAGTAAATAAATGGTAAACCAGCACTCCTACGAAGGCAACCGCCATCATCTCATCACAACTGGCCTCTTTGCTCCGCTAAAGGCTCTCCAAATTCACTTATGAAAGCTTTTCATGGCCTGGCAAGGCAATTGTTCTAAACTCAAACTATTGGGCTTCATGGCAACCTTTAAGTCTTCTGCCAAGAGATGCTATCAACTCCTTCCTTATACTTCCACTTGTGACTTGAACTAGAAATATCTTCCCTGGTTCGTGATGCTCCACAGAGGAAAAATAGGAGCACCGGGCCGGAGGAGGAGGCATCACGCTTCTTCCCTAACAATGGCGAAACACTTCGAATTGCTTCACCCCCACTTTTCTTTGAAGCCGCCACCTTGATCATCTTCCTTGACTTAGGCCTAACAACTCGCTTCACCTTGTGCTTGAAGCCTCATTGTGAAATAAGACGCTACAAGAGGAACCATCATGGCAAATTTCTTACCCTCGCTAGTACTTGACATCCCTACTTTCAGGCTTCTCAAGGCCTCCTTCGCGGTTTGTCTTCTCCACTCGAATAAGCGAGAATAAGAGTAAGATAAACAACTCGCTGATAATGGGTAAACACAAAAAGAAAAACTTACTCGACCGACGCTCGGTAATTGATGGTTGAAAATCGATTATGAAACAATGGGTGTAGCTTATCCAAATGTCTTCCACCCCGAAGAACCTTCTTATACTCCAAAGTTCTGGTCCTGGCTAACTTGATAGTGTTCCTCCGGTCATTGCATTTCCGAAGCAAAATGTAAATAGGAAATACATATGGTCACAAGGAATGACAAACACATATGGGTGCACTCCAACCTATGGTTCCTGGAAGGGTACGTAATATGTCGCTTCTAAAGCCCCACTTCCATCATATTCTGCAATTCTTATAAAGGAAGCACCACCGATTTTTCTCAAGTACCGTAAGACCTCTTCTTACCAAAAACTATGCGCCTATTCTCGCCCTACATGCACACTTAACATAAACCTCAAGGGATGACTTCACCTGCACTTATTTTTATAACAATAACGCCACCGATGGAAGGAAGGTTCACCTAAACCACACTCTCTCCAAATAACATAAAACGCAATCAAGGTCTCCTAGAAGCCGTGATTGAGTTTCCTACGCGAATACCCTATGGCAACATAAATCTTTGCAGAACCATGGATGAGGGGCAGTTTCACTCCCAACCTCTCTACTATTTTAATATAGAACATGATATGACCTTTTAGGCGTCTGGTGTGCAACTCTTACCATCTACCAAGCGTATTCCTACCATTGGGTATGCTACACAACCTTCTCAAGGCCTCAAGCTATTTCGCTAGTCAACAAGTTTGTGGTTAAGTGATTCGCCAGAACTCTGTAGCGAAATATAGGTATGGCAAGCAAGAACACTCTCTCACCTACCAACATGATAAGGTAGAAGTACGCTCTCACTCATTACCCCACCATGAGACGGTGAAGTGGAATCGCCATTCACTATGACCATGCATCCCTCATCACTAGACCTATGCTCTTCTACCGCTTCCTCGTCTGGGTGGGGGTTTCAGGGAAATATATGTGGTATGCATGCCCGATGGTTATGAAGGTCATCAAACTCTTCCTCTTCACAAGACTCTAATGTGAAGACTTTGAAGGCTCAAACGCTATGTAAGCTTGAACCTAGAACCGTAGCCAGAGAACCTTCACTGAACCTTCAACTTTGACATCTACAACAAAACACATGCAAAGACCTCTATTACTACATGAAGGATTGAATCCTAAAAATCTCTGTGCTATGGAGGCGTTACTTATTCACCATATTCTTGACAAATGCGTAATGCACCAACAAGTCCAATAAAATTTAAGAAGAAATGCTATTAACCTTGGCACAAATGTTTAAGCCATTAAAGAACCACCACTCAGGTTGACCGTCGCCGATTCCCTCTCAACCGTAGAGCACTCCTCTCTCCAAATCTTACTTCCACTAGGAGAAAATGAGAACAATGTCGGGCGGAAAATTCATCTTTCTTATATAGACAAACAAGAAAAGTAATTCGTAAACTCAACCCATGAAAAAATCGCCGCCACATGTCCCACTATTGACTTGCAAACAAATTCATGTGCACAACTCGACCCAATAAAAGGAGCAAAAGCCCAACAAGGGCAACAAACCTAACTAGGTGGGAGCACTCCATCCCAATGTGCCCTACTATTTGGTGTGTGTGTGTGTGATACCCATGTAGGCCAACGAAGGCTTCAAGCTATGTCTAGCATTTCCCAATTCAAGCAGAACCACAATGGCAATCATGGAAAGTCATATCAATCGATGAAGGCGTGCTAAGCAAAAAAAATCTATTTATATGGTTATACCAAAGCTTCCCACATGCGAAGGACTGTAGCTTCCATATGTGAAAGGCCTAGAGCTTCCCACATGGCGCAGTCTAGGAGCTTCCCACATGCGAAGGCCTAGAGCTTCCCACTAGGCGAAGGTCCAAAGCTTCCCACATGCGAAGGTCATTATCCCACAATTAAGCTCGATGATCTTAGACCCTCTAATCCCTTATTAGAACTCTTTGCCACTAATGATGATTATGCCCTAACCCTGCGTATCATGTAAACTCTACATTATTAATGAGAACTCTCTACTGCGGACGTAACCCAACTTTAGGGTGAACCACGTGACAATTCCTCGCGGTTTGCTTCCCTATCTCTATCATATCATACATTATTCTCAATTACGACCCCGAACAAAGTCCACTCACCTTTGACACTTCACGTTTCTTCCAAAGTCCACTTGATTTATTCAACACATCATTTTAGAAAAATATAAAATTGAATGATTGCATTCTACTAGAATAGTGAGTTTAATAAAATCAATTTAGAATATATTTAATTTATATTAGGCATTATTCATATAATCAATTTGCTAATTATTTGGATTGTTAATTGATCTTTTCACCCCTTATTAGGTTGTTGTTTTCCAAAGATTAGTTTTCACCTTTGCCGATCATAAGTTTTGAGCGAGAAAGCTTGAAGGCACAATTTGTATGCTAGGTTATGGAGTGAAACCGAGTGAAAACTTCCTCTAGCATCTATAGTGTGTTCTAGCCCGCTGGTGAACCTTTGTGCTTCCGAGGTGATTATGCTTTTCAACCAAGAGGAGACCAAGAAAAGCAAGTACGAAGACAAGAGGACAAGGCTTATCTTTTGAGTTGTACATAATGCCTTGTATGAGTCTTTGTAGTTGCTGATTAATCTTAGTAGATTGTTTTCTAGCAGCGTGCTCATGATTTTTCTCTATCGTGTGGGTTACCACGTTAAAGAAATCTTTGTGTTCTTGTCTCGGTTTTTATTTATTTATATCAAGGTATTGTAGGACTGAAATCGTCTTTCTCAATCTTGCATGTCTAGGAATTTAATTAGTTGTTTATTGGCTGGCTCGGTGCCCTCCGATGACCCGTCCCTAATTTTATTGTATTTTTATTTCCCTGTGGTAAATTGACTAAAATGCCCCGAATCTGCTAAGTGGAAGTCCTGCATGCGGACGCTTGAGCTTTTTTTTAAATTTTGACTTCTCACTTACTGTATTCTTTGTAGTACTCATCAATACGAAAAGGGCGGAGCGCCGAACGGACGAAAATCCGATGTGTAACGAAAAGTTACATTTAAATTTTTATTTCCTCGTTCAGGGTGTGTTGTGTCACAGTCGCTGGAGACCCCATCTCCCCGCTAATTTTGGAAACCCAAAAAGCTCTCTTCTCTTTTTTCCTCAGCATTTTCTTTCTTTCTCCCCTCATTTTCTTCTTTTCTTCTTTTTCTTCCTATAGAAACACTCACAAATAAATAGTGACTACGCCCACTTTCGAACCGAGCCAAACCACTCACAACCATCTTGTTCTATTATAACTCACTCGAGTTCAACAAGCAGTAAACCGATTGCCCAAACTCCCCAATCGCTTGATCTAAAATTGCACACCTTAAGAGCCGAGTTTTCCCCATAGTTTTTGCAAATCTCTAATAAGGTGAGGTTCCTAACCACCACCATTAGCTTCCTTTCATGAGTAGATGAATTTCCATACTAAATTGCAAGGCTTAAGTTGTTGTGTTTCTTAGAGCAGATCGGACCTCTGTTGTAGACCGTGATCGCCATTTCCTCCGACCACTTTTTAGAACCCTAAATAGGTACAATCTCATTCTACTCATTTTAGGCTTCATTTTGACATGTGGATCATGTAAAATGGTTGAGAAATGAAGAAGTTACAAAATTTGTGTTTTCCCGCCGGCCAGCTTGATGGCGGCTCCTGGCGAGCTGGTCGAAGTTGCAAGTGGCGACGGCTTCAGACTCGCTCGAACTACCCAGGACCTGACTGGGTGGACGTCAAAGAACCAATCCAAACCCTACCAGACGAGAATATTCCGTTAGATTTAACAAAGGATACCTTAATCTTCTCCGTTAAATCTAACAAAGATCAACTAACGCCAAGTAGTTTTACCTACTGGCCAATCGCGCTGACCGCTTTTGACTGCCGATGCGAGGCTTAATTATAGACTTCCACGCCGTACTTTCGCACCTTGGGGCAGTACGTATGGTATTTTTTCGGAGTGTTTTGGACCTCCGATTTGAGAGAACCAAGTATCAAGTGCTATTTATTACCCTAATTAGTAACCTTTATGAGTTTAATCATTACAATAATGATATCTCATATAGGTGAGACTTACCACGAGAGCACAAGGGTCGATGGCGCAGGCAAGTGCGAATTCAACCACGATTTGTGAGTGGGCTTTGTTTTATGAAACCTATATTATTTATGTTAGTTTCCACGCTTGATTTGTGAATTATTTTCTATCATGCCATGCTTTTACTTTACGAGTTAAGTATAAAATATTTTTTTTTGAAATTTGGAAATTGTGATGGCATGATCACGGGTATTTTTATTTGCTCATCATACATGCATTCACCGATGTCTAGTACTGTCCTGCTTGGACCACCACGTGTATGTTCACATTCGCACCAAGTATGCTCACTTTGGATCCATTGTAGGTGATGGCTTGTACTAGTCCGCATTAGGTGCCTAGGAGTCGCCGTGGTCGCGATTATCGCCAATTTCACATAATCGTAGTACCGAAAGTAGGTATTTATTACACTGAAATTGCCTCCATGTAGCTATTTTCTACATGGGCTTGTGTGTCCGCATATGTTGATGAGCATATTATATATATCGCTGAAAGTATACTTTTATGTTGTTGAGATGTTGGTGGCCACTTCATATTTTTGGCAAATGTGCCTTATTAACGTTTTTAACGATGAATATTATATTATGTTGAGATAAAAGTATTTATCCATATCTTGGGAAATTTTCATACTATACGTAGTATGATTTTGGGAAACTATACAGAATTTTCAAAGAGGTTATTATGTTACTTAAAAGCAAAATTTTTGAAATGTTTATTTTTGCCCACTCACATTTTCTCTGGCTTGCGCCTAGGTTTTCCGGGGGTCGATCCGCAGCTTGGTGAAGTTATCAATGGTCGTTCCGATTAATCTTCTACAAACATCGTATGAAGTATGTCCCTTACTAGATGTATTATGTCTATCCTTACCAAGATGGAATCTATTCTTACTGCCATCACTGCTTTAGCTATACCATGAGACTAATTACTTTGTATTATAGGTCTTTATGACTAAGTATTTACCATTTTGAAATAAATTTCAAAGTAGACTTTAGTTTTAATTTATTTGCACTTTTACACAACACTTACACTATGGCTTTCATTATCCCTTTGGGATGCCTGCCAACATATCCGACCGATATCACACATGGATATCCTGGTCAGGTGTGTCATCCTCATTCATCCGCTGCCACCAGTTGATACGCCTATAAGCGATAATTCTAACCCTCGAAAATGTCATCGTTAGTATATGGTAACAGGGGATCGTTTCTAATCTAGGGATTGATGGTACACCAATAATAAAAATAATACAAAGTATGTTATTTTACAAAAATAAAATTAACTATAAACATATTTCTACAAAATAAAAGGGGGGTTTTCTCGTTTAGATTTTCAAAAAAATTAAAAGAAACAAAGAAAATAAAATATATAAACACAAGTACAAGAATGAAATGAAAGAAACAATGATAAAACCAGCCTATAATCAAACACCCGACCTAACCCTACAATTGTTCATCTAAGTCATGAGAAAAGAAGTCGATCATGTGAAACATTCATAGCAAATGATTTTCCATATTTCATTTCCTTAATTAATTAATCTAAATGAAAGCACCTAGATTAATTCTATTAAACATGCAATCAAAGTCTAGAAAGCTAGCTAATCAAAACATGTTTAACGTAATACACATAAAGAAAGGCTATCAACTTAAGTGCAATAACCTAGTATGAATGTTCACCTATTTGTAATCCTTTTCAATTGAATTCGACCTTGTCCAAAGCTCTCTTCTCTTACTACTAAGCATTTAGGTTCACAAACTATTAGGTGAATCGCTTACTCCAAATCTAGCACCAATTACATGTATATATCCTAAGTTGGGCACCATGAATATAAACATAAGTAAAAGTCAGAAAGCAAATTCAATTGAACAATCTCACATAAGCAACTCGTAAAATTATAAGAATCAAACTTATTCAATCATAAGAATTTGAATTTAAACTCTTGTTCTAACATCAATGTCAACTAGAAACAATTCCAAATGTAAATCAAACAAGGTTACAAAGAAATAGAAATGAATTACACCGATGGAAGATGGAGATGGGAGGCTTGACGTAAGTTGATTTCGAAGCTGAAAGCAAGTCTTCAATGGTGGATGATGGATGAATTGCTTCACGCTCCTTCTTCTTCTTCTTTCCTTGCTTGAAATCAGGAATTGCTCCTAGAGGATGGATAGAGGGAGAGAGAATATTTTTTTTCTCGTAAATCTGTATATGGTCAGATAGAATTGTCTCTCCTTTTTCTAACTGGTCAATCATCCCCACTAATAGCTATTTATTGATGACATTAAGTGAAAAAAAAAAATGGTTAAACACCAACTCTTGGGTGGCCCTTATGCCACTACACTCTTACTTACTCCTCATCTTTAATTTCATTTCCCCGCCTATTTGAATAGGTGTTTGCCGAATTTTGTTTTTGGCCGCATCCGCTTTGGTCGCTGTGATTTATCGGGTTTATTGCTTTCATTGAAAAGCATAAATCGTCAAAGATCTTCCTCGAACCTTTCAATGTTAAAATGTACCCATAACTTCTTCTAGAAATTGATATGGCAATCCGTGAAATGCTCCAAAAATAGAGACATCTCGTAGCTTTCAAGCATATAAGGCCACGTTTTTTTTATCGATCATAAAAACACTTGATCGAAGCACTTAGTAGATGTTTTAGTGCTTCCTGGGATTTATATAATAAAAAAAATCAACGCCTTCTCAATGAAAGCACATTTACGTAAGTACTTATGAACATAAATGTTCAGATCAAGCAATCCCAAATGAATCCTAAGACTTGTTTAGGGAATTATTTATAGATAATAAAATAAAAGCACTCTTTATGATAACCAAAAGCGCTATAGTCGAAGCTTTTTTTTTTCTCATAAAGCGTTTTTTGAGCAACACTGGCCGAATACTTTCCCTTTTGCATGAAGAATCCTGCATGTTAATAACTGCATTAACTTTTTAGTGAAAATTTAATGCGATTTGAATGAAAACACTTGTAGCATAAATACTAATAAGCGAGACACTTCCCTGTACATAAACATTCCCACATAAAACTCAGTGAAATTAGAGTAAACATGAGTTTATAATGTTTATGTAACTCATTTGTAGTAGCCTAATTATAAATTAATAAAAAATAAACATTACAAAAAATTGATGACACGTATACTTTTTTAGAATGAGTGCTAAAATTATATTGATTCCTATGTTTCATGGGTGTGTTTGTTACACCTTCTTAGAATAGATCTGCCTTAGCCGGGACTAGAATCCCATGTTTGTTAGAGTTGACCAACGCATTAATGAGACTAGCCAAGATACGCTGACTATAGAGCTAACTAACACAAGCATTTTAGCAATCAAGTTTGAGTGTGGGATTGCTAATTCGCCTTCTACCCTCGCTCGCGGCATCAACTACAACAAGCTATGAGCCGACCAAGGTGATCCTCAACTATCACCAAACACCAATGCATCCCTCAACCATTACCACTTGCCAACTCCGGGAAGCTGATCGCCGTGTTGAAAAATTTCTTGCATGCCAATTTCTAGTGTGTTGAGAAAAAACCTAGATTCCCAAATTGATATATAAAAACAAATCAACAGACGTTGTACCCCCAACCTGTGGAGAAACAAGTAAATCTAACACGATGCCATGAAATTACCGTGACGCTTAGGACGAGATAGAACAAGGGCAATGAAGAGTTGACGAAATTGAGGGTATATGAGAGTTGCAGATAAGATTTCAGACGGGGAGGCGAGCTTGAATTTTGGTGTTTGAGCCAAAAAATTCACAATAGAAGAAGGGCAAACCAAATTGAAACTAGGGAGTGATAAATGTGTTATTTCTAGCCAACCTATCAGGCTGAAAAGGATTGGGAAGAGGTGGCTGAGGGCTTTATGGTAATGGTGGAAATAGGTTAATGCAATCTGAGAGAGAATTTTAGACTCCCTGGTCTTCTTTTGGCTCAACTTCATTTTTTTTATTGCTTTTGTTTTTTTCTTTTTCGTGCAAAAAGTGAATTAAAAATAAAAAAAATAATTTGGGTCCCAAAATATTTTAGTCTATAATTTAGTTTGATACTCGCACTGTTGCTAGTTCATGAATAATGAACTACCCAAATTGAGTTAATAAGCGTAACAAACGCGAGCGCCTATGTGTTTACAAATGCATTAGCATTGATTCTATCTTTATTCCCCGAAGCTTACTTAACATGTATAGAGTAAAAAACACTTATGTGGTTTTAGTATTACATATGCACTTTCAGAATCACATAAAGTGACATCGCATTTTTAGTCTCTCCGCGCACTAAATGAAGCAACAAAACAAAGGTCGATGGCCAAAAAAATACATTTAGGTGTGAATCCTTTAACTAATATACTGACCACAACCACTGCACTCCGCCTCCAATCCTCTCTCCGGGACTTAGTCCAAACCGTCTTGCACTTTGGCGAAGCACTTGCATGAGAGCTCTGAAAGGACTTGGGAAACGGGAGGAATTTGGGAGCGTGGAAACTCAAAGAATTCAAATTTGGGAGTGGCATGGATTCATCAATTAAAAATATTTAAATATCAGGAATAACTAATAAGGTTAATTTTTTATTAATTTCATTAGTTAAATTTCTAAACGCACCGTCCGACTCAAAATTCTAATGTGCAGAGCAAAACACTGCTAGTTTTGATTGTTTGCAACTTTTTTGGCTTAGGCGGTTCCTGCGTTATAAATACAAACCTCACCGAGAGTTCTGAGCATTCCAAATTTCCCAATCTCCCTCAGACCTAAAACCCAAACTAAAAATCAAAACGATCAAAAACAAAATCAGTCGAATTTAATTAGGTTTAATTTGATTTTTCATCTGCAAATCAAATAATGGGACACTTATAATTTTCAGTAGTTTTTCTTCTGTTCTTCATTATTTGATCTAAATTTAAGAGAAATTAGTTAAAAGCAATCATTGTTTCAATATCAGGTGATAAAGAGGTTGACCCAGTAAAAACCCAAATTCTCTCTGCCAAGGTTTTTGTTTTTAATTTGTTCTTAAACTTAATTTTCCGAATTCTTTCTAAAATTTTACATACCCTTACGATTTCTATTGCTCACAAGATCAGCCGCCAGGGCGTACTCAGAAATCGCTCACGTGGAAGACGACGACCCATATTACGGCGGTGAAGATGTCGACGACGATCCTCGTGACGGTATTTTATTTCGAAGATCTGAAACTTTCTTTTCTTTTTCGGAAATTAGTGTTTAATTTTTTTTATTTTTATGGTTTTGATTTTGTATCTAGTTTTTTATATTTTATTTTATGGGTTTTGCAATGTTGGGTTGGAATTAATGTGGGTGAATTTTGACTGTCATTGATTGATTAAAGGTATGAAAAAAGAGGGATTTTACCAAATTAGAACTGAAACCTGACCACGCCACCGACTTGCACAGCCGAGCGGCCGGATATTCTCGAAACCTTCTCTGCTTTGTACAAACAAGCTTAATGTATTTCCTTAATTGCCATTGCAGAACCCGTTTGTGCGGTACCCATTTTTTGAGTCCTAACGAAATTCTAATTGTTGCCCGCACGCTATTTTGTTGAATTCGTGAAAACTTGGCGACGTGGGGTTTGGTTAATAGAAGGCCAGGAGTCGATGCACGAGTACAATTTCTGTGACCCCGCATTCGTTGGCACGCGCTGTGTCAGTTGGTCTGGAGACAGAAATTATCAGCTTGTTTTGAATAAACTGTCAAAGACCAAGCTCCCCAAAGAAATGATTGATTTCACATGGTTCGACTGCCAATTACGGGTGCAAAGTGGTCAGGCTTAAGAAGAATAAGTATTTTGTCGAATCCCCATTCCCAGAGGTAAGCTTTTTATGCCTTGACATTCATCCAGTTATAAGTTATGGATACAGATTTTTTGGTTATTGAGTTTTCTTGAAATATTTGCAGGTATTGAAAAGCATTACTGCTTACGACTAAGTCATATCTAGAGCAAGTGATTAACTCTGAGGTCTGCACATTAATCTGCCTAGAATTTTGTAAAGTGCATGCCTAATTATTGATATGAATTATTCCTGAGTCTTCATCAGTAATAATATATTAACTTCTTACTTGCATATGTGGATTGATCATTATATAGAAACCATTTAGTTTTAAGAGTAGTTTTCTGTGATTTCCAGTATTCGCATGGAAACATTCCTTTGTCGTTGGTATAAATTGAGTTATTTTATAGGGGTTCTCGTGGAGTTGATGACTTTACGATTAGCAAAACAATGGGTGAAATTGGAGCTGGTCCCAGTGATTTGCTAAATGAAGCAGAACTAGCAGCTGCGACTGAAGAGAAAAGAAACTCATGCATTTGAAATCGATCCTTCACAGGTAGCTTGTTTGTAATTTGATAATTGAAGCCCCTTCTTTTCATTATGGGGGCTTGTTCTACTAGGGTCATGCTTAAACAGGATCATAACATAGACCTTACCATTAAGCTATCTTCTTGAAAATGATGCTCTTGGTTATGCATAGTTTCCCCGCTTAATATCTCAATACAAACAGATAAAGCAATCAATGATGTGAACATATTGCTTTTCATTGAGACTCTTTCTATCTTATAATTTTCATTGATGATAAGTGTGGCCTTAGATCAGCATGGTTTTGTATGATTGTCGTTGAAAATGCTAAGGAGCGCGTTTACAAATGCTTGAACTATCCCATGTTGAGGAGTATGACTTCAGAAATGATACAGTGAGTTCATGCTTTTCTCCAGTGATCAGAATGTTATTAGTTGCGATATATCAACCATCATCTAGAGTTTTTCTTTTTCTTTGATTTTATCAAATTTCCATTGCTCTTTTTCACACTGCAGGTAAACCCTGATCTAGATATGGGAACTAAAGCCCCAAGTCACCCACCACCATATCAGGAGAAGAGCTTGAGTAAATGTTTGGAAACAGATGCTTTTCTGAAAATTTAAGGTCCTTGAAGAAGTAATCTGCTTGTCCAAACATTTAATCTGGGGAACTCTCTCAATTCATTCAATTTAATCAGGTTTGTTCAATTTGGTTGGAATTACCATGTAAAAGGACTTTTCATTTTTTAACCTTTCCTTAAAGATCTGTGTAAGCAGCTTCCAGATTTAGCTCCTTTGAATGAAAAGAGAAATATATTTATCTTGCATTATTGGTCTTTTTTTCTTCTTCCTGTTTTCCTTTTATTATTGATCTTAACTAGAAGTATCTATTAAGGAGTTGCCGCTGGACTTAATTTTTCTGTTTGTGTTTTTTTGGGTTCACATAATGTCTTTCTAATGCTAAGAAATAAAAGTATCGTGCTTGGCTAAGAGCTGACTTGGATCTTTTTCATCTTCAAATTTATTATACTCACTGCGTGGGAGAGCAAGATCTCGGCATTATTGTGCTACCAGGAGTCGAAAATCTCTAGTTGGTGTTTCTGCAGCTTCCGATAAGAGTGAGCTGCCTTTGTTTACAACAAATGCCGTTTCTGTTGATCAGTGGGCTTTTCAGTTCGGGTTGTGGTCAACCATTCGTGATGATCAAATTTGTCGCTTTCAACATCTCGACATAGTAAAGAAAGGTTCCGTGGAAATGTCGTGGTTGTTACAACATATAAATATGGTTGCCTTTGCGGAAAGAGATCAGACGAATCTGAAAAGATTATTGAAGAAATAAGAAATAGAGAATGGGGATTGCTTCTCGCGGACGAGGTAATTATATTATTTTTATGGAGGAATCTTTACTCGTAAGCTCATGTGCATTTCTATATGCATTATAGAATGTTAACATGTCCTACTTCTTTTATTTAGGTATGTTGTTCCTGCTCAAATGTTTCGAAAGTTATCATTAGCATTACTAAGTCTCACTGCAAGCTTGGGCTCACTGGTGTCTGATAACTGCTGGCTTCAGACCATAGCCTACATTTAGCCTTTCTTTTTGATCTTTTTGCTCCTCCTGCATTTCCTAATTTATTTATCAATATATTTGGCAGCCACACTTGTAGAGAGGATGAGAGCATCACAGATTTGAACTTCCTTATTGGTCCGAAATTGTATGAAGCAAACTGCTTGGATTTAGTTAAAGGTGGATTTATTAAATTGTACAGTGCGCTGAAGCATGGTGTGTCCACGACAAAAGAGTTCTTTGCAGAATACTTGA
Organism: Gillenia trifoliata; assembly: GCA_018257905.1. NCBI lineage: Eukaryota > Viridiplantae > Streptophyta > Magnoliopsida > Rosales > Rosaceae > Gillenia > Gillenia trifoliata. The sequence goes on along the minus strand of CM031085.1, from coordinate 12,580,312 downwards.
AAAAGAGAACCTGCAGCAGGTGTGTTTATCTGAAGTTCTCATATTCAAGGTCGGGTGTATATAACATTTGGTGTAAAGCATGTACATGCCAATTTTTTTGGTAGAAAAGTTTCTGGTTGCTGTTTTATGCTTCCTTTTTCAGCTTCAGGCACTTTATGTGATGAACCCAAATAAGTTTAGGGCATGCGAGTTTATACGGTTCCATGAACAGCAACGTATAAAATTATCGTTTTTGCTGACAATCTTTTTTTGCTCCCTTGTGAGTATGCAATGAAACCGGAAACCCATGATCTTTGTGCCACCAGGTTGCTCATGGGCATATTTTGCATTCATTAACAGCTTTTACTTGGGTTCTGTCACATCTAATACTGGCTAAATCCTGGTGATGTCAGCCATGTTGAGAGGACAAAATCCTAGAAGCTTTTAAAACAAGTCGACGAACACTTAAGTATTCCTGTCTAAGGTACTCTATCAATGTTGCGATCCTCCTTTATAATATTATTCTTATTTTATGAAATAGATTTCACTTTCTTTTTCAGAATAAAATAGGTTTCCATTTATTTTAAATGAATTTGTAGTGATATTTACCACTTGGTGGTTGGGATCTCAGTGTTTCAGTTAGGCTTTATTCTAGCTTATCACTTATTCACTCTTTGATGTGAAACACACGTGCGCTTAGGGTGAAAGAAAAGAAAAGCCTATTTTGTCATAAGAAATTGAATTGTTTCACTCCTTTCTATTGCTGCTTTGCAAATGAGTTGTCTGTCTACTTAGAGAAGTGAAATGCATCATATATCACTTCACAGTTGAGATATATGCTTTTTGTTGTGTAAATGTTATTGTGTTGGAAGTTGAACATTTAATCTCAAAGATTGTTTGATCCATTTGTGTTAATTTGTGGTTGGTGATAATTCCATTGACATTCCGAGGCAAATGCGATAATTCAGATCTGCCACATGCTGGTTCAAGCACGTCACAGTTTTATACGACTCTTGGTCGTATTCTGAGGGCTAAGGGGTTTGTTTTCATACGGATACAATGCAGCTTCTTCTGATAGTGGGGTTGTTTCATTTGGAGAAATTAATACCGGCTTTTCTCCATGACTTGTACTTTCTTTTCCCCTTTTACACATGAATTTGACAAAATCCTGGTTACTTATTTTGTTTTCTTCTTTCTTTTTGATATAATTGGGGCCAATGCCAATGTTGTGTTATCTTCTTCACGTCATTACTATTGCTAATGCTTTGGTCACAATCACTAGATATCTTATTTTTAATAAGTTACTGTACGTTCTGGGATTGGTTCCAACAGGGTAGACTTCAGGACCGGATGGCAGGAGGCAAAGAGGAGTACAATGCATTCTTTTATTCCCTCGTATCAATGGGACACACAGGTATGAGCTTTATTTTTTTCCTTCTTACTTTGTTCGACATTAAGCATTTTTCAGTTTTTTATAGAGAACTTTTTGACACTGCCCCCAAGAAAAGAGATTCATGTACAGCTGATGTATATAATTTTCATTTTGTTAAATCTTTCGTATTTAATTAGTCATCTGTTTGAATATATACAGGAAAATTTCATTCAACTAAACGGCAGCAGTTTGATTGATCAAGGGTTATAGTTTCAAGGTACAATATTTTGATATATCTATGCTCTCTTGAAGTGCTGTTTTCATTAGCTGTCAAAAATTGTAACTTTCGGGTTACAAACACGTGTTCTGTTCTTTACACTTCTGATGAGACAGTACGCTAAGTCTTCGACTCATCAAGATGGGTCATCACCGGTTCTGTTTGGCCTCCTGGTCGATGTTGTCACTTTTATCTCTACGGTTCTGTAACTGATCTTTGTATTATATGTAATACTGACAGGTTATTGCCAAGCTTGCCCCCGCCTGATTCAGGTCCTGAATTGAACTACCACCATCTTAATGACCACAACTGTCACTACTCTCAAGGTTATCTGTTTTTGTTGTTTTCTAAGTTTTCGCTTCAAAACATAATTTCTTTGAGATATGAGATTGACGTGTTTTTAGCTCTCCCAGGTGTTGAGTGCTGGTGATGATGCAGTTGGCTTAGAGCAACTAGAAGAAGATGCTGATGACATTGCCCTTCATAAAGCTCATGCTTTAGTGGATCCATGAGTGCTATGTCGGGTGCAAATGGGATGGTTTACATGGAATACAGGTATGCTAATCTTAGTTGGGCAATTCTCTTTTTGCTTCGTTAGTAAGCAATGAAGAAGGTACATCTACCATTTTTGTCGCTAACCATGACTCATATCCTACGGTGTAGCACCGGGAGAAACAATTTGCAAAGGCCAGATCAAGGGTAAGCCCAAGGATCCGCCAAGCGACATCATTTGTTTAAAAACGCTTTACCTGAGAATAGAGAGTTTCCTCCGATGTTGGATAGGAACACCCCTGTTCCACATCTTGTAAATTTTATAAACTGGCGGAGTGTGCTCTCTCCGTAGAAATCGTGGTGTATCGATAAAAGAAAATTCACCTGAGCTGTGGAGTGTCCTTGTACTCTTAAGCTTGATATGGAAGTTATATGCAGAGGAAGATGGATAAATTTAGAACGAGAGTTGCTTGAAAGCGAGTACGATATATTAGAAAAACGGATTGCTCAGAGGCTAATTATGTTTTATGGGGTGTTTGTTATGTCAATTGGTCTGGACTGGACTATTTACCAAAGTGGACTCATATAGATGAGCTGAAATGAATTTAGAATACAAACAATTCAAACACTGGACCTCGACTGCATGGCAAATGAATGCTCTAACTAATTGAGTTACAAACCACTTGCATTCAATTGAAGGCATCAAGCACTTCCAAATTTCTAATTCTTCAGCAAACATCAGGCCCCATACATGGTTGTTCACCCATGACGTACCCAGAAAAAAGGAAGAACGAAGTGTTAAAAAGTCTAGACATTAGACTGGTCTGTCTACTAATAAGGACACAAAGCAAATTTTGTAAAAATGTTCCCCTACACCCAGCAATACACGCCAATCAATTCATTTCATTAATAATCTTTACAAAAAATCATTAATAATAAAAATAATTATGTCATCAAAATTATATTTAATTAGGTTTTTTCTTCAAGATTCAAGACATTAAAATAATATAGGGGTAAAATCGAAAATCACACTAAAAATGAGAAAAGATAAATAAAACATGTAAGAGGAGTAGATTGAGATTTTGGTTAATTACGAATCTATTAAACTATTTAACTGTTCTCTACTCTCAATAGGGTCTAAACATTGCAAATAACATGCCGCCACTTTGCTGGATTTAAACAAGAATTCAGGTGGGCCAAGCGAGAGGTTTACTCTAGAAGAAGGGTTTATTTTTTCTGGCAAGATTTAAACCTTTTCTATTTCATTAAATTTTGTTTAAATTGGTAATTTTTATGTTCAAATTCTTGAGAATTTTTATCATTTTTCATCTATCTTATACTGCTTAAAATTTTTCCATACTACTAACATTGGATGGCGGTGGATTGTTTTGGATGAGGTCCTGAATCTAAAACCATCCAATGTCGCTTCACATAAGATGGAAGTTGGACCCCTTATATGTTTTGTTATAATTCATCACAAGGTTTTCTGTTTTGGCATTAATTTGAAGTGGATTTTAGTTGTATGAATGGCTTGTTAGCACTCCAAACAAATGATATATATATATATATATATATATATATATATATATATTTACACTAAAAATATTCACTCTGACTAGAATCATGTTATGGTATTAGATTGGGCCTCAGAAAGGCTTAACTCTAGTTCAAGAATAAAAAGAAAGAAAGCTCATAATTTCTCTCTTCCACCACCAAAGATTAAATGCGAAAGCACTTAGCATTTTGGAGGTGTGAAAATATTCTATAGGTAAAACTCTCTCAATGGGGAGAGGATCTAGGTCGATAAGAGATATTATCAATTACTTTCAGACTAGGCCTTGCTTTGGAAAAAGTATTCAAGACTTCCTGGTCACAAATGCAACTTGGACAAATTACTATGTAGGTTATGAATGATCTATAAACAGAGGAAGAGTTCAAGCACAATGACACTAAAACAACCAAAATCGAACTCTTAAGTTCATAGGACAACTTACCGAGGAATTCTCAACGTCGCGCCCACAATCATTCGCTTATTTCAAGGAGTAAAACTGCTCAGGATTGTCTCATTCACACCGCCCGTGGCACTTGTGACTTTGAGATCAAGTGATTAGGAATTCTAGACCACACCTCCTAAAAGCTCTAAGAAATAGTGAACTAGCCTCTGCAACCAAATTCCTTGGTAGTATCGATTTACCAACCTCAGCCAATGTGTCTTTGGTTATTTCTTACAAGGAAGCAAGATTAGATTCATCCCATAGAATTGTATCCAATCCGATGAGAGTTTTATCCATTATATTTGACTTCTATAAGCGTAGGATTGTTATATTCTTTCTAAATAAAGTCATTTCAATTCTTATTTTTCTTATCTTTGCTTATTAGTCTTTACTTTTCCTGCCTTTTTACTTCTTATCGCTTCCTTACTTTTCTTGTAAATGCTCAAGAGTGGGGTGTTTGTATATAACCGCTTATAATGTAATTCCCATCTAGGCAGCCTCTGTATAAACACGACAATTAAAAGTTCTTAACAAGTAAGGCAATTTCCTAAAAAAACTAACAAAGAGGCTATCCCGACAAGTCCCAATTCTTTGTGAGAAAGTTATACTACTTGTGGCGCAAGTATCTATCACGTTTATAACATAATTTAACCTTATTTAATCACATCATTCTACTGGGCGTAAGCCAATAGTGGCACGCCTACAATATACCAACACAAAGGCCTCTCAAGGAGAAATCCTTCAAATGGATAGAAGTGAAGTCCAAGTAAAACTTCAACAAGAGCAAGATGTTGCTATCCGTACTAGCCAACTAGTGTTCCGCACTGTACCATACATCGGAATCGAATATATATATATATATATATATATATATATATAAAATTATCAATTACTGTCATAGATTTCAGGTTTATTCATGCACTTTGATTCACAGTTTGGGGCACCCAGTTCTTTCCTTTCCTTGTCTCCTCCACCATAATAGCATCTTGAGAATGCAAGCATATCAGGTTCATACTTGTAACAGTAAACATTTAACTGCATCAAGAAACAACTTCACAAGCCTGCCTTAAAATTTGCATAATCTTGTTTCTAATATGGGGGCAACTGTTAGTTGCCCAACTGTGTGAAGGTATTTCAGGGGTTGTGTTAGTCTACTCATGACCATGCACTTATATTTGTGTTTCTGTACATGTATCAACTAGATATGGAAAGCAAGGATACTACTGTACACAGAAATATGATCATTGGAACAAGGTTCGACCTGCAATTTTATGGCTCAATCTAAATATGCAAGAAAGACAGGGCAATAACGCTAGTTAAATGGTCATTCTAAACATAAAAAATAATAAAAGATGGATAAAATTACCTCAGGTGCAATGCGATATAATGCTTGCTTCTCATCCTCATTCGATGAACCAACTTTTTAGCCATTTTCTGTAGAAACAGGCAGCAGCTTCAATCGGTCAAGCACACAAATACAAGAGCACATACAGAATCACACACACTCACTCACTCACTGCATACACACAATCACAAAATCACAGCACACACACACACACACACACACACACACACACACTCACTCACTGCATACATGCATTCACAAAATCACAGCATACCAAGCCTGGATTGAAATGGCAAAACCAAGCCTAGACAGAACATCTTATCTAATTCACCCAGAACATCTTATCCAATTTGCACAAACCCACCCAAAATTCACCCAACAGTAGACTGGTTTGCCATTAAACATAATCAATAAACAAATTCAAAAACTCTGTACTTACTGGCTAAATCCCAAATCCCAAATCCCTAACTGAAAACCTAAATCCCGCAAACAATAAATTGAGGAGGTCGAGAGATGAGAAGAACTTACCAGAAGCAGGACCCGGAGAGGAGAAGAGAAGTGGATTTGATTGACTTTGATGGTGTTTCAGTCAGTTTGAGAATTGAGGAGGTCGAGAGCTGGGAGGAGAGGAGAGGAATATGTTTTGTTTTCAGTCACTTCAGTTCGAATGGGGATGGGAATGGATGGGATCGAATCGAATTAGGGCTGGGTTCGATTGATATTTCGAGAATTACGAATCGAATTTCATCAATTCGGTTCGGTTCGGTATTACCGAATACACAGTAATATTGTCCCGAACCCCGTACCGAAATTTTGGTATTTTTTCGGTCTCGGGGACCGAACCAATCGGGGTATTTCGGTTTCGGGCTTTTTGGTATTCCGTTCGGTATTTTTCGGTTCGGTTTCGGTATTTTGGTACAAAATTCCCAGCCCTAAATTCAAGGGCTGTTAGCAGTTGGAATGAGTATAATTGGTTTAAGGAAATTTTCTGTTTTATTTATGTGCTTAATTCTCATTATCGTAATTCCCACCATCTCTTTAAAATTTAAAGTGGGATGTGTGCTCCCGCGCGAATTTCAGCAATCATTTGTACAACTTAAACAACAATTCGTGCCTACTCAAGGAAAGAACCCAAGAAACTAATTATTGTTGTAAAACTGACTTTGAGAGTGGGTGAGAGAGAGGGGGACGACAAAGAGAGAGAAGGGCTCAAGTGTATCAGAATTGTGTCTTTTTTTTTTTATGGCATTGTACCTTTATTTATACTAATCATGATGAGTTTTCTTTCCTTACAAGTAATACAAAGCCTATGAGAATTTGATCTCCAAATCCTTTTGAATAAACACACTAATTAAAACACTCCCCCTTGAGTGTGTACAACTTAAGAAGTAGTTCCATCAAGTTGTGCTATCCCACATTGACCAACGGAGAGGGGGTGATGTGCCGTATATGTACATGCCCACCTCCATTTAGCACGAGGCCTTTTGGGAGCTCATTGGCTTCGGATTCTATCGGAACTCCGAAGTTAAGCGAGTTTGGGCTGGATCAATCCCATGATGGGTGACCCACTGGGAAGTTGCTCGTGAGTTCCCAGAAACAAAATCGTGAGGGCGTAGGCCCAAAGCAGACAATTATGTCACATCCCGGACCGACTCCGCCGTAGCACGATATTTTCTGCTTTGCTCTAGTTGGCAAAACTTCACCCATCATGAATCAAATTCTGGAAGCTCTGACGAAAATCACCACTTCTGTTACCGAACTCCAGAAGACTGTGAAGGCTTCCTAGACGGAAAATCGATCGAACTTCGTCGACTCCGAGAGGCGTTTCAAGGCTTTGGAGAATGGTAACAGAACCACTCCACAAACCCAGATTCCTATCTTCGGACTTGGTAATCTGAATACCATAACTCTGGATGGACAACCAATCAAGACTACACCTGCATTAGCTCCGGCAGGAGTATCTAATCCGAGTCTGCACGCAGAACAGCGTGATGGTCATACTATCAACCATGCCACCACAGGTGGGAATCGAGCTCCACGGAACCTCGATCCCTTATACACTACAAAGGTTTGTTGAGTGGATCCCAATCATCTTGACTTCGACGTGCCGGATTCGTCTGAAGACATAGAACGACACAAACCTCTAAACCATAAGTTCATCATTCTTAGAGGAAACTTGTATAACTAGCAACCTCCAGTGTTCTTCTATAACATAATACCTATCTCATCTAAAACAAACTCGAAACAAATAAAATATAACACTTGAGATTGCGGATCTGCTCATTGTTGGGCATCAAAGGTAACCGCCTCTGACAAGATGACAACAAGATGGACATCATAAGCAACATTCAAAACAGAAAACAAAAGATATCTTAAGTTAAAACGTTACTTAATAACTATGAAACCTAACGAACAACAATTCTTCAAAGAGGACCTGTGTTGAAAAAGATTAAACATAGTATGTACATGATCGATTCTAACCACCATGGGTGTAACACCTTTTCTTTGGTTGCACGCGAATGGCTAGTCCAGTCTTTTAAAAGGCGGTGAAATCTCTTGAATCTTAGGATAGCGATATCCATTTCCTCGGAGTGAAAGATGAAATACGGACTTAATGTGACTTTTGGTGTCTTTCCATTTTTGCAATGTGATGAATGTTGCTTCAATCTTATTTTCCCTGTCAAGCTTCAACTCCCCATGGAATATCGTATCCGGTGGATTGTAATAGAATTCATAGGAAATACTATTGGCGCGAAATACCTGCAAAACAATACAAGAATTTGTTATAACTTTTTGTGTAAACTATTTTTGGTCAATAAAGAATTTATAACAAAAGGTAATAGCCAAGGAATTAACAATAAGAAGTTACTAATATTTTTGTGCAAACTAGACTACTTATTATAAGTTTAATCCATAAAGAGTTAACATGCTTTAGTAATGGATCCATCTTTTACCATGCCCTTTAGTTTATCAAGTATTTCTTCTTGCTTCTTGGCTCCAATCTTCAGTAATTTGACTTTAAAACCATTATAGGTGTGAATGATTGAAAGTCAATATTCAGAATCATAAAACCTATAAAAGATTGACAAGAATGTTACTAAATCACTCAAATAAAAAAGAATACCTCTAGGCTATGGTGCTAAGTAAAAAAAAAACAGTTAGAAACTCAATGTAGAATGACCAAATCATTACCAACATGTTCGGTTTAGTTTATGATTTATACCTAAAATCGAACCAAATCGTAGTTCAAAATTTCAGTTTTTTGCCTTCTGGCAGATCCACAAGGGGTTCAAGATGGTCAGTTAAACCTCGTGGCAGCCGAAAAATTTGTTAGAGAGCGTCTCCAATGACCTCTTGATTGTCCGAGTAGTAATCATTTCGTGTCTATAAAGCAGGATTCGATTGGGAACGGCTCGGTGCCTCTGAAATTTGTTCTGTGGTGGCGCAAAACAGCAGACTCTCGATTCAAGAAATAAAAATAAGAGGATCGAACCATTTCTTTTTACTCTTTTTCAAATTTGATAAATGTTGGTTGATTGTATATTTCATTATAGTTCTATGATTCATAGTATCATTTCCTATTTGATCCCTTTGAATTCCATATTCGAAGTTGCAATCGGATCTATTCATTAAAAAGAATCGATTCAAAACATTTTTTATGTACCCATAGGTGAGATATCACATTGTTCGAGGAACCCTAGATGCTATCGGAGTAAAGGATCATCAACATGGGCGTTCTAATGCGTTGTAGATTCTTATCCAAGACTTGTATCATTTGATGTTGCCATGTGAAACGCTAGAAACATGTAAAGTGTATGGCTAACCCAATAACGAAAGTTTCGTAAGGGAACTAGAGTAGGCTACCATGAGACAAAAGATCTTCTTTCAAACAACACCGTATTTTTCTTTTGAATCTTGCGTGAAACGGTGAGTCTTATTGACCCACCCTTTTAATTCCTTTAATTTTCATCTCACCTCTCTCCTACATTTTAAATTACTTAAATCTCCCTCTTCAATGCTCATAGGTTCACCTTCCCCAAAAATTGATTGTAAAAAAAACATTTGTACGAACTACTCAGTTCTTTTGAATATTATTTTAATAGACGAATCCATGTTGCTTGCAAATTAGGATTCTTTGAGTTTTCACGAAACGTCAAACCACCCACTCATGTATCCATGCTTTAGAGTACTTCCACCCGTTCATGGAGGGCAAGGGCAAGGGCAAGGGCAAGTGATTGCCCTTCGAAAACAGTACTTGTCTTTGTGCAACTCCACCCGTTGAGCAAGGACAAGGGCAAGGGCAAGGAAAAATATTATTTTTTAAAAAAAAAATTTTATGCTTTGTTGGCCTTATCCGGGGCTTGTGATTATCCCCAGATATTTTCGATGACATTTTCAACCACTCTCGTCACAACACATGTCATTATCTTTTAAAAAATAATTGAACAGATTTTTGATAAGATTATCAACCAATCATGTAGTGACACGTGTCATTATCTATTAAAAATATCAGAGCATATTTTTTATGAGATTCTCAACCAATCATGTAGTGACACGTGTCATTATCTATTAAAAATATCATAGTAGATTTTTGATGAGATTCTCAACCAATCATGTAGTGCTACGTGTCATTATCCGATCTCTTCAGTTCTTCAAATTTCTCCATAAAAACCCTTCAAACCCCCCACAACTACTCACACCAATCTTCTGCATACTCCCTACTCAGCTCAATTCATAGTTTTTTTTACAGAGAAAAGTTCTTTCAACAATGTCTAACTGTAGGAGGTTCGAAGACAGTGATGAAGAACAGGAGCGAGAAGATGAAGTACGAAGAATGCAAGAAGAAGACTACCGAAGGCGAAGAAATGCCTTAAACAGTAGCATGATTCAAGCGGTGGCAGCAATTGATGCAAGCAACCAACAAGCAAGTGGTTCAAGAATCGGTCGTCGGCCCAACATTAACCGAAAGAGGGGAGTTTGAGGTGAGAATCTCTTAGAAGATTACTTTATCCCAAATTTTTTTTTGTAAAACAAGGATTTGGAAGGTGAAAAACAAATATAGTTGATGTAGGAAAAAAAATATTGAGTTGTAGTGTGAGGAATGAAGAAGATGATTGGGGATATTTATAATAAAATTAATTTTTAACGGTCGGATTAATCGTGGCCGTCCATTTTTAAAAAAAATTTAATCCAACGCACCAGATTGTACCACATGGCCAACGGTAAGATTTTTTTTTTTTTACTGTTGGAAATCCAACGGTCCAGATTAACTAGCTGTTGGAAATCCAACGGCCAACAACACGCCATGTCAGAGCCGTTGGCTCTCGCTGGCGTCACCAACACGCCTGGGTCCCACTGACAGTTTTCTGTCGGCCACGCTCCCCCACTCGCGTGTGTTGTGCACGCACCTGATGAAAAAAAAAATTAAAACAGCCGATGACATCACGCTGACGTCAGCATGACGTCAGCAAGCCTGCTGACGCCTGCTCGAGCACAAACTGCTCGGGCTTGAGGTTGGGCTTCCTTGGACCCATCTCTTGCCCTTTGCAATTTGGACTAGTGGAGACTTGTTTTTGGGTTGGGAGGGCAATTGCCAAGCCTTGCCCTTGCAATTGGTGGACTTGCTCTTGTAGCTTCGTTCACATAAGGTATTCAACAAAATACCTAAGTGAGACCTGACAACACTTGATAGGGTCTTTATTTGCGCTGCATGGCTCACCAAATAACTATAACCCACAAATTTTTCAACGAAATGCGCGCTACTTCCTTTCTGACCCCCACAGAATTTTTTGTGGATCCGCCTTCTAGTTGAAGCTTTTCTTTTGGTGGTGCTGCAAACTCACTATGCAGCCACAAAAACGTGGTGTCAACATCATCACAAAAACGTAGTGACAGACCCGACAAAAAGTAACAAGGATGAATGCCCTTTATGGATTCTTTACGGTTTACACTGACACGTTGGATGAAGCTTCTACTGGCCAGCAAAGACCTAATACGAAGCCCTGGCCAATTTTATTTTGACTGCTTTTTGTGACATTCTTCTGCAGCCCTTTCTTTGACTAATTACGCAAGTGGAAATTCATTATGTTTATGCACATATAAATATTTCTAAAACAAGAAAAGGAATCCCAGCAGGGAAAATATTCACTTCATCAAGCCAACTGATTAAAATGCTCATCATTGCTGTTAAAAATCCACGGTCGAGAGAGATCGAGCTTAATTTAATGGGTACAAACAAAAAGCAACAGATATATACACTTGGCAAAAGCCAACTACAATACTTCTAACTAAGCTAGCTTGAAATGGACATCACTCCTAATCTCAAGTAGTAGAGAGACAAGGAGAATAAAACAATTATTTTCCGTAAAGGAGGACGACTACTGAGTGCACAATTCATAAGAAAGTTTTGAATTAAATAGATAATTTATGGGTTTAACTTCAGTGATACGTACCATTGAATGGTACGTACTGTTGAATGATCTAAGATTCATTTGAGACCCGCTGCAAATTAATCTGGACCATTCAATGGCCGTACCATTAAATGGTACGTACCACTGAAGAATTTTCCGATAATTTATACCCAGAATCTGTATCAGTAGTAATAAGAAAATTGTCTATTGTCAATATATGGTTTAGTCAAACATTAGTCATTTGTAATAGATTCGGGTTAATTTGAAAGGCCTCTAACTATTGGAGATATTAATAAACTCACATTTACCTCAATTTAACTAGTTGTTTCAATCGAAAGATCTTGACCCTCACAATCCTGATACTTTAATTTTAACACTATTTTATAACACTTCATATCATTCTATCTCAATCGCTTAACTTTAACTATTATGAAGACTTTTAGTTAAACGGAAATTTCTTTGTGAAACTGTAATACTGAGTCATTATAACACTACATGAGTCATGAGTATCATTTGTAGGACAAATTTTTTCATACCTCATTATTTGAGTAAATGACGTTCCTTGTTTATTTCAATCTCAAATGTTTGTTCTGGGTCTTAATAATACAACAATTATGTCATTTTTGAGTTTTTCTTCTTGGTATATTGGATTTCAGTATATTACCCTCAATCTTCAATTTCCTAAGCTACAGAAAGAAAGCCTTATTTTTCTCTCTCTTTTGCCTTCTCTTGAACCAAAAGTTCCATCACCACTGAGGCACTGACATAAGGCTGTTTCTTGTCTGCTAGATGGACAATAGTTTATGAACAAAGTCGGTCCACTTAATAGCCATATACCATTCGTGCACATACTTCTTATTATATGATTTTCTGTTCAATCATTTGCAAGAAAATTAGTTTGTTTGGAACATGGAATTTTCTAGGTACCAGCAAGGACTCTTTTCTTGGACCACCAATAGGACAGCTAAATGATCAACAACTTTTTCGATCATCACTCATTTTTTTCTCTACACCATCTTCTCTTCTACTTCTACAAAGTTGATTCTTCTCGAATATCTTTCAAACAGTAGTGCTACGTTGATCGAATTTGTTTACGAAGCTTTGTTCATCACAACGTTTCATTATTCAAAATTCAAATGTGTACCTTTTTTTAATTGAAATCTATTTTTCGCCATGTGAGGGTGAAATTACTTTCTGTTGATGTGTTCGGCTTAACCGAGCTTGATGGTTGCGGCATATCTGTATAGTCTCTTTGTGGATGAGATTATTGACTCTTTGCGATTGAATTATGAATACAATTTCTCTTTGATAAAAAAAGTCATTTTTATATATATCAAACAATAAAACAAGTTCAACAATAACATATATACTGACAGATGGTTTGATAAAAAAAAAAATGGTAATGCTTAGAAGTTGGATTTTCAAACTAGTGCAAAACTTATCTACCTATTTCATAATCTCTATAGCAATGTAATGATAGGAAATATTAAGTAGTTTAAAATACTAGTTCTTGTTATATCGTGATGGTCAAAAAGTGAGTCCTTGGAATCATTGTTGTGGTTTATGATCAATTTTAATAAGAATTCTTTTCTTTACTGCTCTCCCCACTCTCTCGTGCACATATGTGTATCACAGCAAGAAAATGGTATGGGAGAATGATAAATAATCAACTAGTTTAGCCTAGCTAGCTAATTGCACAATGATAAACTTTGTGAGCAGGAAAAAGCACCCAAATCGAGTGCTGTGGCTTATTATTGGTCAGAGATTCGGTCTTTGCATCTCTCCTTTTGTGACTACTCTTCTTAGATGCTTATTGTTTCTTTTGAGTTTCCATTTGCATTTCTGACTAGTGATGATCTATTATATAGGTTGTCATTCTGAACTTGAAAACTAGGGTTCTCAGCTGCTTTTACTGGTAAAATGTTCATCCTTTTTTGTAAAGAAAAGTCGGTACGTACATTGAAGATGCCAAGCTTGATGAGGGTTTTAACTTGGAAAAAATAATCATTATTTATGTATATATACATGTATGTATATATGTTTGTGCCCTTTATGACCAAGTTAAGCATCCTGATTAAAAGAAAATAGACCAAGTTAAGCATCTCTCTATCTGTTGCTAATTAATTAATTAATTAATTAATTATAGGACGTCAATGCCATGTTGATTCCTTATTTATATATAATCTACCCTATTCAGTGCTAAATCTTCAATATTATTCATTCCAAAATTTCAATTGAAGTTAGCATATATGGGTTCTCTCAGGTACAAATATTAGGTTCCCTCTGTGGGCATACAAAGCTACCAAGCAACCAGCTGCTTGACGCATGTGTACTTTGCTTTACATGTGTCACGATCAAATTATGTAATATGAACATCATATATTTATAAGATATATTAATGGATTTTGGAATTAATGCATGCATATTATATGCCTGGAAGATTCAAAGAAAAAGTATCTATTTCATGTTTTGGAATAAACACAAATTTAAAGTTGTATTTATAATTTTAAGGTGATAATGGATTTTACATGTTCATGATGAGCTGAATATATTCTAAATGCATATTCACTTCAGTCTCTGCTTTTAATTTTCTATCATTTAGTTTGTACTACTCTCCAATCGTAATAGTTTGACTGGTACATATACTATACGATCTTCTTTACTTTCAAACTAATTCAATGCAAAATCGTCACAATCACAATAATATATGGAACAATATCTTGTTATACAGTTTTGCATGTTATAAATTGTCTGGTTAATTATCAATTGTTCAACGTAATATTTAGACACAAGTCAAGTAAATTTATAATTCATATATCCACAGTTTACCAATATATAACACGTCAATTTATTTGATAAGAAACATTATTCAAAATGTATGTATCTATATATATTTTTCATTACCAAATAAGAAGGGAGGTTCAACTTCATTTTTATTCTCCTCCTCTTCATTGTGGGAGAGTTCTATATTATTTAAATATTAGGTTCTATGTGATATGCTGATGAAGGCGTATGCATACCCTCACTGTAGCTACCTGCACTGGAAGTTATTTGCCACTGGTTGGGGTAGTGGCTAATGATTTGACAACACTAAAAAGGGTGGAATTACTAGCCTAAGAAATTCTTTGACTGGCCATTTGATTGGAAGATGGAAGTCCTGCCCTAATTATCTATCACCTGAAGACTACGGAAAAAATATATAGTATATCGATCATCATTTGAATAAGCTTTTTGCACTTGCCCAATTTGGTATGAGTGAAGGTGTTATAATAAATAAATCAACAAAAGAACTAAGAAATATAAACATTACAATGGTCTTTTAGCGTATCTGGTGAAAAATATTTTTCTTTGCACTCGAGAATTCGAGTTCAAATCACCTCTCTCTAGTACGATTAAATGGTTGAATTAAAGAGAACTAAAAAGAGCCCATTTTACCATTAACTCAGTGCAACATTAAGTGTTATATTGACCATCTGAGGTGGGCAACTAATGCTGCAATTTTATATCAACTTAATCGATTGCCCTACTGACAGAGAAAAATTAGTGTAATTATGCACGGGGTAGGGTTAAGAACATCTTGCCTGTGAATATATATAGAAAACTAAATTTTAAACCTTAAATAATATTAAGTTTAGATAAAAGTTTGATACAAGATTAAAAATTAATTTTAGTCCTTAGACTTTATTTAATGTCAGCATATGCATTCATTGTTATTTTTTTAATAATTTAATAGTTTCCATGAATTAAATTTTATGAAAACTATTGTAAATTTTAATACTCATTTGAAATTCAAATGAATTTGCACTCATTTGTTGACATTTTGCATTAACAATTTATTGTAAGTAACTTATATAAGAAAAATATTTAGGTACGGACTTTTCGGTACACTTAAGTATTTTGCATTTTTTTTCTTATGTGCCACTAATTCATTACAATATATTTATGACATATCCCAATCCTGATACGCCAGGTGTTGGGAAGTGTTGGGCGACACGTGTTAAGTGACGAAAGTCAATTATGCATGTGTATGAGAAAAAGTGAATAGATTTAGAGTTGTAAGCGGAAGTCAGAGTAAGGTGATGAGTAAAACCCATTATTACAGGTGCATAACAGTCAGAGCAAAGTAAATAGTGCAAGGAATATAAACATTCACATTCTCGTGAGAATGGATAAGTAGAAATTAACTAAAAGTAAGAGCAAATCCTACATAGTCTGAAGACAGTGTCAGAACCACTAACCACAGCCGAAGTAAGCCCTCGTCTCACTGGTAATCAAATCTGCCATTAGATCTTGGAGGGACGCAAAACATAAAAGGGTGAGTGGGTCAAAAAGAAAAGTTTGATAAAACCTTTGTTTTCAAGAGCATACTATCCCCTCGTTGGAAAACAAGTATAGTTTTTGAAAATACGTCATACTCCCCAGTATGATCCTTAAAATACTATAATAGTAATACGGGAACTCTCCGTTCATCAAACTGAATGCTCAAAACACGGGTACTCCCCGAAAATTAATGACTGACTGCTCAAAACACGGGTACTCCCCGATAATCAATGATTGACTGCTCATCCATAAGTAAACACACAAGCCCAAGTAGATAAGCTACGAGAAACATGCTAGGTATATAAGTAATACGCTGAGTACTACAATGACGCGAGTCTAACGCTAATCGCTGTGCACAAAGTGCGTCACACAAGTTCGAGTTGCCTAGTGCAACCTAGAACAAGCTAGTACCTACAATGGATCCAAAGTTGCGTAGCTGTACTGGTAGTGACATCTCCAAACATCAAGGCTAGTCCTGGCCACAAGACTAAGTATTGATACCCGAGGTGTTATACATCTACTAATGAGCAACAGTATAGAAACATGTATGGCAATATGACACGAATGTTCTACCTCCAAAAATCGTATATGATATGAGTCATGCTAACAAAATAAAGAAAGCAGTGAAAACCATACATAATAGTATATTTTATCAAAACAAAGACCCACTCACTCACCTGTAAGTAGCCGGGTCGTAGCCCCCATGTCCTGGGTAGCCCCGGTAGTCCTCTGGATAAGTCTCACCTATATGAGATATCACTATAGTAATGATTAAACTCATAAAGGTTATAATTAAACTAATTAATTAAACATATCCCTTGTTTGCTCAACACGGAGGTCCGAAACACTTCGTAAAATACCATACGTATTGCCCCTAAGTAGTACGCGTCGTCACGAGTCGCCTCGCGTCGATGAAATTGAAAAATAGTGTCCCATGCGCCCTCACGTGCTGGGTCAACGCGCTGGTCAAACTAACGGCATCAACTGACGTCGTTAGATCTAACGGAATATTCCTAACGCCGTTAAAAGGAATATTCCTTGGAATATTCTCCAGTCTGCTGACGTCATTAGTCGGTCTGGACCGGTTGCTGACGTCATTGCTCACGTCACCTGGCCGATCTAGCTCGGTTGCTGACATTAGCGCCCGGTCGCTGGCGCCGCTGCCGGAATTTTGGCCGGTTTCTAGATAAATTTTCAAATCTCCATAACTTCTTCATTTCTTGACCAAATTTCACGTTCTTTATACCAAAATAAAGCTAGAGAGGAGTAGAATGATGGTGTACCTTTGGTTTGGCTGTACAAGCTCATGAAATGCCCTTTAATTTCCTCGAAAGGCCACGGGTACTGTAGCTTTGTTGATCTACGTCAAAACTCAACCAAATCAAGCAAACCACATATGAAAATTCATCTACTCAACCAGAGGAACCCAATGGTGGTAGTTAGAAACCTCACCTCGGTCTAGAATGGCGAAAAAATTGCTGGAAAGGTCCGGTTCTTTCGTGAGCTTTTCCTGTCAAACGGTTGGGAGTTTGGACGAACGGTTTGCACCGTTGAGTCAAGGGCGTCAAGACAAAGATGGTGGTGATTTTAGTTTGCCTCGGTTCGACGGCTTTTCGTCGACGTGCACTGTGCACATACGGTGAGAACGAGAGAGAAATGAGGAAAAAGGAAAAAAAGAAAATAAGGAAAAAGTGACGGGGAAGAAGAAGAAAATTGAGATATTTTGGGTTTTGGGGGTATTGTGCACCCACCAAAACAGTAAGATCACACGATCCCGTGTACAAAATAATCACGCACGTGTCCAAAATATCCTTCGGGAATTATTTTATAACAAACTTTTTACAAGATGTTACAATTTAGATATGGACATTTCAGTACACTAGTTTAGTATAATATATTAAGGTACAGACGTTTAGATACACTAGTTCATTGTAATTTTGAATAAGTACAATATTTTCTAGTTTAGGTACACTAGTTTATTATAATATGTGTCACTATTTCTTTTTTCAATGTTTTCTCATTTAGGTACATTTATAAGAAAATAATTAGAGGAAGTTAAACAAATTAATGAATTAAAATGTGTATAATAATAAATTCAAAATTTAATGAGGAGTCATTTAATAAATATCCATTAAATTTTAAAATAAAATAAATTTTGAATTTGAATTAAAGTACACATAAAAAGATTAAAATCAATTAGTAATCTAACATTAAATTTTAATCAAATTTCAATCTTTTTCAAAGATTCAAGGATTAAAATATACCTTATATATAGGTATATTTCTTATTCCTTTGTAGGTATATAGGTAAATTATCAACCTACTGCTTGCAAACGTGCAGCCAAATTCATAGTCATATAGGGTTTACAGAATGTTATTACTAAAAAGCCACTTTATTGAAAGAATAGTTTTTAACAGCCGCTTAAGGCATATATAAAGCACATAAATGAGAAGTCCACTATCTTTTAGTGGGGACTGACTACAGTGCTCGCAAACATTGAATGCTCACACCGATCTCACCCTCCTTTCTCCTCTCTCTCCTCTCTCCTCCCTCATTTTAATGGTGAGATCGGTGTAAGCATTCAATGCTTGCAAGCATTGTAGCCTACTCCCTTTTAGTGAAGTGAAGCAAGTTAAGTTTAATGCACAATGTTTATTCAAAGAGTGACCCCAACAGTTGCTGAAGATAATTACATTATTAACAAAGTTCTGTCTTTCGATGTAGGACAATTCACGTTTTGCTCGTCTTTTATTCCTCTATTGTATTTCCTCTCTATTTTTAACACACACACACAAAAAAAGGTTAGATTCAGGTCCAAAAACCTAAGTTTTTTTCTTTTTCAGTTAGGCCATTCATAGGCGTGACCTTTTTTCTTCTAATATTTAAAAATAAAGTGAATAATTTTTTAATACTTAGAATGACTATAAAGAGTATTCGTAGAGTTGAAAGATCACTGTTATTCAATGGTATCTTGGGTGTGTAATTTCATATTCCATAAACCCTGAGGTCATGTTTGGTAGGCCTCACTGGACTAGACTGTGCTAAATAAGACTTCCAACCCATGTTTGGTAGGAAGCCGGACTAATTTAAGTGGGACTGTATAGTCCCCGTGCATCAAAAACCCCTCACTCGCTCGCCTTCTATAGCGAGGTGAAGAAGGGTGTCGCTAAATAAGAACAGCGCTAAATACCCCTCACTTGTCCTTCGTGCATCCTCTCCTCGCTCCCCTCGCTCATTTTTCTCTGCTTTCTTCCTCGATTCCCAACAGATTAGGCAGGTAAACAATTCTGGTATTTCACCCTCCAAACTGGTATTTCAATTCTCCTTCTATGCTCACTTTTCTCTGCTCACTTTTCACCCTCCAAACTGGTATTTCAACTTAGGGTTTTGAATAATCAATTTCAATTCTCCTTCTATACTTAGAATTTCAACTTTCTGCATCTACGTGCAGTCGGAGGGTGATCCGCCAGAGTCGAAGGTTGCTCCGCCAGAATCGAAGTCTGCTACGCAAGAATCGAAGGCTGCTCCGCTGCGATTCTGGTATGGTGAATTTCTTTGTAAATTTCAATTCTCCTTTTTTGTTTCAATTTTTCATTTGTAGTGGTTCTGTTTGGTTGCTGAGAAAATTCTAGAAATGGGTTATTTATAACCAAAACTAGGGAAATTGGGGATATGGTTGGACCCTTTTTGGGATTTGTTTGATTTGAATTGGGTTTTGATTGTTTTTGGTATCTGGGTTTGACTAAATGGAGCTGTGTGCTTGTTTGGTTGATGAGAAAAATGTACAGAAGGAAGAGAAAATTGCTTGGTTTAAAGGGTTTTTGCATAACCAATTCTGGTATGGTGAATTTCTTTGTCTTTTTGGCACTTCTCTGGGTTCTTTTGTTTTCTAATGGTTCTATAGTTTCAATAAGAAGAAATAAGAATTTAATTGTATGGGTTTGTGGTGCATATGTTTCTCTGGTTTTGAAATTCGAAACCTTTTCGGTTGTTCTGGTGGTTTGACATTTGACATTGTTTCTTGTGTATATGAGGAATTGTTTTAGTGCAAATTATTGTGTCTCGTTGGATTTTAGTTGGTGTTGAATTGAAAGTAGCGAAAAACTGAATCTGAATCTGAGCTAAAGGCGACTCCTCACATTGAATCAAAATTGAAGAAATGGAAAAAGGATTATAGTATAGTGTATGACATGATCAACACAAGTGGATTTGCATGGAATGATGTGAAAAAATGTGTCGAAGTTGATAGTAATGATGCTTGGCAGAATTATGTCCAGGTACACAAAACAATTCCCATTGTTGATTACTGACATACAACCTTTATTTTGTTGTGTTTTCTTTTTTAAACTTGTCACAAATTAGCTACTACAGTGTTTCCTTATTTTATCATAGACCCATAAGGAAGCAGCTAAGTGGAGGAGCAAACAATTCCCATTGTTTGACAGGCTTTGTAATATTTTTGGAAAAGATCGTGCTAATGGAAAAGGAGCTGAACTCCCCTCTGACATGGTAGAAGAGCATGATGAAGTTGATCATGCTAATATTGGTGTAGGCACTGCATCTCCTTTGTCAATAAACAAATAATCCAGTGAATCAGTGGGCAGCAAGAGGAAACGAGTTGCACCTAGTGATGAAGGCAAGATTGTGAGTTCTTTGGAGAAACTGATTGAATTATCTGGAAAAAGGATGCAGATGGTCACTGAGGCTATAGTCAAAGGTAATGAAAATCGATCTGATATTGCCATAGAACTGAAGGAAATGGGGTTTTCGCCTCTGCAACAAATTGCAGCGTTGAAAATCATATTGGAAAAGCCACAAAATATTTCCATCTTCATGTCTTTGGATGCTGACACCAAGAAAGTGTATGTTGAACAGTTACTTATTGATAGTGCTTGAGGACATGGCATAAGTGTGGATGAAATTGATGCATCACTTTTTTTGTAAGCACCACAAATGTTATATCATAGAACCTTTCATTGTGGTTGCTTTATTAATATGTATTTTTTGTAAACTAGTGATGCTAATCAATCTTATTACTTTGTGACCTTCTAGGTAGTAGAGAATGGACTTAAACATGTAACTAAGTCATTGTGATGACTATTGCATATATATAAAACTTATGACTTTTGCATCCATAGTAGCATTTCAATTTCTTTCCATCTTGCATTTCTTTTGAAATCAAGATCCACAATATAAAATTTACAAAACAACAAAAATGGGCATGGAGTTTATTAAATTGTTGGTTATGGCTCATAAGTAATTCTAATTTACTCCACTGTTATTTTTAATAAAAATTATGAAAATTTTAAATTACATGCTCTAATAATTACAATGTTGAATAAAATTTAATGATGTAATAATAATTACACTTTATAATATAAATAATAAAATAATTATTTTTTAGTCCGATGCAGCACCAAACATAGGTCATCACTATTTTGACAGTCCAGCTTCTTAGTCCGATGCAGCACCAAACATAGGTCAGTACTTAGTCCGGCTTAAGCCAGTCCAAGCCAATCCAGTCCAGTCTGAAAATATAGTCCAGTCCAGTCCAGTCCGACCTGCCAAACGAGCCCTGAAAGATCACACTTATATGGATGCCAATGACTTAAGCAGAACTTGCCCTAGTCCTTCTCAAGTAAGAGCAATTTGTTGGATAAGCAAGTAGAATTAAATTGGAACATGAGGGAAAAAAAATAGGGAGCTTTAATGGAAAGCCCTTGAGATTTTAAAAAAATTAATCATAAATATTCAATAAAAATGTATTAAAAATAAAGACAACAAAAAACAAAGCGGTGGCATTTTTGTAAATAAGTTGAAGTTTAGGAGGAGGTGGCATTTTTGTAAATAAGTTGAACTTTGGTGGCACCGACTGTTTATGCACGATTATCAAAAGTTGGCGTAATTGTATATAAACAGTTATACCCGTATATAAACATTTGATCTAATTGTGTATAAACAGTCAGGCCACCATAGTTCAACTTATTTACGAAAACACCACCGCCTTTTTTTGTGTTTATTTGTTGTTCTTATTATTAATAAATTGTTATTGAGTGTTTATAATTAATATATTGTTTGGATTATTGTTCTTGTGACATCTCACATCGACCAACGGAGAGGGGGTGATGTGCCTTATATGTACATGCCTACCTTCATTTAGCACGAGGCCTTTTGGGAGCTCATTGACTTCGGATTCCATCGGAACTCCGAAGTTAAACGAGTTTGGGCTAGAGCAATCCCATGATGGGTGACCCACTGGGAAGTTGCTCGTGAGTTCCCAAAAACAAAACTGTGAGGGCGTGTCCCAAAACGGACAATATTGTGCTACGGCGGAGCCGGTCTGGGATGTGACAGAATGGTATAAGAGCCACTTTGCCGTTTGGTACGGATGTGCAGGCGAGGACGCCGGGTTCCCCTTAAGTGAGGTGGATTGTGACATCCCACATCGACCAACGGAGAGGGGGTGATGTGCCTTATATGTACTTGCCCACCTCCATTTAGCACGAGGCCTTTTGGGAGCTCACTGGCTTCAGATTTCATCGGAACTCCGAAGTTAAGCGAGTTTGGGCTAGAGCAATCCTATGATGGGCGACCCATTGAGAAGTTGCTCGTGAGTTCCCAGAAACAAAACCGTGAGAGCGTGGCCCAAAGAGGACAATATCATGCTACGGCGGAGCCGGTCTAAAATGTGACAGTTCTTATTATTAATAAATTGTTATTCAGTGTTTATGATTAATATTTTATTTGAATAGAGACTTCTCATTAATTTTCTTTAAAAAAAAAATATTTTCACCTTTAAAGTTATTTCGGTTTCTTTTCCCTTGACAGCTTTAAACAAATTTGATTGTGAGGATAAAGGCAAAGGTAGGGGCATCTATGCCATGTGATATATATGAATAGTGAAATTACGGGCCATGAGTCGGAACTTTTGGTCATTTGGCTTACAAGATTCATAAAAATGTCACCACCAACATTGTAAAGATGTTATTGCCTATCTAAAAGTGACAACCATGATCAACATATTATATAGTCTAGTGATTTAACATTCTTTTGCGATTAGAAACATCATAACTATATTGATTATCGAGTTTAAATGTCAAAATCTGTAGTGCAGAAAAATTAAATCATACTCATCCGACAATAATCAATGCTATAAAAATTCTCACCGTCACTTAAAAATAATGAGCAAAAATGCCCCCACTTTGTTTCGATTGTAAGGGTTACAAGAAAAATATGCATGCATGTGAATGGAAACGACCATAATATTGACATTGACAGAAACATTAGATTATATTATTCATTACCACATATATACAGAAGAGTTAGAAATAATTCGTTAAAAAAAAAAAAAAAACCCTATTAGCAACTGAGTTCTACCACCTACAACTACCCGACTGCAACATTAAGCTTAGCAAAAGGTTTTTTTTTTTTTTTTTAAATTTCTTTAAATAAAAAAAGAAAAGCAAAAGAAACTCTTTGATTCTTCTTTGCTTTTACACAAAAAGGCTTTTTAGTCATGTTGTGGTCCGAACCTAAATATTCTAGAAAAGCTCCTCCTAAAAAGCCTTTTGTTGTTTGCTCAACTTATCAAAAGTCAAAATTCATAGTACTGAAATTGGGTAGCTTCAAAATTGTTCATAAACTGTCCTCCTCCTCCTCCTCCTCCTCTAACTGTTGCATTCATCTCTTCCTCTTCTACATTGAACCCTTCAACCTGCACAAAGTTAACCGCATTAACTCTACATTATCACAATAACGGAATTGTATATACAGAGTAATATTTTCTTATCAAACTTATATTTGTTACACCGTGAACATTGAACATAAATCACACATGCATGCAAGAGTAACATGACCAATGTGTCCAGGTTCATAGTCTCACAAACTATATTCTAAGGTAATTAATCGAGATTATGTTACCATGTAAACTTTTAAACCCGTTGTCATAATATCGGTTAACAAGTATACACAAGGTAATATTGTCTTGCCAGACTTCCGCTGTCATAGAAATTTGATGGTTACTATGAACTTGCAAAAATTCTTGAGTGCTCCGGAGTACGGAGTACTCCGAATTTTGTAACCATTGGATCTTGATTTTTATATTTTAAAATAAAAATCTAACCGTTAAAAAATTCGGAGTACCCCGTACCCCGAGGTATGCAAGAAAGACTCTTGAACTTGAACCAAATGCGTCTAGATTTTCAGTCTCACATCATATACAGTACCACGTCATTGTCCAATGGCTAAAAGAAAGAATAAAAAGTTGTAACTGTTCAAACTTTTTGGTACTAGTTAACAGAGTAAATTTAACAAAACACTGAAATGTGAAAAGAAAATATTTTTTACCCAGAGCTCATCTTCGTCTTCTTCTCTGTTACTAGAACATGCAGCTTTGAGAATCTCACCAGTCTCGTCGTTGCGTGCAAATCTGCCACGTATGCGGGGTCGGTTGTCTGCTAGTGTTTTTCGACATGCATACTTTTCATGTACACAGAGTAACATACAACACACATTAAGATATAAACACAGTAATAATCTAATTTAACACCTAAAAATTAATGGATTTATGTAATAATATTATGTTTAATTACCTTAATTGTTTTGTTGAAGTTTCTCTGTGACCTTTTGGCTCTGTACTTCGAGATTCTCTCTTTCCTCTCTTCTGCACTGTACCTCCCCATTTTGAAGTTTGCAGCTGCTTCCTCCATCACTGAGCTCTCTCTGGGAGCACGATTTGTTCTAAAATTCTACCCAAAAAATTGGAAAAAAAAAAAGAAAAAAGACATGGGTTTTGATTGTAATTAACCATGGATTAAATTAAAACAAAAACAGAGCAAATTAATTAAAGTTTTGGAGAGTAATCTGACTTGCAAATCACCAGTGCTGGAAACCCTTCTCATTTGACCAGCCAAAAAGCTGCTTTCCGGAGAGCTCAAGCACAAAGCTTGGTTCTGAAAAGTTGGGGACTCCATGAGAGAATCAAAGCTTGGCTGGTAGCAAAAACAAGGCTTATTATTCCCATCAAAGCAGTTGCTGCTGTAGCTCCTCTGCATAAACTTTGCCACATTCTCCGCCCCGCCATAGCTATGAGGCCCAAAAGCTTGATGGGGTTCTTCAGTTTTGACCTCCAGAGTATCAAAAGGCGAGAAATTCGGCAACCCAATTGGCAAATTTGGAGAGTTTTGATCGATTTGGTGCAATTGGGTTTGTTGGTGAAGGCTTAGGTTTTCAAGCTGGTAACTTGAGGGAGAAGAAGAGAGAAGAGATGGAGAGTTTTGGTCAGCTGGGTTTTGCTGGGTTTGCTGGTCGGAGATTGCTTGGAGTTGGAGGAGGTCAATGTCCGAGAAGGGAGAGAATGGCTCGGAGAAGAATTGCAGGTCCGCCATTTCTGAGGTGGTGGAGTGGCGGTAGAAGGAGTCGTCGACGACGTAGAGATCGGAGGAGGACATTGTTTGGAGACCCCAAAAGAAAATGGAAAAGTTGAAAACTGACCAGGAAAGTTAGGAAGTTGGAAGAAGCAGAAGCAGAAGCAGTTGCGTTTTGCTTTGCTTTTTGTGTAATTTGGTCGTGAAACGGCCAAGATGTACTGACAAATTTGGGCTGGTTTTATTAAAAGCCTTTTGGGAGTTACTGAACAAAGAGACAAACAAAAGCCATTTCTCCTCTCTCTCTCTCTCCCTCTCTCAAACTTTCTCTCTCTCTAAAAGATGATTTTCAAACATCACAGGAAGAGACCAGTCCACCTCTCTGCTATGCTATAAAAAGGGCTGGATTTTGCACATTTGCCCCCACTGTTTGTCACAATTAAAAGGGTTCTCCATCAAAAATTCCTTTTTGTTAAATATCACAACACTTCCCCTCTTTGTTTGTTCAAAAATTCTTGAGTGCTTTAGAATACACGATATTTAAGTGTTTTAATCGTTAAATATTAATTTTTATATTTTTAAATGAAGATCTAACAGTCAAAATATCCAAAACACTCAAAAAAGTCCCTTGTTTGACGGCCAAACTTTTAGATTTATTTATTTGTTAGACTTTAATTGGGACAAATTGATGAAGCTAGTTGATTAGGACATTATGAAGACATACATCAACCTTATGTTCATTCGACTTTTTGGGAGGATGCGGAGTGATGTATCAAGTTGAAAAATTAAGAAATTTTGCAAAGGCTTGTAAGGATTGAGCCACACCCTTATTATTAATTTGTTTTATGATGAAATTTCAACAATTCTTTCAATATATTAAAAGTCCAATGAGCATGCGTGCTCAACTTCACTTGACATGTGTTGTTACATGTTCTACTTGAGTGTCGCCACCACATCAGGGCGTGTGAGGACATGGAGTATTGTTCCATATAATAAAGGGCGCAACCAGTATAACAAAGTAACTTGGGTTGGATTGTTAGGTTAAAGTTTTGATTACAAGCGATATTCTACACTAATAGGTGGGGGTTTGAACATGAAATGTAGTGGTCTGTTAGGATAAAGTTTTGGACTATGGTGGGGTTAAAATAGGTAGGTCCACATGAAAAGATTTAAAGATAAAAAAAATTAGGGAGGGTATAACCAATTTATGCCCTCCATGTTGTGTTGTCCCTTTAAAGCACGATTCATTGAACCAGTTGAGAAGTACGTTAATTCTCAGATACAATCGCCAATTAATCATTTTAAGAATGACAACATGCTCATGACTGTATGAGTTACCCAAGGCCATCAAGAAGCGGTTACAACATAAAGTCAGCTCTGCTAATTAGGAAATTATTGGGAGAACGCCCAGTATAACAACAATAAAAGTTAACCGAAAAAATATTTATATAAAGGTAAGAGGTACCCCTAATAACATTTTTCTTGAGTTTTTGCACTTGTTACTAGAGATAATGTGTTAATAGATCAACATTTAGTTCATGAAACTTTATTCTAGGTATTTGAGGTGAGTAGCCGAGCTAGATAAAAATTTACTCGAGTTGAGATACTATTGAGAAAGGGAGAACCGCATTAGTAAAATTTAGGGATAAAGACCCAATTAATGTATGACTCGATAATAAATCGGGAACAATGTGAGTTACAAGTACACTCAATCACCCTTCATTTGTGTTTGACAAACACAACCTTGATTTGTGTTTCTAGAAGAATGAATACATGTTCATGATTTGGAAAGTGTTACTAAAGGCAGTTAAGAGCACTTTCACTTATGGTTGAAAGGCAAGGGCATGGGCAATAATTTTGCCTTTGAAACTGAAAAAACACCTCCAGCCGTTTACAATTTAAATGGCAAGTGGTGGGCTCCACCATGCCCTGCCAACTGCCTTACCAAGTCTTACCCTCTCTCATGTCAGCATGCAAGCTGATGTCGCCCACCA
The DNA here is from genome assembly GCA_018257905.1 of Gillenia trifoliata. Taxonomy (NCBI): domain Eukaryota; kingdom Viridiplantae; phylum Streptophyta; class Magnoliopsida; order Rosales; family Rosaceae; genus Gillenia; species Gillenia trifoliata. The sequence continues at coordinate 12,552,764 of CM031085.1, read as the reverse complement.
CTTTTGTTACCGTTGTACCACGTGACAACTTGGTGCGTCAGATTCAACGATAAAAAAAATGAACGGCCAGGATTAATTCGACCGTTGAAAATTTATTTTTCTTAATTCTATAAATACCCAACCATATTCTTCATTTCCACAACCATAACTCAATATTTATTTTTCCTACAATCTTATCAAAAATCTAAGCGGATATTATTCATGGATAATGACACGTGTCATGACGAGAGTCGTTGAAAATGACACGTGACGGATAATGCCAACAAAGCATAAAAAAAGAAATATATATATATGACCACTAAGTAAATTGGGTTGACGAAGGACAAAAGCCCAACTCTCAAGTAAATTGGGCTGACAAAGGACACAAAGCCCAACTCTCAAGTAATTGACCATACTCCAATTCGCCTCCAAAACAAACAAAAAAACACACAGTAATCCAAGCCGGCCGACCCTTAAGAAAAGGCGTTGACAGCCTGTCATCAACCAATCACCTAAATCCACGTGTAATTGATTTCATTTTTGTCTAATTTCCATGCTCATCGGCTTCATCGAAATTTCAAAACTGGAAATTTCCACCTAATTAACTTTCACGCGGTTAGCCATTTAATTATTATTTTAATTAATTAATAATAATATTATACTTATAAAAAAAATTCAAATAGAACCGACTATTCAATAATATAGACATTAAATAATTCTAAACTAATTTATAATAATTTTAAATAAATCTTGAACCGTTTAATGATTCGACTATTAAAAAATACTTCCCACCCAAGTTTGATCCTATTATTAAACATAATTTTCTTTCTTGGCTCATTACCTTTCCTTTGCCCTCGTCCAATTGATTTCTTAAAACGGAATAAAAGTCTGTCCCGAAGACTTTAAATTTATAATTTTTCCAATTTTTTCATTGGCTCTTCGCTATTTCCCAGATCGTCTCCCTCTCTGTCCTCTCGCTCCTCCTCTTCTTCTCCAATTCTCTGAGTGAGGTGCTTACGGAAGAGCAGCAGAAGCAGCAGCCATGCCGTCGCAGGAGTACATGGACAAGTTGCAGGGCCGCCAGAACTACCGGAATCTCTGGCACTCCGACCTCATGGGCACCATTCAGGCCGACACTCGCTGTATAACTCTCTCTCTTTCTCTCTCTAAATTCGATCGATTTAGTATCTGATATAGAACTGTGAATGTTTGTTGTTGCAGATTGCTGCTTTGCGGCGTTCTGGTGAGTGCTCTCCGTCGATCTGGTTTGCTTTCTTTGTTCGTAGATCTGATTTCCCTGCCGATTTCGCAATTTCTCTTCATATTTTCCTCGTTGACTTGCTCTGGCACTCGTTGACTTCATTTCTTTAATTTAATTTCTCTCTGAATTAAAATTAGAAATTCATTTCTTTAATTTAATTTCTCTCTGAATTAAAATTAGAAATTCATTTCTTTAATTTAATTTCTCTTTGAATTAAAATTAGAAAGTCATTTCTTTAATTTTATTTCTCTTTGAATTAAAATTAAAAATTCATTTCTTTAATTTAATTTCTCTTTGAATTAAAATTAGAAATTGAATACTTGATTTTAGGTAACAAACGATTTTTGTGTGCTCAATGTTAATTTTTAGTTTTTTACTGGATTTCTCAATGTAATGTGAGGATTTTGCCGGTTATATAATTTCCTTCCGTTAATGTTTTGAATAATGTTTTTTTGGTGCTAGCAAACTGAAGGGAAATACTAGTACACCATTAAGTTAACTAACTAGTTTTATTTTTTTGTTTTTCTGGTAGATTTCGTTTACTAGTCGAAAAGAATGCAAAAATTAAGAACAAAACCAACAGAGTGTACTATAGTGGTGGCAGTAAACCCGAAAATTGCACAACTAGATCATAAATTTTCCCTACTCTAATACTAGTTAATCGTTATAACATAGTGTGGCTCGAGTTCTTTTGCATTGGATAGAGGCTATGAACAAGAGTAGAGTAAGTAGCAACCCCCAATAGATTGTATTCCATCATATGAATTGAAAGGGGATGCAATCTTGTACTTTTGGTTTATAGTTATACATTGTCCATTTATTTGGGTTTCTAACTTTGAACCGGACCTTTAATCTCGCACCGTGTATGAATTTGACCTTTACTTTTGTTTCCCTGTAGTGCGCCATGTGCATCATACTTGCTCCGCAAACGAGCACTTTATAATGATATGTCAAGGTGATTTATACTTTTTATTTCGCTTGAACCCTAATGTGAACTATGTGACCCTCCTTTGTTATGAATACAGTGGTAATTGCGCTTTTGTTTGTCATAGATATGTATGCTGTGCTGGTTATATGCCCTGTAGCGGTAGGTGTGGGGAAAGTAAATGTCCTGAATTCTGCCTGGCAACTGAGGTATAAAATGAATGTAATTTTACGATGGTTTATGTAGCCTTCTTCAAATCCTTGGTTTGTCATCTATGCCTTTTGTGTCATAATATTTGTCCTTCTTTCTAGTAGATTTTACCACATTTTTGGTTGTTTCTTACTATCTTACTTCATGCCTTTTGTATAGAAAGGACAGATTGATAGCAAATCATCTATGAGTTAAGTATTTCTGAAAGTCTCAAAATCCCGATAGAAGACCAGCCTATACAAAACAGAGAGAGAATCCCGATGTTGCCCCATGAATTGATTAGCTAAATTTATGCATGTGAAAATGGTTAGATTTAATTTGGTTGCATCCCATACAGCTAAAAATGCTTAAAGTTCTGCTGCATGGGATAACACTAGGTGAGTTTTTCCTATGGTTAACGTGGGCTTTTAGACAGCAGAAGTATTAGTACTCAGAAGAAGTATGGAGAAAAAGAAGATTTAGGGTTTCTTTTAATTTTTAGAATTCATAGGCAGAGAGAAGAATAAGGAAGAGAAAAGAGAAGAAGTACAGAAGGAGATATCAACGGAACCAAACCAAGCCTTGAACAACACCTTGTTATGTTTAATTCGGCCAAATTCAATCTTCTAGATGAGAAGTATAAGCTTCAAACAGAATCCCTACTGACTCTTAGAAATACTAAAAGACTCTTAACTAGTAGAGCTCTTAATAAAATTCAAAAAGCATAAAGTCTTTAAAATCCCACCTACATTGGCTCTTAATAACACCTTAACTCTTAAGTGACCTCTAAAAATAGACTGAATCCAAATTTTATTTAACGATTATGTTAATTGACGGACATTTTCTGTATTTTTTATTGCCAAGGGATTTTCTCTTTGAACTGGGAAGGCCTTGACTGAAGTCTTCCAATGTGTTTAATCTTTGGCTTTTAGAGAGCCTTGTTTGTTTTCCTAAGCAAACTGTTGTTATTCCATCACATGATAGAGTCTCTTGGTGCATGTGGTTTGGCTAATTAAGCTCCTCAGAAACTTCGAATCATAGAATAGAATAATAAATTAGTGCAAAAAACAGAAACATAACAAGGTGCTCAAATTTGGTTCTATCGCAGTCTCTTGGCGCCTGTTTCTAATGTCATATCTGAATCTGGTTCATTTGTTCAATGCTGTACAAGCAAACCAATCCATATGTTATCCGAATTTCATGGGTCATGAATATCATGACTTTGCTCAAATGTAGCTCTAGCAGTGTAATTTATGTCCAATTAAGTAGGGCTTTCGGTTCATGTAGTTTTCCATAAGCAATCAATTATACGGAAAGTGTAATTGAAGGTCAAATTTGCTTTAGGGGTTGAATTTTAGTGGACAGACTGCAAAGGACTTGTTTAGGTGTTTTACTCTTTCTTTCTTTTGTGTACGCAAACAATCTTATTTATGGTCAGTTGCATGCTTGCCATTTATTACTTTAAGTTGGAGCTGCACAGAGCTTTTCTTCCCATAGTTTCTAATTTTCATCCTATGCTTGACGTTCCAGGTTTTCCTGTGCTTCGGGAATTCAGTGGCCTCAACCCGCTTTCTGTTGCAAGATGAATTCAATATACAGACAACGCAGTGTGATAATTGCATCATTGTAAGCTCTCTTGCAACACAGTTTTCTAGTTTATAAATCTTTATAGCAGAGCTCCAGTGTGCTTTCTAATTTGTAGTAATGTGCTATTAATCTGTTAGTTACGTTTCCTCTTGTCAAAAGGGTTTCATGTTCTGCCTACAACAAATTGCGTGTATCTTTTCCATAGTTGCAATGATCGTTGGAAGTGAAGAAATCTCAGAGGCATCTCAGTTGTTGAATTGTTTGGCTGACATGGTGTACTGCACGTAAGTTCTTTTCTTTTACCTGTTGAACATTCTCAGCCAACGTTGATTGGAGGTTACTAATGTTGCATTTGCTTTCTTCTGCAGGGTCTGTGCATGTATGCAGGTAAGCAAGTGATTTTTTTGTTTCCTCATAATTCATCTTTAAAATTCCCGAATGCGAAACTAGAACAAAAGTTAGATGAACTTCATTGTCTGCTGGCTCGTGACTTTTTAATTTTGCAGACACAGCACAAGATTGAAATGGACAAGCGAGATGGCCAGTTTGGACCGCAACCTATGGCAGTTCCTCAGTTTCAGCAGATGTCTCGCATTGATCAGCAAGTTCCTCCCTCAGTTGGATATCCACCGCAACCAGCATATCAGGCTCAACCAGCATACGGCCAGCCCTATGGTTATCCACCTGCTCCACAGGCTCAAGGCTACCCACCAGCCGGTTATCCACCTGCTCCACAGGCTCAAGGATACCCACCAGCCGGTTATCCTCCAAGCGGTTATCCACCTTCCGGCCATAAATTCTAGCTGATTTTTAACAGATTTATACATCCAATTACAATCTATGGCGGCCGTTTTGTTCTATCGTGTTACATGTTTGTTTGCAAGAATTGTCACTTCGAAGTTCCAACTTGTGTATCTTCGACCTTGGCTCTTCTTGAATTTTACTTGCGAGGGGTTGACTGATATCTGCAGTAATTCATTTTTTTTGGCTTTGCTTCTTATGATTTAAAACTTAAAACTTCCGCAATCTAAAATACAAATGCGAGCTTCTTGTCCATCTCTCTTATTTATTTGTTTCGCTCTTATGGCTGTTTTGTGTTGATTCGTAAAAGTAGATGAAAGGATTCGGAAAATCTGTAATACCACGTACGTTGCAGTTGCGGATGAGATTTAAAGAAACATATCTTATACCTTCATCATCTTCATCTGGCTTTTCCATTACTATTTTTGTGCACTTGAAGTCGTGGGGTATTGCAGTCACATGGCCCACACTTGAAAGTTTATTTTTATCACAAATGGTCCTTTATGTATTGCAAATACATAATTTTGGTCTTTTATGTTTTGAATCAATCAATCTCGTCCTCAAAAAAAATCATAAAGATGAAGCAAATGGAGCGAACCCATAAAATTTTGTGACATATTTTTATAGAAACAAAAAAAAAAAAAAATCATTGAAGGAGTTCGAACCCAGGCCTTTTAGATAGAGATAATAAAACCAACTGCACTGGATTATATTTTTTAATTCTTATGCGCTGAAACAAATTTAAAACAACAAAAAAATTTCATGGTAAATTATTTTCTTAGTGAGGGTCTCCATTCAAATTTGCACAGAGCCTCCAAATTTTCAGGGCCGGGCCTGGTCAGAAGTGATATTTTCTCCAACGCATCCATCATCTATGAAGAAATCTAACAGAATGTGTCAACTCTCAAGTTGCAACCACAAATCAATGCAAGTATATACACTACAAGAAAAGTGAGCAATAGCTATCCTAATTAGTGACTATTTTGGTGGTTGTTGGTGGGGGTGACAATGATGTCACCAATGAGAAAAAGGTGACAAAAAACCAAAAAGTAGGTAATACAGTTAGGGTCCAACTTCAGTGGTACGTACCATTGAATGGTACGTACTGTTAAATGGTTAAGATTCATTTGGGCCCCACTGCAAATTAATCTGAACCATTCAATAGTCGTACCATTCAATAGTACGTACCACTCAAGATTTTTCCAATATGGTTACACCATAATGGTGACAAATGCATTAAAATATATACATTTTTGAATTTTTGTCATCATTTTGTCATTAACAACATCATTGTCACCCTAGCAACAGTCACTTGATTTTTTTCCCCTTTTTCTTTAAGCAATTAAATGTACTATTGAATAAGCACATGGTGTCTTGTGTTGTGCAGAAAGATGAAGGAGGAATTAGATCGAAGTAATACTTTCTAGAAAAACATACTTTCTAACATACTCTACTGAATTTTCGTTCCTTCGTAAGGGACAAATGTATCGAGAAAAACTCATATGCGCTCAATTTTATCCAACTTTGATTTGATTGGTTGGGAGGATTGATTATTTGGAGGTATAGAATGGTTCTATTATCTACATATTTAAATTTTAAGAGATTCACCAACCCGATATTTAAAATAGAAAACATAAACCCTACATGATGATCCTAGAGTCTAAATAATCAATCTTGTTAATAAATACGATCGAGAAGGCCAGAAGTGATATTTTTTTCAACGCGTCCATCAGATATGAAGAACTCAATAGAATATGTCTAACTCTCTAAGTTGCAACCACAAATTCAATGCAAGTAAGACTTGGGGTTTTTTTCCCCTTTTTCTTTAAGCAATTAAATGTAGTATTGAATAAGCATATATCAAGCCTAAAAACTCAACTAACCCACCAACCCATCTAAGATAACTCAAAATCTTGATCACACACATCAACTAGTTGATGCTGATGCAGCTATCAAACCAGCCATATATATCCATCGTTTTAGCTCATGCTTTACGTTTAATCTAATCTCTCAAGTATGAACTAGACGTCGTCCCATCGTGACCAAATGATTAAACTATATAATTAAGCTTTGTCTCAACCACAACAACCTCGAAATTTCCTTGGACCAAACAATTAAACTATATATAATCTAATTTAATTAATTAATCTTGGCAGCTCTGCGTCACGTACTTACATGTTTTGATTATATATTTCACTTTTTGACTGTTTTCTTATTAAACTTTTTGCGTGTGGATTTCATTGTCATTGTCAAGTTTTCAACTAATAGTTTTCGTGTAGGTTTCCTCTTTTTTCCCAGAAAATGAAAATATCATGTAACACTGTAACATGAATCAGACGTTTATTAGTATGATACAATTTATTGCATTTTATAATTTAGTAGACGGTTGGATGCGTACGGATACGATAAAATGCAAAAAATGATGTCTATGATTGAGCAAATTTTTTTGTATGGATACGATAAAATGCAGAAAACACGTACGTCAAACTATAATCTGTAATTAAGCTTGAGTTATTATGTTTATCATATCATATGCACATCAGTTAGTCATTAAAATTGACAAAACTTTGGAGAGCGCTATTTGCCCTCCCTAAAATTTTGTTTAAATCCATGGAGGAATTTGAACAAATTACTAATTAGTACTTCTATCTACGCTTTTGAAAAAATAATCTTACCTTCAACCCATGATATATTGTGATTACAACTACCACAAGAGTCAAAAGCTTTGGTCGGTCCCAATTTAGAGATAATGTGCTAAACTAACAATCTCGGTTAAATAATATTTTTGGCCAGTTCCGACTTGGAGATAACACGCTAAATTAATAATTCATTAAATTTATAAGATAATACATTATAAAAATTTAATATAAGTTCCACATAATATATAAATTAATAATTTCTTGTTACTATGACTTTTGTTTCTTTAAATATAGTTTTTGCTTGGTTAAATGTTCATAAAATAGAATAATGTAGTACATTGTTCATCTATTTTTGGGAAAAAAAAAGTAGATTCATGAATTTTGCTTGGTTAAACAAATACATAGAATTGTTAGTTCGTAAAACGAGAAACTAAATACGATTTGCAATATTAAAAAAATAAGGAATACCTTGATAATTAATAAATTACTGATTAATCGATAAATTAATAAATTAATAAATTATTAATTTATCGATTATTTAATATATTCGGCTAAATTAACAGATTTCCTTGGTCCCAAGACTATTAATTTATAAAAGTTAAACTGTAGTTGTAAATTCAAGCACTATACAAATACTTACGTATTTTTGAAAAAATAGTATGCATCCCATACATTTATCAATAACACAGCAAAATACATGTAAGTTTACACATTTTTTACTAATACATGCAAAGAACAGTTATTATACAAATATTTTTAACATCGAAATATAAAAGTATTAAAATATTATATAGTGGTCGAATTTTCACTGTATAAAAAAAATTCCAAATTTCACGTACATAACTTTGATTTACTATATTTGTTCCGTATTTTTTTAGTAGATATGATATCATTGAATAAACTCAATTATACAGAGGAGTCTTGAATAATATCATGAGGATCTTCAAACCAAATCAAGGAAGAACTAACTGAAACGTCAAACCTAGCTAATTGGTGTGCAACATCGTTACACAAGCGCGGAACATGTGAAATACAAATACTTGTCTCCTGCAACTGTGACATATGCATGCGAACATCATCCACGATCAATTACGAAGGGTTTGGAATGCTGCTCTTCTAGAATAAGCGATTTGAAAATGGTGTTTTAGCCAGTAGTTCGAAGAAAGTGATACTGCATACGAAATTGCACATATATGTGGGGTTCACCCAATGGGGGAGAAACATAAGGACTTACATGGAGTATGGTCACCGTTACGTGGCATCCCGAGTTCAATAATGTATTGCCACGTGTAAATTTTTTTCCACATGGCAATGCATGATTGAGTCGAGACGTTACCTAGCGGTAAATCTGTTCCATGTAAGTTGCTCTCCTTTGAAAAATAAAAATTCAAAAATTTATTTATCTAGAAGGATTAGGTGTTCTTATTAGTTCTAGAACCTAAAAAGGAAAAAGAATTTAAGAAACCGTGTGGCTTTTTCTGCACGTTTGAAAACTACCCACACGCGGTGGCTTTTGATCCCTGCCTTTGGCTTATGAGTCAATAAAAGTCGTTGCCTCTTCAATTAACTTCTTAATAAGCCAATAAAAGTCATTGCCTCTTCAATTAACTTCTTAACCACTCCCATAAAACCAACTCTCAAATTTTCAATCATCTCACCAATGAATGTCAAATCAGATTTGGGTCGTTTTCTGCCAAAAAAACAATTTGCAAAGGAATTGAATTATGAATAAGATGATTATAATAAACATATTTTTACAGACGATATACTAATTACTAAGGGCACATTCACTTAGAGCACTTCCACCCGTTGGTGGAAGGCAAGGGCAAGGGCAAGGGCAAGGGCAACAATTGCCTTCCGTGAACAGTGCTTGCCCTTGTGCAACTCCACCCGTTCGTGGAGGGCAAGGGCAAGGGCAAGGGCAAGGAAAAATATTATTATTATTATTATTTTTTTTTTTTGTTGGCTTTATCGGGGCTTGTGATTATCCCCATACATTTTGCACCGACATTTTCAACCACTCTCGTCACGACACGTGTCATTATTTTTAAAAAAATAAATTTTTTTTTTTTGTAAAACAAGGATTTGGAAGGTGAAAAACAAATATAGTTGATGTAGGAAAAAAAATATTGAGTTGTAATGTGAGGAATGAAAAAGATGATTGGGAGTATTTATAAAAAAATAAAAAAATAAAAAAATAAATTAAAATTTAAAAAAAAAAAAAAATAAAAAGGCTGCTGACGTCAGCAACCGAGAGGCAACTGGTAGGGCAATTTTTGCTCGGGCTGCTGGTTGGGCATTCTGTGGCCCACCAATTGCCTTTTGAAAAAAGGCCCGCTGGAGGAAGCAAAAGGGCTTGGTAGGGCAATTGCCCCCAATTGCCCTAGCAATTGGACAATAGGTGGAAATGCCCTTATAGTCATGGTAATGAAAAGAAAGAAGACGAGTTCAATTCATGACTTCCTCTATACTTGCTTGCACGTGAGGAATTAAAATTTGTGATGGGTATCCTAAAATCCGTTAGAAAATATTCCAAATTTAGGAATTGGATCAATTAAAAAAGGGTAGTTGATCTAAATTTTATTCAGTGTCTCCCATGTTGTCTTCTGAAAATACCCTAATTACTATTTTACAATAATCCAAAAACACCCAAGTTAAACTTTAGAAAATAAAACATCACGCCAAAATGTTACATTATTGGTTCAATATTTTTTCTTGTTCTTATACTGCGTTTCTCTACAAAATAATTGTCATATTCAATTTTTTGTGTGCATGTTATGCATATTCATATTTACCTCTTTAATTAGTCCTCAAAAATCATTTTAAAAGATGGCTGATTGGACCGTAGTTCAATTTCCATGTGATTTTGCTCTTCCTGCAATTATCAACGGTGACAATCAAATATAAGAGCCAGCATACCTGCAATCGCCTTTGGACAAAGATACTACTAGATCATCATAGATTGTTTAATCATTTTGTTAAACGTGATGAGAAAACGTAACTTATTTATGTAAGGGTATATTAATAATCAAGTTGTTTTAGTTTTGATTCATTAGCATTAGTAAACGAAATATATTTCATTCTTGTTCTGATACCATGTAGGTAGTAAACAACATAATGAGAATGAGTTAATCGTAATCATGTGGTTGGTTTTTTTAATTCTTTACTTTTTGTCATTTCAAAATTATCTAATTCATTACTTTCCTATTATTGGTAGGTGAACTTAATGGAATACAATTCGAACTTGAATACAGAAGATGAAGCACAATGCTCTAGTTAACTTGACTGAATTTAAGTATGCATTAAACCATATTTGTAGATGCCGGCAAAGTTTGTTGCAAGGGCCAAAAACTATTTCATTTTATATATAATTGTTTGGTATTAGGACATAAACTATTTCACTGCATGTATATTGAACGAAAGCATTTCATAAATTAATTTGAGGCTGGCCATTGAAAAGGAAAGGAAAGGGGGAGAAAAAAGAAGATTCCCAGGAAACAAAAAGAAAAAAAATGATTATTTCTTTTTAGTAGGAAAAACACTTGAAGTCCGAACCGATGATGTTATTATAGAATTAAATTTGAATGGTACGTATTATTAGTGATCAAATTATTAAATAATTTAAAATTTATTTGAAATTCATAAAAAATTAATCTAAAACTTTTTAATAAAATTCTCCATTTTTCTCTTACATACTGACACGTGTAGTTCACATCCACCCATCTATAATAAAAAGAGAAAAAAATCAGTATAACTGACGACTCTATCATATAGGACTGTCATTTAATTGTATGAAATTTCGTACGTGTGAGAACTGTCCCACCAAACTTTCTATGGATATAAAAACTATATCATCTCCACCTCTTTTTTTAATTTTTGCACTCTTTTTCTTTTTCAAGTTGGAATAAGTGTATGATATTCCGTACGTGAAGGAGTTGTCTTACCGAAATTTCTCTTACTATAAAATTGTATTACTTTTACGGGCCTAATTTTTATACTACGTAATATTATAAGTATTGAATGATTTGGATTTACGGGAACCCACGTGACCCATATCATCCAAAACAATCTACGTCATCCAATGCTCGTAATATTCCATACTACGTAATATAGAAGAATTTTTGCATCCCCACCTCTTTTATCTTTTTTTTCAAGTTGGTAGATCCCATTTGAAATGCTTGGAGGATTGCATAGACATTCATGTCTTCCATGACCAGAAATTTGTCCAATGTGAACCCACCAACTGACAATGTCACGCTCCATTTCATAATTAAACAATGACCCGTTGATCACCAACCTTGCAAGTTACAATACATGCCAAAAGCCAAACTAACCCTACACCAATTTTATAACATTTAACTTAGCTAATAAGCCTAATATTCGTCGATGTAGATTACATCAATTAATTTTAATTTAGCTAAGGATAATATTTGCATAAAATTAATAGATGTCGATTAAGTTAGTTAATTAATTTAGCTAATACTCGTTATTGTAAATTTAAATCAGTTAATTAGAACAATATGTTTGCAAACTCTTCTCATTTAAATTTAAATACAAAATATTATTTTGTAAAACAAAAACCTAGGTAATACTTCAAAGCAGTTAAAACAATCCATCACAAATAATTAGGTACCAAAATCAAAAGAGAAAATTGTAGCAATGATCCCTCAACTAAAAATTCGTGATCATTGGTCCCTTAACTCTTCAAAACGTGCAGTTATGGTCTTTTTGTCAACTCTGTCAAAACTTCTGTCAAAATGAGTCCTTACTTGCCCATTGATTCATCCTCACGTGCTTGGCATGTGACTCATTTTGACGGAGTTGACAAAAAGGACTATAGTTGCACGTTTTGATGAGTTAAGGGATCAATGGTCACAGATCTTCAGTTAAGGAACCATTGCTCTAATTGAATTAAAGTAAGGGACCATTGCTATAATTTCGAAATGTTAACATTTCACAAAGATTTAGATCTCTTTCAACATTAAAAATAGGAATATCATCAGATCAATAACTAATTGGTTTTTTTTTCTGAATCTAAGTAAGGGGACTACATGGAAAACAAACTTGCCAACCCAAAATTCTCATTTTCCTCAACCAAAGGAAGAAAAAAAAACTATACAAAATCATGTCACTTGCACCCAATTCTCATTTCTCATTTTTCTTTTATCCAACAATATCCTATATTTACACATTCACATCAACTTCGGAGCTTCCTAATTCCTGTAGCTCCGGTTACTAACTCCGTGGTAGATTCTTTCTTCTGTTTCACCGACCACGACGTCGACGACAAGGTCCACTCCACGTTTCGCACCAAAATCCAGAGTTCGGTTTTCGTCCTCCTCTTCTCAAATTTTCTTTTCTTTGAAGTAAAACGAAAAGTAAAAGACTTTGAATTTTCCATGCTATAATTCAAAACCAAGATTAGTGTGAGAATAATCCTCGTAAAAATCGGGGATCCCAGAAGCGGCCCAAAGCCTCTCATTGAAATCGCCCTGCATATCCTCCGATATGAACGGCGTACGACACAGCGGACACGTCTTCTGGTCGTACCCGACCCACCGGTCCACGCACCCTTTGTGGAAGATGTGACAACAATTCGTGAGCCGTCGTATCTCGTCCTCGCTCTCGAACTCGTACAGGCACACGGCGCACGATTCGGGCGGGTCGACCAGGTCAGAGAACTTCGCCAGGGGAAGGATTTCCCGGATCAGAACGGCGGATACAGAGTGGAACTCCGGGAATCGGGTTGGCGGGTCGGACCAGGCATTGTCGGGTTCGATGAAATCTTGGAGACCCAGCAGGGAGAAGAAGGTGGAGATGAGTTTTCGGATTAGACCCAGCAGAGAGAGTGTTTGGATGAAGAGCTTCGGGAGCAGAAGCTCTGTGTACCCAACTGGAAACCCCATTAAAGCTTCGAGCTTTGAGGTTTTGGGTTGTGATTTGGATATCGAGTTTGGAGATACGAAATGGGTCTTTGTTTAATTCTGCGTGTTTTGTAGAGAGAGGGAGAGAGAGAGAGAGAGAGAGAGGGAGAGGATATGGAGAGTGGAAGAGGATGGTTTATATAGCCATGGATGAGGATGGAGAGAGTTGACGATGTATAAAATGGCATTAATGCCCTTCAACTTTGTGGAAAATAACAAACTACCAAAGTGTATCTTCACTAATTCACATTTGTAAATTTTGTACATATTTTTTTGTTTTGGTCAAATAAATTTTGTACATATAAGTAGACGTTAAAATAACTTTTTGCATTTTATTTTCACCTCTCCTTAATTAATCCTTTTCTAATTATGGAGAAAAATGGAATTGGAGTGGAGTTGTTTACGCGAGAAGAAGAAATGTGAAAACTAAAACATTTGGGGGTTTTAATTAATAAATTGCTTTCAAATTGAAAATGATAGTGATTATTAAGGTATCAATCCAATAGTGGCTCGGCTTAATATAAATAGGTTATGTAGAATTTTGAATCTCATAAGTGAAGATTCAACTAGATTCTTGTTATTTCTCTTTAGAGAAAAAAAATATTGGTGATTAAATATGTATCCTTTTATGGATCTAAAGTTTTCGTATGAAATGTAAAAGTGAGTGACTTATGCTAGTTGGTCAGAATAGTATACTCGCTGTCTTGCACTAAAATTCTATTTTTCTCTTTGTACATTAGAATAATTTAAAATATCACTTTGTAAGAATTTTTGTGTACGACATCGGATATTGCTTAAAATGATGATGTTGTGATAGAATTGAATTTACATGCGATTCACTACTAATAAAAGAAAATTGAATTTCATATGGGGAAAATTAAATTTAATCTTCCAGTAGTTTATCAGAAATGACGTATAGTGGTTCCTTGAACTAATAACAAAAATTTCCACATGGCAAAGCAAAGTGAATAAGGCGGTGCAACATTATTGGCTTGGTGACAAATATGAAGTTACCGCAACGCTAAATTTGTCATGTGTTGATCACATTATGGATGATTACAAAGTTTTGTTGTCATCAGTCATTGAAGCTATTTACACTCATATCTGTCGCCAAGTCAAAGTTGTTTCTCACCGCCTTATCCGCTTAGCTTTGCCATGTGAAAATCTTTGTTGTTGGTTCGAGGAACCACCATACATCATTTCTGATTAACTACTGAAAGATTGTATCTGTCACTTCCTTTAATGAAATCTCACTTCTTTCAAAATAAAAAAGTTACAAGATTAGATCGAAAAATTTGACGAAATACAGTGCAAAATAAAACTAGCTTGCTTTTGCAGTTAGGATTGAATTTAATTTTCCCCATAAGGAATTCAATTTCTTTTATTAGTAGTGAATCGCGTGTAAATTCAATTGTATCACAACAAAGTGTAGTATTCGTATTGTTTATTGAACAAAAGAAAAAGAAAATTAAATATCACACTTAAAAAGCCTTTAAGTACAAGGAACTACCACTACTTGACTTTTATGATTACACATGAGTCACAAATCCTGCGATTTGAAAGAGGCATTTCCATGAAACATATTGTCGGGTCCCCTAACTCATAAAAGTGATCATACAATATTATCACAAACAAACAATGTTGAACCGCCAAGTATCAAAGTTTTCGATAGGCTTTAAAAATGGATAAATAATTTTTTTTAAGGAAGTTAGTGATAATTAAACCATTTTTTCTTGCTTAATTAAGTAATAGTAAAGCCATACATAATAATAATTTAATAGTTAATACTATAGTCTAGTGGTTATTTTTCTTCATTTGTAAGTCCGTCTTATGTAAAAAATTCGTGAATAGCAAGTTTGAACCTTCACCACTTAGTGTAAACATATCATTGTATAAAAAATTATAATTAACACGGTTTGATGGTTGATGATGATTCTTAGAGTGATGAAACATGCAAATGAATAATTATTTGGGGGATCATATCAAAGAATTATTAGTAATGGGCCAAAAAGGGAAAGGGAGTCATGGTGCTCAAATGCCCTAGACATGAAGTGGGGCTAATAGTTCCATCCCTTAAGTTAGATGCCCCCAAAAGAGGGTAGACACTAAGGAGAAACAGATCAAGTGAATGAGGGATAAGAATGTTTAGTCATCAGTCTCATGACTATAGTAGTGATGATATTTCACAAATCATGGTGTCATTGTCCCATCTTAAATGGGATGTTAAATAGGGGCACCACTAACATATCAAATGGCCTTATGATTTTGATTTTGATTTGAGACAACCTTGAGGTAACCATCACTTTCTTTTCTCTCCTCACGTCCACACACATAAATGCACACCCATCCACGATATAGACTGATTCTATATAAATATAGTTATATACAACTAGTAGTATAGTATTAAGAATTCTTAGAGGATGATTTTTTTAATCTCAAATAAAATGCATTATATAATTTTAAATGAATCTGACAAAACGTACATGTACATTTGGCATACGTATATCTAATATATGATTGTCGTATATATTCGGTATTTAGTCAAGGACACTGATGAACTCTTTACACGTAAGAAATCATTTCTCCTTATTTAACTGCATGACATTATTTTACAGTACAAACATCATAATTTGAGCCGTTTATTTTTTTTATCATGTGTCAGACACATGTAAAGGGCCAAATATTATCTTTTACTCAATATTTTTAGAATGGAAGAAACATGATGTGTGCTAAAAGAACAAGAGCGGTATACACCTCGGAAAATCTAACTTGTTCTCCCTTAGGGTTTGGTTTAACTTTCTTTTTACTGAAAATATGACTTTAGCCCCTGAAATTTAATTTTTTCTATATAAAACCCGACATAAGTTTTTTACTCGAATATAACCCATTGACTAAACTCCACATAAGCAAATTCATTAATTATGTTTGACTTTACACATTTTAAATTTTTTGGATGCCTAAAATACCCATTTTTGAATGTTTGATGTACACAATTAATTCCATACGGGTAGTAAGGGAGAATTAATGACTTTCCAAAAAGAAAAAAAGAAAAAAAAATTAATGTTACAAATTCATTGCCTTATATATAATAACAATAAAACATGCCTAATATATGTAATAATACATGCTTAATTAATGTCACGAAAATTATATTTTACATATAAGTGTAGGTAAATTATTTTACACATACACATATATATAATAAAAAAAAAACATGCCTAATATATGTAAAAATTCATGCAATATAATTTACCTACAAAATAAAGAAATGTTATTTGGTTCAAAATTAATTTACTCGTATTTTACATAAAAATATAGGTCAATTATTTGCATATAAAATAATAATAAATGCAAAATAATTTACCTACAAAAATAAATAACGTACTAATCATAAATAAATTTATATATAGGTAAATTAATTAGTACAAAAATAGAGATATGTTATTTGATTAAAAATTAATTTAACTATATTTTATATAAAAGTATAGATAAATTATTTGCATACCATAAATTTATAATTGTGAATCAACTCTTGAAAGAATCCAGTTTTTCACTCCCACAAATAGTGCACCTACTATTTGAATTTTAAAATGTTAAATTGCTTCATTAACATAATTAGGGTATTGTGACATAAGTTGTAAATAATTTGTAATAATAGATTACTTATTTTCCCACATGTCAACAAGTTTGAATTTTGAGTTTTATTTGAATGTTTAAAGATAAATGAGTTTAAGTTTGAAAAACAAAAGTTACAAAAGGGCCTATATCTAAAGAACCCTTTTTTTTATTAGGTTAAACTTGGGCAAGAAAAAAGGTTTTGGGTAGCCAAAAATTACCCTGTCAAATTCCTTATTGGTTCCTTGATCACTGTCAGACAAATAATACTAAGTTAGTAAATAATTGGTTGGAGGGACCAATCATTTATAAAGTGATACGGAAAACTCTTTCATGTGTGTGTGAAAGAGAGAAAGAGAGAAAGAGAGAAAGAGAGAAAGAGAGAAAGAGAAAGAGAGAAAGAGAGAAAGAGAGAGAGAGAGAGAGAGAGAGAAAGAGAGAAAGAGAGATAGAGAGGACAAAGGATCTGACAAGGAGAGTTGGGGGAGGGTGGTGGCGAGGCTGAGGCAGTGAGCCCTGCCCAACCAGCCAAGCAGGATGGGCTGGAATCTGATAGATGCAGAGAGAAGAAAAAAAGGAGGCGTGGCAACATTTGAGCCCAAGTGGGTAGGGGTGTGCACCGAGGTGTTCTTTGCCAAACTGCCTCTGACATGTGTCTGATGCATCCAAGACATCTCTGGCCCAACAGACACACTGAGAGACACACAGCCAAAGCTCCATATGCCACCCATCATCCTCTCCTCCGTATATATTCATACGCAGAGAGAGAGAGAGAGAGAATAGGGGCCAAACCCTCCTCACTCACCCCGACACCAAGTCACCGCCTTTGCTCCCTTCATTTGTCTGATTCTCTGTCTTTGCATCCAAGCATGCCTTTCAGTCCGAGGCCATATCACACTCACATTGACCTTTGCTCACCATCTGTCTATTATCATATACACAAAGATTGGGCTTATAATTTGCTTGTGATTGTGATCTTACGTCTCAATGATATATCATTCATGTTATGTATTGGGTGTAAAGTTTAGTAGGCATTTGACCTAAAATCAATTAGCGCTGATCATAACAACTCAAAATCTAATTTATATATTGTACGGAATGATTTTATTTTAAATATGTATAGAGAGACTCAAGGTTTTGTATATTAGAAAGCAAAACTTGACTCTTAGCAGTTGCATAAGTATTCAAATTTAAAACGTTTGGGTTTAACTCATTTCATGATCACTTTTATCACTAGAAATACCTTTGTCAAGTATTCATCTTAGCGCCACTACTATGTCATTGTTCTTTTAATTACTAAGCTGTGACTATCCTCATTGACTGTATCTTGGTGCTAGGGATGCTTCTGCAACTTCAGTAGTCTTCATGAAAGATTTAAGAATCCACCCAATTATTGAAATGAATTTGTCGATATATATTGCTTTCTGCAACCTCGTTTTATATTGCTTTACTTTTCATGCACGTTTCAACTACAACCTTAAGGTCTAGTTCTTAAAGTTGAAGGGGGAGAACTTAATTGAATTGAAGCACTAACTAATAGCAGTAGGCAATCTGGTGAGCTAGCTTACTTGCGTTAATTAGGCCCTATTTAGATCAGATTAACATACAGGTAGGCCAGCTAAATCCAACCATGATCACCTTAATTTAACTCTCTAAGCATCTTGTACTTTCAAGCAAAGACTGTACTATCTTGCATATTATTTTAATTTAATCAGTCAGGGAGCCTGTTTAAAAAGCATGATTTGTACGGGTTTAATTAGTGCCAAATCTTGCTGCATAATATATATAAAAAATTATGGTAATCTCTGCAGGAATTGCCTGCCATTACGCCTAACCAAGCATATCAACTTGTCTGCTGGCAAGCTAAAAGATCAAATTCCATATCCTACCTTGCTTGTCAGATATTGTCTTAAGATTCATAACAATGCCATGAGATTAACACAGAATTAACACATATTTAACGGGACAATTAGCAACAACTTGCATTAATTGTAATGCAAATTGCCAAATGGTCTTCTAGGTCGAGCTATATTTGACATGTGAGGGCATGATGATGATGATTATATTTGGTGATAAACCACTAATCTTAATTTTTTATTTTAAAATCTTTTTTTACCTCCAGCTAGTTAGCTTAACAAGCTACTTGGCCTGCACTTCGTCTCGTTAATTATAAAAGACAGACATGAGCTAGCACAGCTTGTACCATGTTTGCTTTAGCTTTTAGCAGAGATTGCTCACAGCTTTAAACTGTACACCCACGTTTTGCTTGTGGAACAAAACAAGTCCTTTAAATTTTGAATTAAACTTGAATAGTACGTACCATTCAATGGTACAAACTGATGAATAGTTTAATATTCATTTGAGATTCACAGTAAATTAATCCGGACCATTCAATAGCTGTACCATTCAATGGTACAAACTGTTGAATAGTTTAATATTCATTTGAGATTCACAGCAAATTAATCCGGACCATTCAATAGCTGTACCATTGAATATATGTAATATCCAAATTTTTTTCCAAAATTTTAGTAGAATTTATTGGGGAAGGAACCCTAGCTAGCTATGAGTCTAGGTGTTATTTTTATGGTCTGCACTTTAGTATTGTCTTTAGTTACCATAATTAGTGAGCTTTCATAGTCTAATCTTTACCTCCTTTGTGCCTAACCAATATTTTTATTTTATATAACCGATTAGTGAGCTCTCACTTTCGGTTTGTTTTTCTCACTCAATGTCGCTTTGCTCATCATGAATTCTATGTTAATTATATGTCTGCAATCATCATGCTGTTCACTCACTTGTTCACAATATTTTTTAGGGACTCAAATTTTTTATATTTTTTTATCGTGCTCTAGAGCATCGGATATAGTAAATTTTTTAACCGTTAAATCTTTAATAAAAAATACAAAAATCATGATCTAATTGTTAAAAAGCCCAAAATATCTTATACTTTTGAGTATCATAAATTTTTGTGTTTTTTTCTTTTCAGTTGAAAAGCATGTGTGTCCTTTTTATGACATATATAATGTTAAGTGTTGCAAGTTCTGTGTATAGCTAGTGAAATGTAACGGTTTTAACCCAATTCATGTAACTCCAAGGAACGGTTTAACCTTATAAGAGAGATGATATTCACATTCTTAATTCGTCATTCATCGCTTCTTCCGTAAGTACTTTAAAATAATTAAAGTGTTTAATTTAGAGTGCAAAATGACAAACGGAAGAGTGTGAATATCACATTAGCTACCAAAACATATAATCATTGTGTTTTTCAGAGTTTACACATCGAATACTAGTGGAATCAACTGCTAATGGTTTTGGCCTAGCAAAGCTAGTTAAGATTATGATAATTAAGTAGGTTGTTTGTGTTTACACTCAAAATTGTCATGTTTCCACTCATTTGGGTCTGAAGCCAAATTATGGCACTATGTGGGGGTTATTGTGAAATTAGGCCAAACTTACACCAAGATATTTTGCGTATCTACAAGTTGACATATTTTGGGCAGCAAGGATGACACTTTTTCTTGTAGGCTGGAGGTGTGTTTGCAAGTGGATAGTTAATTAATGTTATCCTTCTTTATGCAAGTGGAGCCTTGGCGGTGGAATGCATCAAGTGGCTTTGCTTTCATAATTGCCTATATAAGAGCTGCAAGGGCAAAGAGCTAAGGACACTCAACCAAACAAAAACCAGAACACACATGTTTTAAGGAAAGCCAACCTTTCAAACAACCAAAGGGAAAAACCCCTCTCTTGAAAGCCAAGAAGTGGCATTCATCAGTTTATACAACCCAACAACAAGCTTTCATAAGCCTACACAAGGCTTTAGCAACCATTCACAAAGCTTCGACAACTTATGTTAAAGCTTTTAGATCAGGAAACCCCCGATCTTAGAATTAGCTCTGCCACTTTCTGTGGTATCGATTTAAGCCTGAAAAAGAATCTCCTTTAGGCTACTCCCTTTTTTTTTCAAAGAGACAAACTTGTAGAGAAGCCAATCCGATGGCCTTGTCTCCAATCCGATGGGCATAAAAGCCAATTCGATGGCCTTGTCTCCAATCCGATGGGCATAAAAACCAATCTGATGGCCTTATATGCAATCCAACCATACTTTGGTTGATGTTTACAGCTTTATTTACTTACTGTATTTACTTATTTATAAGCTTTCAATTCAGTTTATATATGTTTACTTTGGTACAAGCTATATTTTCTTTATTTATTGCTTATTGTCTTTTCTATTAAAGCATTCCAATTGAATATAACCAGTTTATATTCAATCTATATTCCAACCATCTTGGTTTTGTTATATATGTCTACATAACAATTAAAGTCCTTAACAGGCAAGGCAAACAAAGAACCTAAGTTGAGTCTCTCACACTTAAAGGCACAATCTTTTGGTTAGAAGTTAAATAGCGCAATCTCAAAACACACACACACCGTCTACTAGCGGTATCTAGTAGTGGCACGCTCCCAATTCGTGTTCATATAAATTTTCAGGCCTACAACTAAGTGCCAGTGTGAATTTATTCGTCGAACAGTTTGGTGGAAGCAGCACTTTGAGAAACAATAAAATGAAGAGCTAACTGTATTTTACAATCTCAAAGTTTGAGGTGATTTTTAAATCGGGTCATGAGGTTTTAATTTTCTCACATTGTCTCCTAAAATTTTGAAATTGTATCAGTTTACACCTTTGTATATTTTAATGTCTAATTATCCCTAAATAGGAAAGTTGATTTTAACCCAATTTCCATAGCATGTTTTAGGGAAAACCCAAAATTTGAAAATCTTCAAATAAAACCCTTTCACCTACATGCCACGTAAGCAAATTTCATTTTCTTAAGATGATGAGTCAAGTTTTCAATCCATATTTCATACCTATTTTACCCAAGGCGTAAATTAGGGGCACATTTTAATTAACCAAAAAGGAGAAACAATCAAGCAATTTATCTCACTAAAAAAGGGAAGTAAACCAATTAATTTATAGTTGACTATATATTCCTGATTTCCATTTTTTTTTTCTCCCTCTCCATTTCCATTTGAGTTGATTGTCCACTATCTAATGCCCAAAGACCTTGCAACATCGAAATTTCCATCTTCTTATTCAAAATGTTCATCTTCTTCTCCTCCAAATTGCTATAAAGTTTATGCGTTTTTTTTACCTTGTTAATAGGAATAGAGCATTGAAATTTCCATCTTCTTCTCCTCCAAATTTCTATAAAGTTTATGCCTTTTTTACCTTGTT
This sequence comes from Gillenia trifoliata, assembly GCA_018257905.1. Taxonomy (NCBI): domain Eukaryota; kingdom Viridiplantae; phylum Streptophyta; class Magnoliopsida; order Rosales; family Rosaceae; genus Gillenia; species Gillenia trifoliata. Next base: position 12,530,611 of record CM031085.1, on the reverse strand, counting down.
ATTGGAATAGATCTATGCTTTTCTTTCTTTATTGCATTTTTATATTTTTCTAATTTTTGTGATTGGATTTTTTAGCCTACTTATCAGAGTGGTAATGAATGTTTGCATTTGTATGCGGGTGTTTTTATCCACATTTTCATGTGTGTGTTTTTTTTTCTTTCATTATAAATTACCGATCTAATAGGTTTTAGTTCTGTGGTAGTCTACCTGGCAAAGGGAGGATTATATTTGATATTTTTTAGTTTTATCCATATTGTAAATCGTATAATCTTATAATTGTACACTCATGCATGTTTTCATCATCATATGTTGTACTTATCAACAAGGTAATATGCATGTTTTCATCATCTCTATCTGTGTTCTTTATTTTTTACCTTTTAGTTAGATAGATTATATATTTCTTATGTTCATCATAATTATATTTTGGTGCTAAATTTTTGGTTTTGATTTATGTAAGTTACGATTTTTTTTAGTCAAAAAGTTTGAAATTGAAATTCAAAATTTGAAATAATAAAGCTATTAAATTAAGGCTTTTAATATTAAAAGGGTAAAAAAGTCATACAAATAGATAATCTAGTCAGCATGTTGCTTACGTGGATTATATTTCAAGTGGATTTTTTCTATAACTTACACTATTGACTGAGTCTAAATAAAAAAATTCCTTTACTAAATTGATAAATTTTTTAAAATTATATGCTACAAATGTGACTTGCATGTCAATTCAGTTACAAATTTTTTACTTACTATGTTATCAATTTAATGAAATATCAAATAATTTATAAAATGAATAAGACCGAAGGGAGATTTGTAGACTCACGTTGTGATGGCTGACTCTAAAGATAACGAAGTTAGCAGAGACAGTACTCAAAAATGGTGGGCCATCTTTTGCATGTGGCCATGTCTGGTGTTCTTGTACCTAACCCTAGCTACCAGATACTCCAAGAATATTTTTGTGCATCTACCTACATGTGAATTTCAAGTCATGTAAACTCATATGCTCTCGTACTTGTACCTTTAGGCCTTATTTGGTAGTCCGTATAAGAGACTGAATAGAATAAGTAATACAGATCCAAGTGTTTGGTGCAATTTTGTATTAAATAGCAACCATATTAATTAAACATGCCTCACATGTTTTATATGGTAGACGCCTGCAAATTTATCCACCCCAAAACCTATGTATTATTAGTCATGTAAAAAAAAAAAACACGTTTGTTCTCTCTTGCTTTCTCTGTCTCACTCACTCCGTCCCTCTCTCACATCGTTTGTAAGTCGTTCAGTCGTGACTCAATCTCAGGTTTTCTTCTTCTCCTTCTCATTCTGCTTCTTCTCTATGTTCTTCCCTCTTTTTCTCCTTTTTTGCGGTTATGGTTTGTTACCCAATTAAATTTCTTGCAATTTTCTTTCAATTTATTGATTGTATAATTTTTTCGTGAATCTAATTATTGTTTTATCTCCAATTTTTCAATTGATTATATAATTTTGTCTCTTTATAATTGAAATTAGGATTTGTCATTTTTTTCATATCTGAAAAGAAAATTTGAGCTTTGTGTGTTTTTTTTGTTTTTTGATGGTTATGGTTTCTCTTACTACTTGTTATGGATTTTGTAGTTAGCCTAGTACCAAATATCTATCTTTCGAAAATTTCTTAGAATTGCTCCAATAGGACATTTTTTCTGATGGTTATGGTTTATCCTTGGTGCTTGTTATCTCAACAGTATTGCTTCAATAGGACCACTACTTAGAATTGTTTAAATCACCACAAAAAGCCAACAAACTAACTTGGGAGTATATATGACAAACCCTCCTGATGACGTCCCCAGGCTCATAAGTAGCCTGTTTTTCGGTTGAATTGGATCGGAAACACATGCTCCCAATTTCAATCCAAAAAAGTTTCGGAAATGAATATACGTTTTAAATTCGGAATCGGAATTCCATAAACTCATGCCAATTCGGAATTATCGGCACTTTTGAAATTTTTGGATATTTCGGAATCAGATTAATTTTGGTACACGATACATTACAAATTCAAAAATAATGATCATACAACATTAACCAACTTTTTTAGATTTATACATCATAGCCACATACATCAAAGACAATTCCAATGTAGCATCAATTAATAATTACAAAATACAGTTGTCAAAGCTTTTCATTAACTCTATCTCCCTGTCTCTCTAAATTTTTGGCCTACAACATTATGAATATAATAAAAAATATATGACTTCATCGTTATCATTTTATTATAGACAGTTATAGTGGTTTCGGTTAATCTCTAGGATTAGCTTTGAGTGATTAGTAATTATAATGAAGCTATATTAAAGTAGAGGTGAATGATTTTTTATTTTTAACGGGATTGGAAGAGAATTTGATATGAATGAAACTTATCTCTTTTAATCCTACAATTTTGACGGGGACAAGAATGAATAAGTTTTATTGATGAGTTATCCATTTTCTACTTTATTTTCGTTTCTCCCTTCAATATACCTTGAGTATAGTGAACTATCCATTCTCATCCAATCCTAGTGACTAGACAAGGCCTATACATTGTGATTAAATAAATATAGTGGGTTATCCATTCTAATCCAATCATAATGACTAGATGCTGCCTATGTAGGTCTAGGGTTCGATTCCATTGTACTATAACAATAAAAACGTATGGTGGATGAACAAGAAAGCCTATATTATTATGGGTTAGGATCCAGGGACACACACGCTTTGACACCCATTTGTAGGGCTCCCTTCGTAATGTACTTCAACGATCTGAACCGTCTATATTTTAGTACATCATTCATAGATCATCCTTGCAAAAAATTAGAGAAATCCAAAACCACTAAGACATTCATTTGTAGTGAAGAAATGGACGAATACGGTTCTACAAAGAAACACTAAATTTAATCCAACGGTCATATGGTTTCAGATTTGGGTGATTTTTGGTACACATGATATTTGATGTAAGACATAAAAGATAGATGGTTGGATCGTTGAAATACATTACAGAGTGGGTCCCAAAAAAATGTGTGTCAAAAGCTTATGTCCCCGGATCCTAACTCATTATTATAGGTTAAATATTTGTAAGTGTATCTTTGAGACTTTGAGTATATTTACATAAAAGGGAATTGCAGATAATGCAAACATATTATTATGCATATATATATATATATATAATAAGTATATTGCTATAAATTCAGCATATTTCGGCACATTTTAGAATTTTTAGATCGGAATGAGTTCGGCAAGTTTCGGTTCGGAATTCGGAATATTCGGAATTTTCAAATGCATTCCAATTCCTATCCAATTTTTTTTCGAATTTTTTGGATTTCGGAATTTTAGGTTTCGGATTCATTTCGGGTGGGCCAAAATTGGAAATTTTCAATTCGGAGTTGGTCGGAATCAGAATTTTTCTATCCAAGTTGCACCCCTACTCATAAGGCAAAGTTAATGTTAATGTTAGGCAAGCAAGAGCAAACCCCCTGACCTAACTATGGTTACCTGTAGTCGATTCCAAAAGGCAGGGGCTTGTTTTTAGCATTTAGTTAGGGAATTTGAATTTTTCTTAATTATTAGATGTGGAGTAGTTCATCTTTCGAAAAGATTATTTCCCTTGTCATGAACAATTTTTACATGTTGTCTTATAATATCTAATAAAGTTATTTTATATTTTTACTAGATATGGATGAAAAAATTGCGGCATGCTTCATTGTCAAGTTGTGGTACTTGAATATTGTGACTTGATTGATGATGTGGTTCATGATGAATCATAATTCTGCTAGAACGCGGAATCAGCAACTTGCACTTAGAAATCATAGAAGAATAGTTGGGTAAGCCTATTTAGATATAGCATAATAGGATTCGATGATGTTTATTATGTGAACGAAATTAGAATGGATAGGAGAATGTTTCATTCTTTATGTCAGATGCTTTGTAACTATGGTAGAGTAAAATTGGATGGTGTAGTAACAATGAAAGAACAGATTTGCATGTTTTTTTGCATATACTTGCACATCATGTAAAGAATGGTACAATGAGGAGTAGGTTCTGTCGATCGAGGGATACCATAAGTAGGTATTTAAATTCAATTTTACATGGAGTGCTAAGGCTACAAGGTAGACTTTTGAAAGTGTCACAACCCATTCCTAATGTCTACCCTGATCCTAAATGGAGTTGGTCTGGGGTGTTCTTCATATTTCATAAAACTTACTTAATTAACATTAATGTAATTGAATATATTGAGCTTACTAATGTTAATTATTTTTCATAAAATTGCTTGGGGGTATTGGATGGAACTTACATTAAGGTTTGTGTCCTTGAGAGAGATAAACCAAGGTACCGATCAAGGAAGGGTGAGATTGCGACCAATATGTTGGGGGTTTGTAATTTGGACATGAATTTTTGTGTTACCAGGTTGGGAAGGGTCAGCCTCTAATTCTAGAGTGCTCCGAGATGCGATAAGTAGACCAATCGAATTAAAAGTTCCCACGGGTAACAATAGATTATTGTGTTCTTATATATAAATCCTCGATATTTTCTTATATATTGTAATAATATATATTTTTTTGGTGTATTATGTGTTACTACCTTGTGGATGGTGGGTACACAATTGGTCTAGGATAGCTTGCACTATATAGGGGAGTGTATTACCATCTCTCGAGTGGAGAAATAAAAGGCTCCCTACTAATCATGAGGAGCATTTCAATATGAAACATGCAGTAGTTATAAATGTCATTGAAAGATGTTTTGGATTACTTAAGATGCGTTAGGGCATAATAAGAAGCCCATCATATTTTTCAATTAAAACACAACTTAGGATTATGACAGCTTGCTGCCTATTGCTAACAATTCCAATCAATTAGAATGATTTAAATTAGAAAAAAAAAGCTAAGAACTTGTGTTGGATTGGCACTATATATAATATTTATATTTCTATACAGTAAAATATTGATACAATATTGGTGGAAAAAGAAATTAAGGTGAAAGGCATAAAAAAAAATCCTCTTGATAGTACGGTAGTAGCATCTAAATATGCAAATGTCATGGCCGGAGCAGGATCGGTCAAATCATTCGCAGATACATAAACTGCTTGAATAGAAGTTATAGACCCCTATTTGGTAGAACCAATTCTTTCTTGCAAAAATACCCATTTCAGTACTAAGGGTGGATTGTAACTCGTTGTTAAAACAACTATTTAGAGTTCCTAGAGCTCCTTATAAGGCTTGTTGAAAAACCTGTTATCTAACTTGATTAATCGCCTTTTGTTGTTCAAAAGGCGTGGTTTCGTTTTTGAAATTTTCTAATTGTTCAAAAGTCTTTTAAGTGGAATTAATCAAATTCAATTTTTCTGGTTCTATTTCAAAATATCCAGTTATTCGCGCAGCTCTTCTGAATTTCGAATAGTCTTCAAGATCCTCTATTTTCGATTATCTAATAAATCACTTAATGAAACCATTCATCAACGGAAGTTGCTTCCCATATAGGGTAAAAATGCAAACCTATAGCTGCAAAAGTAGGAATAATGGCACCAGAAATAATATTGTTTCCATAAAGTAAAGATCCATAAATAGGTTCATGAATACCATCAAAATCTACCGGAGGTGCAGTAATGAAAGCAATAATAAATACAGAAGTTGCAGTCCGGACCCCTATGAGTGAGCAGAAAAGGGAATAAGAAAGAGGCACTGGCAAACTGTCATAATTAATGAAAAATGTAAGCTTCGTTGCCCGACAATATGGAGTACTGACCACACCTGGGGACAAGCCCTGAAGTGAAGGATGGGAACGAGCGGAATCAATGTGTTCCGATTTCTAACCTTGCATCGACCATCCAATGGACCATGGACTAAACGGCCGCTGCCTGAACAGACTATGTCTAAGGGACCGACGCGTCCCCCCCGCCTCCCCAAACAAGATACATCTCGCGCCTATGGGCCGCTATAACTATCTAAGAAGACACTCAAAACTGGAAGGATAAACAAACCCACCTAGTGGACTGCCGAGCTACAAGTCCCATGAACATGCTGAGCTAAATCTTCTTCATGTAAAACCTACTTTATTTAGATCGGGAAAATCGTACGGTTTTTTGAAACCATGTGCTATAGCTCGAATCCATAATCAATCCTATTTCCGATTCTGATAGGATCAATTGACAATTGAATCCAATTTTCCCATTATTTTCATATCCGTAATAGTGCGAAAAGAACGCTCGACTCCAAGTTGTTCAAGAATAGTGGCGTTGAGTTTCTAGACCCTTTGCCTTAGGATTAATCAGTTCTATTTCTTGATTGTTGAAACTAGCATATTGGAAGATCAATTGCCCAAAATAGCCATGAGCGCTACGCTATTGTACGTTTCTTCCTCTTGACCAAATCTGTAACCTTCATTAGCAGATTCATTTTCTGTGGTTTCCCGAATCAAACTAGAGGTTACCAACTTGAACACTGTGATGGCTAACCTGGCTATACGACTGGAGACCGGCGATGCTTTAGATTCTTTTTATCCATTTCCGGGGATTTTTGCATGAATTGGGCATCAAGTCCTAAGCTTCATAGGCCCAATAATCTAAAGTTGTAGCCGAAAGCGAAGTGAGGGATAAAGCATGAGATTAAGGTTTGATTTCTATATAAAGGACATGATGAGCATAAATACCTTCTTTAATTTCTATTCTGATGGATTGAATGTCTTTCATGAATCAGAGGAATATGCGACGATTTTTTTCAGGAAACCCCCAACGGAAAATACACACTATGCCATATATTGTGTTTTCGGACTTGTGCTTTTTGACAGCTATCTGGCATTGGGTGTATTGAGATCTAGAAATATTTACTGATGAACGTGTAGAAAAACCTTCTTTGGATTTGCCTAAGATCTTTGGAATTCATTTATTTCTAAGGGGTGGCTTGCTTCGGTTTTGGTGCACTTCATGTAACAGGATTGTATGGTCCTGGAATATGGGTGTCCGATCCTTATGGACTAACTGGAAGGGTACAATCCTTAAATCCATCGTGGGGTGTGGTGTGGAGGGTTTTGATCCTTTTGTTCCGGGAGGAATAGCCTCTCATCATATTGCAGCAGGGACCACTCTAATTAAATAACACTAGCCCGAAACAAGCAAAGCAAAGCCCAACAGAGAGATCAAACTACAAGGCATGGATTCCAAATAGGCACCGCACACACAAATGGTATTCCAATACAAGCAGTAGTACAAGCACAGGAAAGCCAAATAAAACATAGAAAGAAAACAATAAGTTTTTACAAACAGCGGCAGCCGAAGCCAAATTAATTCAAAGATAGGAAAGAAAAACATGTGTATCCGCCAGCCATGAAAGACGACGGAGCTAGCTAGCGTAATAGTCCAGGACATACATGACATATATATGAACAGAGTGCTGAAACTCAAACAAAGTAAATAAGAAATTAAGCAACCGCCACGAATGACGACGTCCCTCGACAATGCAACGGCTGCAGCATTCGTACAACCCAATCCTCAGCAGCTTCAGCAGGTTATTGTCTTGCAAAAGCCCACCTCCTCCGGGCAGTCAACATTAAAATGCCCATATTTGGCACAACTAGCGCAGCGAGGACGGAGAGCATACGGACCATCAGGGTGGCCGCACTTGTTACCCCATTCACCACAGACACCACATCTTATTACATAGCCCTCACCAATCTTTGTAACATGTCAGGCGGGACATGGAACAAGTAGGTGCAGAATCCAGCACGGTGGCCATCATGAAGGCAAATTGGACAAGTTATTGTCTGCTCTGAAGTTGGAGTATCCTCAAGTTTGAGTTTCCTTTTCTTCTTCTTATCTGTTTGTTTTGGTGAAATGTACGTACAGGTAAATTAATAATCGACACATATAAAACTCACACAAGTAAAGCAAACCCTAAACTCTATAAACCTTGCAAACGGAGCCCAATTAAGCTGCAAATTCTAAATTACAAATAGTCTTCCTCCTCACAAACCCTAAAAACACAAACCAAAAGCATAACAAGAGGAGACCGGATCTGACCTCGGAGCGTCGGTGGTTGGGCTTGAGACAGATTCTTGGGTCGGCAGCGCATGGCTTTGGATCGGCGGTTCATGGCTTTCTCCGAAGAGAGAGAGAGAGAGAGATTGCACGAGTTTCGGTTTATGTCTTTAGGATGGGGGATTACGATCCTTAGTGGTGGTTGATATCTTTATCTATTGTTCCAAGTTAAATATGTTTGTCAAACAGAATCACAAAGATGTCTTGGTGGTGGTTGATTCAGAAGATTATCCTGAACTTGTAGAGTTTCTTAAGGGAGACAAGGATCGATGATCAACAATTCCGAAGGAAGCTTGCATGGGAGGCTTTCCAACATGTTGCTTCTTATGATTCTGCAGTTTCAGAATGGCTTTGGAAGCCGACTTCTGATGGTACTACGTCTTTGATGATCTTGTTTTTAGTTATAAATTTGCTTGGATTTAGAGCAGAAAAAACAAGTATTGAACTTTTATTTTTTCTAGACCAGAATTATATTACATTATAAATGTGCGAAGATAAGTGCTCTACCACTAAAGCTATAAACTTCATCTTATATGTCGTCTTAAACTCTTCCCTTTCATTTTTCTTGGCCAACAATCAACTTCCTGTATATTTCGAAAACACTCACACATCATAAACAGTACAAATATACAAATAATTATTATAAACAAAGTAATAAATAAGTAGAAAAATTGAAAGAGAAAACAAAAGAGAGTACTGCTATTTAGAGTTAGACACATAAAACTATTGATAACATTTCTAATACAAGTGAGTCTCACTTATAACAGTGGAGCCTACTACTATGAGAGATGTCGTAAGTAATGTAGTCGAGTCTCAGCGTCTGAGTAGCATTATTGACTTCACAATTGAGAAGAAAAAAACAAATAGTTTAATTAACTTCTACATGTGAGGAAGGAGAATTAAAATTCATTGTTGTAGAAAATGATTCATCTTCAGCCGGAGCCTTAGTGTCACCAGGAAGGATAGTAGGAGATGGGCAAGGATCGACAAAACGCCATGAAGTTTTGTCCAACAAGATAGGGGCGTACTTGGCTTTCCCAAAGAAGATAATTAGTGTCACCAAGCTTGGAAGAAACAAGAGCAGCAAGACTGGGAGGGTGAAGAGCAGCAACGGATGGAGCTGAACCAGAAGACGCCATTAGAAAAGAATAATGAAAAAGAGAACCTAAAACTGTTGATACCATGTAGAAAATGATTCTTCCTTATAATTATCAACACAATTACATGGCTATATATTCAAGTAAGTATGCAACCATTGGGCTTTTAGTTTCTTAACCGACACTCTATAATGAATTACATGATTATACCACAATATAACAGCAAAATCCCTTAATCTCGTATTAGCTCCTCTTGAATGGGATGGCACCGCATTAGCTTCCTTGGAATGTAGGGATTCCTCAACGCCCTTTGAATGTGAGAATACCTCTCTAACAATTGTTATACAGCGATATATATATCTATACTAAGGGGTGTGGAAATAAATTAGTTGCGAACTCATCATTTTCGAGATACTTAAGATCTCTCACTTACAAATGAAAATAAATATCACTAAACTGTAGTACTAAGTGACAATTAAAATTCATTGTTAACCAAATAATTTCATTGGTTTGCCACAACGCTCAATCATACACACACAACGTTGGAAACAAGAACTGGAATACACTCAAGTTCTCTCTTCTCTTTCGATCAAATGATTTCAGACGCTTTCAAATTGGTAAACATGCAGAGGCACTATGCAGCCATGCGTTCAAGGTTTGAACAAAACGACATGCAAAATAGCCCAATCCATTATTCCCATCCCATGCATCCACAATTAAACAACTGTAGAACTCTTTATATGAATGTCCAAATTTAGTATTGAATCTAGAATTCTCCTTATATTCACTATTCTCGACTTATAAGCATGCATTGATCATAAGAAATTCAAAGATTGTATGAGTTTCCACAAGCTATATATAGAATGAAAAATTAGATATACAAAATGAACAGATGCCAGAGTTTGTGACACCGGCATCGTAGTGTGAGTCAAAGAGTCTTCGATACCAAAATTAGTAAGTGAAAGCCTACGTAGGCGTTCTAGACAAAATGGATGTGGGAGCTTAGGTAAAATTTCATGTACCTTGGATTGTGAATGTCCGTGGCTATTATATTGTTTCTAGTTAGTCCCGTGAGAATGGTAAAATTTCACAACTGCTGATTACGATCTTGATCATATGAACCTTGCTTAGCTTGTGTAGAATCGAATCCTCCATAAGAGTGGCGTGAGCCCCACTCCTCCTCATTCGATCGATGTTTGAGCTTGGTTAATTTTTGCTAGACATATCCTCCCAACCCTAGATTGGGTGAAACATGAAGCGCACCTTTTGGCCGTCAGATGATACTTCTATGGAAGATGTGTCTTGAGTGACAATACACGCTTGTAAATTAATGCTTACTTACTAGGGTGTAGAGGTTTCTCACTTAGCAGTTAGGGGTATTATTGTCCTTATATTGTCTTCGACATATATGTTTTATTACATAATTAGGCGTAAAAGATAATCTCTATGCTCTCCAAGTCTTAATATGTTCACCATACTTGCATAACAAAAGCCAAAAGCGAAGTCTCTTGTATTTGAGCCCCAACCAACCTCCAACGTACATATCCAACCAAATGTACAAAATAATGGTTTTCCATAGTTGCCGTCCTTATTATTTCTCAATATTGTTCAACCTCTTGCAATTAACTTATTTAAACACAGAAGTTTATCCAAAAAATTCCTACCGGAAAGAAATTATAAATAAACAAATAAAGTTTATGTAATTGACCAAAATGAAGGGCACCTTTTTTTCTATCAAGTTAAAATTATTTTCCTTTGTAGTCAAGGAAGAATGAAACTTGAGGACGGTTAGATCAATGGGCAACCAAAATTATTAGTTATGGACCAATATTTGTCTCTGTGTAGACAATGTTGGTCCCCCCAATGCTATAAAGTGAGGAGGGTTTTCTATATCTCTCAGAGTCTCACTTTCTTTCTTAATTCTTACTTGCTTGCCTGTGTTTTTGGTGAGAAAGTATAGGGAATATATATAGAATAGTGATTCTATACAGCTAGCAAAGAGCATGACATAGCATTTGGTTGTGGCACCCATGAGATGAAATATTATGAAGGAATTTTTGCGGAAACTTTATGATGCTTCAGAATATTTTATAATTTGAAGTTTTTAATTGATTTTATTTATATACAACAATATTAGAGGTGGGAGATTGAGCAGTCACACAATGGGCTAACAATTTTAATCATTTTATCTTTGATCAAAAGTTTAACGATTAAAGTTTTTATAGTACTCCGAAATACTATAGAAATCCCGAAGTTTTGTATGCATTTTGAGAGAGAGAGAGAGAGAGAGAGAGAGAGAGAGAGAGAGAGAGAGAGAGAGAGAGAGGCACACCTCATGAAACCTAAAATGACAAGGTATCAAGTAAAGGGAAAGGAGAGAAAGAACAAAATAAGTTGGGATGATATAAAGTACTTATGGTATGCATGTGGTTCAATATCCTAGTGGATAGGGTGTTAGGTTTCCATCCATGCGTTCCGGAAACTTCCCCTCCCCTGAATTATTGTATTAGTTTCGAATTCTCCACTCTTCTTAATAATAGTAAATTTTTCAAAAAAAAAAAAAGTCTGGTATATCTGTTATAATAATTGAATCACCTTTTTGTCTTCCATTATACAAGTATCAACTTAAAATAATAAATCGATTTAGTTTGTGTTTGCAAACCCCTTTGAAGACAAAGCAATACAGCAAAACTTTCATGTCACGTAGCTTGGAAACAGATGAAAGGTATCTTGATCCCGTGCTAATGGATATATTTCTTGTACACCAATTATCTTTCTCGTGTTAGGGCTAAGATGTGAAATTTGTTCCAAATAGTAGGTTCTTTTCACTAAGACGAAAAATTAACATAATACAATAATTGCATGTGTTTTTCTTATGTTTTTAAATGAGAAATGACTTTCGCAATCTTGTCTTTTTTTTTGTATTTTTTATTAATTTATTCAATCTAAAAATTAGATGAAAATAGAGAATTTCGACAGAAAAAGAAAAGAGTGCAGAAGTAATTTCCCATTATCAAATGAAAGTGTGATTAGAGAGTTTTTTATGCTTAATAAATCTATGCAATATAAGCATGCTAGGTGGGAATGAAATAGGATTCATTAGATACAGTTGTGATTTAGACTCCTTTTGCATTTTTAGTGGGAATTTTACTTGCATGCTTGTCACTCTCAATCATTCTCAGTCATTAGCATGAATTTTGTAGAAAGAGACATAATTTAACACACCCAAAAGAATCTGAACTGCAAATGGTTGAAATTGAATTATGCAATCTAAAAAATAATTCCTACTTTAATGACCAATATTAATTAAAATTAACAAGTGAATTTGACACGATGCATCACACTTCATGATAAGACCAACTGGTGGCCTATGGCCAATAACAAATATTGACCTTTGGCTGTTGGCCTTTAGCCAGAAACTGCATTTTCTCTCCAATGGTGTGGCCTAAATTTTAGGCCGAAAAGTTGTTTTAGCCTAATATTTTTTTTCTGTTAACTTTAAAAAAAAATGTATTTGTTTAGATTAACTTACCTTAATTTTATGAACATTTTGACCTAAAAATATTTAAATTCCGATAAAGTACGAAAAAATGCAATTTGGCAACTCCACAAACGACACTCCCAAACCACACATCCTACGAAAAAATTCCGATAAAGGTTGTTTTGTTGTCTTTCTTTTTTTTCAAGTTATTGGACTTTTTTTCGGGATATGAAAGCATACAATTGCATAAAATACCATTATTATTAATGCTTAAATTTAAAATCAAACAACATAGGTGGAGGGCTTGGGTTGATCATACAACATTTAAAATCAATCAATAATTAAAACTCCCCAAACAATAATTAAAACTAATATGGTGGAGGACTTGGGTGAAAGCTATAACCAACATCCTCAAAGGGTGCGCCTTGATAAAATTTCATCTTGCTTCTCACGAAAAAACCTCTTCCTCCTTGGATGAGGAAAGGGAAGGAAATTGATTTTGTGTGGATGTATAACCAAATAAATGGGTATTTATAGGGTTTTTGGGTGAAATTTCTGAACAAATATTTTTTATTAATTATTTTAGCCGTTGGATTTTAATTTGGGCCGTTGGATGATTTTTTTTACCGTTAGATTTGATCTCATTTGATCACAGCCGTTGGATTAAAAGTAAAAGTAAAAAAAAAGTTTGAAATCTGACCGTTGGATGATCCAACGGCTGAGTGATCTCAGCCGTTGATCTCCAACGGATATATTGGGTGGTCGACAGCTCCACGTGATTTTGGTTTCTGCTAGGCGCGTTGGCGAGTGAATTTCCTATGCGTGCGTTGCACGCGCGGTTTGCCTTGTCGCAGGGCGGGTCCCACTCCTTTTGGCCGGGCCAATTCTTTGGCCAATTTGTGTCTTTTTTTCTGTTGGGTTACCTTGGGCCTATTTCTTGCCCACCATTGGAGAACCAAGTCCAAAGGCCTATGGCCTAAAAATGTTGGCCTTTGGCCACCATTGGAGATGGCCTAAGAAGCAAGTGAATAGCCCTTAGGAAAAACAAAAAAGAATCCAATGGCCTGCCGGCACCCTATATTTGACATAAGAAATGATTTCCACGTATTTTTTTTTCTTTGGACATATTTTGTCTCTTAATTCTTCTTTACTTTGTTATACGGGTGGGTATGGGTCGAGCCATATTTATTTTTGGTGGATTCAGACTTGACTTGTTTTTTTTTGTAAACGAGTATGAGCTGATTCGGGTTCATGTATTTTTATTAGTGGAACCGGCCTATTTGGATCCGTTTGATACGGTCCGGCTCCTATGGGTCGAACTAATCTCTTTTCAATCATATGTTGTATAACAAAACAACAATATAAAACAATTTCTATGTGTTTCCGTTATGAAAAAATTATGTCTAATAAAGCCAATACCAACAAATGTTTTAAAGGAAGAAGTTTGATCGTTGTTTTACTTCTTAGAGTTTGATAGGTATGGGATTATGGATCATGGGCATCATTGTGGACCACTAATAAATTGACAAGTGATAAGACAACCCTTAAATGGTTTGAGTCGGGTTACTCGCACATAAAAAACATGGACGGTTTTGGACTCGTTTTTACACAAGCAAGGTCCAACTTGGACCATTTTGAAAATTAAAAAATAAAAACCGAATAATTTTATATCGAACCAGATAATACGGTCCGAATTCATAAATCCAAAGACTCATATGCCCACCCTTACTTTGTTTAATTGAAAGACTGAACATAAACATGAATACGTGCCGGAAGAAAATGATGCAAAAATCACTTCCATTTGATATTTGGGGACTCAAAATACCTTATTTCAAATGACATCATGAACGCAATTCTAAAATCATCACAAAAATCAATCCAATTTTACAAATGGAAGCACCCAATTTGACCCAAGACTTGAAAGCAGTCAAGCAGATTCCAAAACCAAGCAAATGAAAAGAAGAGATCCAAAAACACAACTGTCACAACAGCGCAATCACACCAATTGAAGCAATGAATCACTTAACACATTCATCACAAGATTTCTGATTCTGCTGCACCCTCTCTCCTCTCTCTCTCTCTCTCTCTCTCTCTCCCCTTTTTTATTCTTGACAATTCCGAAGCTTTCTCAGCGGAGCCATCAACAAAAAAGAAAGTCTGAAAAACCTCAAAAACCCTCAGCTTTTGGTTTCATCACCCAAACAAAGCCAAATATTTAGGACTCTCTCTCTCCTCTCTCTCTCTCTCATCTGCCATTAAATGCTCTTTTCTCAGTCTCCTCTCATTGCTCCTTTTTTTTTTCATCTTTTTAACCTCTGATCCATCTCGTTTACACCGCTATTTTTAACTCACTTTTTTTGTCATTACCCACAAAAAAAAAAAACGCAAAAAAATTCATAATTTGATTAATTTCATACCAATCTCTGAAACTAAACGACAACAATAAAAACATAAGGCTTAACAATTTATATTTTTTTTTACAATTTTTCAAATTTCAATATTTCATGGCAGCTGCAGCAACCACAACTACTAGTAATACTCACATTACTCATCTCAATTCCCACACAAACCCCACCAAAACCAAAACCAAACGCCGCCGGTGCCGCGACTCCACCACCCTATCTTCCCCACCCGCCGCACCACCCAACCCGGCTCGAAAGCTCGGCCCGCCCACCATTGTCTCCCCCGAGAACTCCTGGTGCTGTTTCGCCTCAAAAGACTCGAAACCCATCTCCGCCCAGCCACGCCCGGCACAACCCATTAACCCGGATCGTAAACCCGACCCGGTTGTTCAAGATTACCCATCTGTGAAATCGCCTTCTTCTACGCCGTCCTCGTTCCGGATCCGAT
Source organism: Gillenia trifoliata (assembly GCA_018257905.1). Classification (NCBI taxonomy): domain Eukaryota; kingdom Viridiplantae; phylum Streptophyta; class Magnoliopsida; order Rosales; family Rosaceae; genus Gillenia; species Gillenia trifoliata. Next base: position 12,515,160 of record CM031085.1, on the reverse strand, counting down.
TCGCGCCGGGTAGTCGCTCTCCGGTCATGGATTTTACTCCGGCGTTGTCAAATGGCCATTCTGGTCAAAACGATTCGTTTAATTCGAGCTTCAGCAGGTTCAATTCAATGCTCACGGCCGGGTTATTGAACCCCTTGTCGCCGCCGCCGCAATCCGATAAGACGACCCGGTCCAGCCCGACCCTTTTCGAAATGATGGCTAGCGAGCCCGAAATGGCCCAACCCAGAGCCCAGATCCACCAGAACGGCGTCGGCTCGGCAAGCGGGCGCAAAACCCATGCGGGTTTGGTTCAGGACAAGCAGGCATTAATGATGCAGCGGGTCTCGGATCTTCTGACGGGGAATCGGAGCCCCGGGAACCAGTTCAATGACCAGTCGAGCAGTGACATTAAGCTCACTCTGAGCTCCAAAGATGGATTCAGTGTGTCGATGAATGTACACCGTCAGATTCTGGTCGCGCACAGTCGGTTCTTCGCGGTGAAGCTGTCGGAGAGGTGGGTCAAGCAGCAGAGAACGGCGCCGGCGCCGTCGTCGTCTCCGCCGTACAGTGTGGAGATTGCGGATTGTGATGACGTGGAGGTTTATATCGAGGCCTTGAGGTTGATGTACTGTAAGGATCTGAGGAGGAGGCTGATGAAGGAGGATGTCCCTAAAGTGCTTGGCATTTTGAAGGTAAAAGTTTGAATTTTTATAATTTTTTTATTTTAAAGTTTCTATTTTTCTGGTGTGTAATTACAGCTTATGTTTAATTGCTTAGAAAGTGTAGCTAGGTAGATGATTGGGATGGAAATAGATTAAAATCCGGTTGTTCGATTCGAAAAAAACCCAGTTGTTCGAATTCAATTTGGTTTGTTCTTTCTTAATTTCGACTTTTGATTAGTTATGGCAAGCAAAAAAGGAAATGCTAATTATGGAAATGATGGCATTGTGGATGTTGTGTGTGCTTTAGGTTTCGGCAGCAATTGGATTCGACGCCGGTGTTTTATCTTGTTTAGAGTACTTAGAAGCTGCCCCATGGGCTGAGGATGAAGAGGAGAAGGTGGCATCACTGATGTTTGAGCTCCGCCTCGAAGGCGTTGGAGCAGGGGAAGTACTCAAAAGGGTCTCTGTGGAAGTTGCCAATGGGGCTGATGAGGGTAATGACAATGAAGAAGTTCTTGTAAAGCTTCTGCATGTGGTTCTTGAAGGCAAAGATGAGAAGGCAAGGCGCGAGATGAAAGGATTGGTGTCGAAGATGCTTCGTGAGAATTCATCTCATAATGATCTCCGGAAAGAGTCCTTGTACTCGGCTTGTGATGGGTGTTTGCAATTGCTTCGCCACCATTTTTCTCGGGCAGCAGAGTCCGACTTGCAAGATGTGGGTCAGATTGCGAGGCAAGCGGATAATTTGCATTGGATTTTGGATATTTTGATTGACAGACAGATGGCTGAAGATTTCTTGACAACATGGGCATCCGAAACTGAATTATCTGAGGTACATTCTAAAGTGGCTGCAGTTCATAGATACGAAATTAGCAGAGTTACTGCTCGTCTCTTTGTCGGGCTGGGAAAGGGGCAGCTATTGGTTTCCAAGGATGTGAGGTTCTTGCTTTTACGTACATGGTTGGTCCCGTTTTACGATGATTTTGCCTGGATGAGGAGGGCGTCGAAAGGCCTGGACAGGCACTCAATAGAGGATGGTCTAAGTAACACAATCCTTACCCTGCCTTTAGCATGGCAGCAGGAAATTTTGCTGGCTTGGTTTAATCGGTTCTTGAACTCAGGTGAAGATTGCCCTAATATACAAAGAGGATTTGAAGTTTGGTGGAGGAGGGCCTTTTGGAGGCGGAATGGCGAGCAGGAAAGACCACGGCCATTACGAATTACAACCGCAACCATTGAGGACTCGTAGAAATCAATATTTACACAATGCCGGGAAAATGGTGCTCTCGGGTCTGTCTCTTGTTCGCTCTTTGCCTTGTTCGGGCGGCTATACTCTCATTTGTTCTTAATTGGTTGTCTTTTGATCTTCTTAATTTCGAAACCAAGGCGGGAAGCCCCCTTATGCAGTAGTTGGCTTTCAGATTGGTGCATGATGTAATAGTTTGGCTGGATGTACCTAGGTTTAGTTTGGGAAGATGATCAGACATATTGGTGCAATGTTCATATTTTTTGGGATAAAATTCGGAAATTGCTTGTTTTGTTCGATTTCTTGCTCTCTCCGTCCGTTGTATTCAAAATAGGAATAAGTATCTTTGCTCTGCTACCATTGAGTATTTATAAAACAAAGAATAAGAATCTTGTCCCGTGCAAAAAAATTATTATTTAGTATGAAAATTTAAAGTTTTAGGTCTCGAGTTTGGAGAGAAAGTCATTAACCTGATGCAAAAAATGAAGAACAAAAATAAAAATAAAATAAAAAAATCTGAAGCCAATAATCATATCAAAATTTAATATTTTGTTTGGGTAATTTGACTGTAATAAAATAGATTGTGATGCATGGTCCGAATCCGTAGAGCTTCATAACGTACACTAAAATGCAGAGTTTGAAATCACATAAACAGGCGGACTTATTTGGAAAATCATAAATTTGTACATGTAATACCACTAGTTGTCATTTTGGATTGATTGAGATGCATTAGTGTACTATGAAATCCGATTGACTTATTATTTATTAGGGAAAACAATTCTAGTATTGTAAGATTGTATTGATTGGAACTAAAATCAGATAAAACATGCTTGGATACTTCTTCTGCAATGCTTGAGTTGCCTGATTGTGGAGTTGCATAAAAGAGAACAGAGAGATTGAAGACAAATCATTGTTTTTTTCTTTAACTTTGGATGACACATCCCGATCCTGACACACCAGGTGTCGGGAAGTGCTGGCCGACACGTGTTAAGTGATGAAAGCCAATTATGCATGTAAATGTGAAAAAGTGAGTAGATATAGAGTTGGAAGCGGAAGTAAGAGTGCGGGGATGGGTAAAACCTATTATTACATGTGCATAACAATCAGAGCATAGTAAATAGTGCATAGAATAAAAACATTCACATCCTCGTGAGGATGGATAAGTAGAAATTAATTAAAAGTAGGAACAAATCCTACATAGTCTGGAGAAAGTGTCAGAACCACCAACCACAGCCGAAGTAAGCCCTCGTCTCACTGGAATTCGAATCCGCCACTAGGTCCTAGAGGGGTGCAAAACATAAAAAGGTGAGTGGGTCAAAAAACAAAGTTTGATAAAACCTTTGTTTTCAAGAGCATACTATCCCCCTCGCTGGAAAACATGTATAGTTTTTGAAAACACGTCATACTCCCCGGTATGATCTTCAAAATACTATAATAATAATACGGGTACTCCCCGAAAACCAATGGTAAAAACCATAATGGATTGCTCAAAAACAAAACTAAATGTTCAAATCACGGGTACTCCTAAAAAATCAGACTGACTTCTCATCCATATGTAAACACACAAGCCCAAGTAGATAAGCTACGAGAAACAAGCTAGGTATATAAGAAATACGCTGAGTACTACAATGATGCGAGTCTAACGCTAATCGTTGTGCACAAAGTGCGTCACACAAGTTCGAGTTGCCTAGTGCAACCTAGAACATGCTAGTACCTACAATGGATCCAAAGTTGGATAGCGGTACTGGGAGTGACACCTCCAAAAGTCAAGGCTAATCTTGGCCATAGGACTGAGTACTGATATCCGGGGTGTTCTACATCTACTGATGAGCAACAATATATAAACATGTATGAAAAATATAGTACGAATGTTCTACCTCCAACAATCGCATATAATATGAGTCATGCTAACAATTTAAAGAAAGCAGTGAAAACCATACATAATAATATATTTATCAAAACAAAGACCCACTCACTCACCTGTAAGTAGCCGGGTCGTAACCCCTTTTTCCTGGGTAGCCCCGGTAGTCCTTTGGATAAGTCTCACCTATATGAGATATCACTATAGTAATGATTAAACTCATAAAGGTTACTAATTAAACTAATTAACGACACTTATCCCTTGTTTGCTCAACACGGAGGTCCGAAACACTCCAAAAAATATCATACATACTGCCCCTAGGTAGTACGCATTGTCACGAGTCTCCTCGCATTGATAGAAGTCGAAAATAATGCCCCACGCGCAACTCATGCGCGGCCCACTACGGCTCACGCGCTGGGTCAATGCACCAGTCAACTGATGGCGTTAGATCTAACAGAATATTCCAGCATCTTCGTTAAATCTAACGAAATATTCCTAAAAGCGTTAAAGGAATATTCCCGGTTTGGATCTATTGCTGACGTCATCACTGACGTCGTTGGCCGGTTTGGATCGGGTTTAGGCTAGTCGCCGCTGCAACTGGCTTCGGTCGATGGCATCGCCGGCCGCAGCCGTCGCTGTCGAAGTAAATTTGGCCTGTTTTATGTAGAATGACGGTGTACCTTTGGTTTGGCCGTACAAGCTCGGGAAATGGCATGTATTTGCCTCGAAAGGCCGCAGCTACTGTAGCTTTGTTGATCTACGTCAAAACTCAACCAAATCAAACAAACGAGATGTGAAAATTCATCTACTAAACGAGAGGAATCCAATGGTGGTAGTTAGAAACCTCACCTCGGTCTAGAATGGCGAGAAAATCTCCGGGAAGGTTCGATTCTTCCGTGTGCTTTTTCGTCAAACGATTGGGAGTTTAGACAAACGGTTTGCACCGTTGAGTTTAGGGCGTCGAGACGAAGATGGTGGTGATTTTAGTTTGCCTCGGTTCAAATAGGGTTTCGTCGATCGTGCATTGTGCACATACCTGGGTGGAAGAGAGAGAGAGAGAGAGAGAGAGAGAGAGAGAGAGAGAGAGAGAGAAAAAGAGAGAGAGATAGAGAGAAAGAGAGAGAGAGAGAGAGAGAGAGAGAGAAAAGGGAAGAAAAGGAAAATAAGGAAAAGTGACCGGGAAAAAGTGAAGGAAATGAGATATTTTGGGGATATTGTGCACCCATCAAAATAGTAAAATTATACGGTCCTGTGTACAAAATAATCACGCACGTGTCTAAAATATCCCTCTAAAAATTATTTTATAACAAACTTTTTACCGGATGTTACATTGGAGATAGAAAGAAATTTCATTTAAAATTTGAACAATTTTATTAGGGTAATTAGTAGGAATGATCAGTTTTTGACATTTGGTTGCAGAAATAATTTTTTAGTAATGACAACATATTGATCATATATCGATGACTCGACGATGAAATAACAATCACGCAACAATGATATAATGACGACATTATAAACACTGATCTAATTGTCCATTTTATTAACAACAACGGTTTTATTTTGTGGATTTTTTTTTCTATATTATTTTTGGAAGCACCAGCTTAGAATTAGGCACCTCTAATAGGGGCGAATTTTTTAGGATGTCTGCTCTGAAGAGCAAGGGTGCCATCATTTTTAGGGGCTTCTGTTTTTGGGACTTTTTTGCATATCCTAAATTATTTTGTACTATGAGTACGTTAATGGTTAGATTTTTATTTTAAAATACAAAAATAATTCAACTGTTAAAAAATTTAGAGTACAGAATACTTGGAAGTACCTAAAAAGCACCTGAGAATTTTTATATGTCCTCAACAACTCCTACCCATCAGGGGCGGTTTTCAACATATCTACCTCTAAAAGTAATTTTTAGGGACATAAATAAATCGTACAAATGCTTATAAAATTGGTAATGAGGATTTTTCTTTGTTTTATGTTATTTGAGAAAACAAGTAACTATTCTTAATCTGTACCCGCAAATTCATGCATAACTTCATCGTACAGTTCGGATTTTTTTTTTTAATTGGTTTCACATATATTTTTTTTATTAAAAACGATAGATTTCATTCAAAAGCAAAGGAGTAGTACAATAATGTGCAAATCTTGTTACAAATACTTATATAAGGGCTATGTTTAGTTGCTTCCAATATCTCAAATATTTTTTTTAATCAATATGGGAGTGGAAACTATTACTTGACACCTCTTTTAACATAACTAAAACGCTAGTCCCTTAATGTCTCACATTCTTTTTTATGATCAATATGTATTTAAGTGTATGAATGAGTAATTCTAAAAAAAATTGAAATTTTAGTTGGACGTTGTAAGACATTGTATAAGTTGAAGACAATTGATTATCTTATTTATGTGTTGCTTTCACATGTAAAACGACGGTCTATACCATGATAATTCCATTTTTATGTTTGGCATGTTTGTTTTGTTTACATTATTTGATCACACTTTCAGGTTCCTTTTTGGTGCTACGTAGCATTAAATGTTATAAACATTGGATGACCTGAATTTATATGATCAAATAAAAAGCAATAATTCAAACCAATCAAGGCTTGTAGCATGGAAGAATTTTCCCACACTTTCAGCATTTGATCAGATCTAAAATAATAAATAATCACCGCCCAGTTATTTTTTGCAGGAATGAAAAACAGTTTTTAGATAAGCGAGAGTCAGAAACCGATAAATAAATATAAACGAGTTTGGTATTCGACAAGGGGATGTAGCTCAGATGGTAGAGCGCTCGCTTAGCATGCGAGAGGTATGGGGATCGATACCCCACTTCTCCATTTTTTTTATCATCTTTTTCCATTTTTTTCCAAGAAAATCAGCAAAACCCCACTGAGAAATATTATCAAAATCAGTTCCAATCAACTCTATTTCTGTAATAGATCTGCTTCTTTTTCATGTTTGATTCCCACAATTTCATAAAATCAATGCTAATCATGTTCATATTTGTAAATTAATATTATAATTATTTGAGTTTGTTCTTGGTGGAACTTCCTCCCAAAGATAAAAGCTCTACAGAATTTGTTCTTGACTACCATATCAAAGTGAAAAGGGAGAAAAAAAATGTTGGTATGGAAAAACAATTCACTGGTTTACTTGCAATTCTATACCAAAGCGAATATCTACAGCAATTAGTAGTATATCATCTAGGGTGCTGTTGATTTTTTTATGTATCAGCTCCAAGGCTTCCATTCCATGTTCATACAACTAGAGCGTGTTAACGGCTGCGCGATCACCATCATCGTCATCATCACCGAAGTGCGTGAAGAAGGAGTTTAGCATCGGGCAATCGTAGTTCAGCTCCCCGGGTTTTGCATATTTTTGCCTTAAATCAGAACCCAAAAAAGTTTCAAACAGTAGGTGCTTGAGTACTAAACAGAAATGAGAACTCGTTGTAATGAACTTCGTAAAAAGGAAAGATTTGGTTTTCTAGATTTTACCATTCCTGATCAGCAAGCATTTCATCCGTCAATCCAAACTTTCTTAGTTCCTCTTCAGTGTGATGCACTAACAAGCTGTACCTGCAGGAATTAGAGATTGGGAAATGGGAAACGCAACGCATTCAGATTACTTTGCTATATCTCCGGAAAATAGACATGTGTAGGTTAAGACATTCGGCCAGGGCAGTGTGCCCCCCTCTTTGCACTTAAGTATAAATCCTCGTTCTCGTAGGTTAGAGTAGTTCAAAATATTGCTTTGTCGCAACAATTGATTTCAATTTTCGACAATGCAGTAGTGGAGGAGTAATACCTTCCACCATAGCCTCTTTCCATAACGACCACACCTCCATTGCCAAAGTTATTCAGCCTCTCAAATTGCTCCACTGTCCATTTGTACCATCTCATGAGGAACACTCTAAGTGTTAGACCATGTGAAACTAGCACCAAGTTGATGTTTGGATTTCTCTCGCCCGGTGGTTGAAATCGTCCTATATCGATATCTGCTCTCAATGTTTCTCTAAATCCTGCTCAAGTCAAGAACACTTCATTGTCTCAAAATATTTGCTTAATTCAAAGTGATCAATAATTGATAAACTATGTAGAAGCTGTACCTGTAATCCTATCATAAACATCAGCTGCAGATTCCCCATTAGGAAACCGATAAAAGAAACGACCATAAAGCATGCGAATCGCTTTCTCTACTCTCATCTTCTCCCTATCCTGAAAATTCCCTTCTCATGCATGGGAGAATGTAACAAAATCCAAATCACTTCAAATTTCATGGAAAAAGAGATAAACATAGATAGTAAGGGCACATACCGAAATCCTGCTCTCTAAGCCGAGGCTCTTCTCTCATGCCGGCGATTCTTGAGCGCTCAAATGCTCTACCCAAACCCTTCAATGTTTCAACTGTCCTTCTATAAGGAGACACATAAAAGTACACCTTCCAATTATGCACTTTGTCCCTCTCAATCATCTCCCTTATCCTCCTCCCACATTGCTCAGCATCAGCCAACCCTTTCTCTGTCAGTCCAATCTTTGGATCAGAAATTCTTGTATAAGCACTCTCATCTACATTTCCTTCACTCTGCCCGTGTCGAACCAGGATTATCCGGCGAGGCCTAGGAGGCGGAGGTTTCGAACTAGTAGCTGACTTTCGATGCATATGCTTTTCGGGAAAACTAGCCAAACCATTATCAGAGTGCTCAACTGTCCCATTCTGGCTCACGCAGCATTGGATTGTGTTGAAGCTAAACACCCCATTTTCTAGTGGCTTAAATTTAGGTGAATCTGAGGGAAGCGTGAGAGAAAGAGTTGAATTTCTTGGAAAGAAAGAATTGTAAGACAAGAAAGCAGAGAAGCAAAATTGAGTCATCGCCATAAAAACTAATTTCTTGCTTGCAAATTCAAGGCAAGTGGTCCTCTAAACCTCAACATGTCAAAGAAAACAATTCCAAATTTTTAATTCGGAAAATAATAACCGCAAATAATAACTGTTGTTTTTCCAACAGTTATTATTTCCCTTTATTTTTAAGGAGGAGCTTTCATGCTTTCCCATCTAGCTATGTCAATTTTCAAAGTGCTTAATGTGTGTGTTTATGTGGTGCAAATGGGGAGGGGACCCTTTGCATGGTATGTTGTGTTGTGAGAGGTTGATTGGTAGACACAAAAGGGCATGATGAACCAACTGAATTGTGGAAATAGAGAGTTAAGTGCTTCCCTACTAGCAAGGTTTTTTGTCTTTGTCCTGGAGGGGACCAATGTGCATAGTGCCTTTGGGTCCCAGTTTATATGTCCTGTGGGATGAGTTTTTGAAGAGTAGTGGTCTTGTTTGGTACGTCGTATAGCGCACCGGATAGTACTAATAATCCGGTCTCGGATGTTTGGTGCGATTCGTACTAAAATAGTCGCCTGACTATTTAAACAGGGCCCACCATTTAGTACCCCTCACACCCGACTAATTATACCCCCAAAAACCTCCGTATAATTAGTCGGGTCCGTCCCTCTCACTCTCTTGGTCTAGCTTGAAGGAAAATATTTGAATTACAAGTTTATTTGAGCAACACTTAAGCATGCTATTAACAAATTAAAGGCTCTTAGCTAGCATATTAGTACTCAAAAATAAAACTTTGCTAATGACTTTTGAAGCCTAAATGTTGTGAACCAAGACACAACTCAAAATCACATTAGTAAGTTGTAGCATCCTATGCATTTGTAGAATCTTCTTTGCATAAGCAAAGGCTAAATGCTCAAGAGGACCTTCAATCTTATCTTGGATGAACACCTTTGCTTGGAGGAGTTGTGGTTGCACCTTGAATCAAATTGAAGGTTACCTACGTACTTCGTTTCCTACGAAGATCAAACTTTTCGTAGTTCTTGCATTTGATGGGGATTTGAGTGAGTTTGCATGAAGAACAAATTGTGTTCTTCACACATACCTAAGCCCGCCCAACACAGTATAAATAATCGATATTAGTCCGATACTGCATCAAACGCCCGACTAATTTAGCCAGTACTGTCCGATGACAGATTATCCTATCCGGCTGAAATAGTCAATCAAGTCTGAGCTACCAAACGAGGCCTTAGTCATGATTTGGGTTACACTGCAATTTGTGTACAAGCGTTGAGAATAAAAAAACAGTATAATCCGATTTGATTCTTATAAACTTCAGGGTGAAAAAAAATTGTTAAACTGTCTACACTGAAATTGCTCGAGAAGATTTTGAGTTCGAATCTCATAGACAAACAGTTGTTGGACTGTAAAAATTGGAATATAAAAATTAGAATATGGAAAGAAAGTGTAATGCATTTAAGCAATCTACATTTATTTTCCATTGTTCCATCCAAATTGATTAAAAAGAAAATTATATGGAAAAAAAAAATTAATGTACTCTTTTGCTAGTAAGAGGAGATTGGGCTGATGACTTGCAAGAACATGTTTATACAAGGATTTGGACTCAGGTTTTGAGACTACTTTTTGCATGTCAAGCCCATGTTTGATGTGATGAAATGTAAGCAAAGGTAGACTAGCCCAATTTATTAATTTATTTTTAGGCTACATTATCATCTCAATAATATTACATGTATCAAGGATACATCTTAAGTTGTGGACAGCAAGTTAGCAACTAAGTGGTAGATACAGTATCTTATTTGTGAAAGATAAATAAGATTCACAATAAAAAGGAGTAAGACTCAACATGAATAATTAATAAAAAAATTTGTGACATCAATTAGTCTAATACCTTTCAACGCTCGTTTTGTTTTCTGACGCTAGAGATTTCACAATTGAAAGATCAGTAGTAGTCAGAGAGGTGCAGTACGTAGTTTTGAGTATGACAACAGTATCTTGGTATTTTTCTTAAATTGGGTTTTCATTTAGTATGTGGGTTATTCATATTATTTACTCGATCTTGGTCTTCATTAATTTAAATTCATCTTGTCATAAGAGAAAGTTGGCAGTGTTTAAGTTGGTGGTGCCTGTAATATATATTATTGTCAGTCAAATGTACAAATCATTCGTTACGCATGGAAGTTGTTGGGCAAGAAATTTGATTAGCACCAATCATTTACATGTTTCTAGTGATTCTGAAAATCCCAAGTCGATGTTTGTTGGCGATTTTAAAACCCTAAATCCAATTCTTTAGTCAACACAAAGACATATTACACCTTTATGAGATTAGGTATGAGGTCTTATTCTATAGACTAGTTATTCAGCAAGCATAATATCCTATTAACTATACATTAATTACTATTTTGTGCGGATATTTATCAAATTTATGATATGGTAGACTACGAATTTCTTCTCATATGTCACCAAGCTCTTGGCCAGGACTATATAATTATAAACTATACTAAACTTGGTCAGTCCATGGAAATAATTAAAGTATGGATCGACTACAATAATTCATCGACATTGGGCATAATCCTATAAAAAAAACCCTTTAAAGTTTGGTCTAGGTTGTCCTCCACACTATATCCCTTGACCTATTTCAGAACCCTATGGGATAACGTACTATTACAACACTTATCCACAATTAGTTTCTTGTCCTTGTCAGGACAAAAAAATAGTTCCCTAGCTATTTTTCTTGATCAAAAATCAAAGGGTTGGGGAGGTTAATGTAGAAGAAACTATGGGCTAAAAATCAAAGGGTTGGGAGGTTAATGAAGAACTGTTTTCTATAAATTCTTGCACTTTATCAAATTTGTCTTGTAATACGCAAGCTGTGTTTCATATAGGTCTTCCATGCGTAAAAGTTGCGTTGGAAACCTTTATACATATATATATATATATATATACACACACACACGTTATGGTAAAACACCAAAGCACCAAAACATTTAACCTTTCCAATTTTTATTAATCTTATAGGTTCATCCATGACTGTGTAGGTATATGATAAACACACCTTCTGGAAAAAGCTATGGCTTTTCTTATTTGCTACGAGCCTAAGAGCGATGCTCGTTGACAAAAATGTTTTCGATTATTTAGAGGATCTTAGCACGTATATAAGTAGCAACAAACAAGAACTTTCCATTTGAATCCCATCTTAGTAAGCAATGAATAGATAATATATATAGACGGTAATCATATTTTTAGATTTACGTACAAAAAAGGATAGTAAGCGGTGTTAATCTATGATATTTTATTATGAATCAACAAAGAAGAAGAAAAATGTCACTAGAACAAGAGTTAGCTTGTTGGTAAAAGTATAATATAGATCAAATAGAAAGAAAAGTACTTGAAATCGCTATATTTGTAATTAAAATTGGGAAACTAAAATTTTATTACAAAAATATAGTGAATATAATTAAGGGAATTGATAGACTTTATTTTTACTTAGTAACCAATTTGTGATCGAACTCAGGACATATTGCAGATAGCTAGGTCCTCCTAATTAAAATTAGACTGCTAAGACCTTCCAGGCCAAAATAAAAAAAGCCAAGACCTTAAGTCAAGCCACCCACTTGCGTTAAATACTAACATATAATATTTGATTATGTTAATAAAAATGGATTTATCATACACCCATAAAAGAGTACATCTCATTAGATATGTACAAAAAAACTAATTAAGCTTAATTTCAATATAATCATGCATCCAATGACAATGGTAGCAAGGTCTTTTAAGAAACTTCTTGTGATTGCCAACCTAATTAAATAGAATTAATATCCTAGATGCATACATACAAGCTAAATTAACTTATTAGTGAGATTCAGCTGGACGATCAACAACATAAGGGTGGAAAGAAAAAGCAAAACAAGTCTACATGTTAAGAGACAGATGCACAAGAGACACCAAGCTAAAGGCTATTTACTTCTTTAGGGTTTTGTCATTTATATTGACTTTAGTCTTGTTGCTGACTCATCTTTCTTGCAATAAATAAGATATTTTTTTATATATAATTATATAATTAGGGTTAATTAAATATATCCTCTTCTTCTTTTCTTTGTGTCAAGGTTATGATATCTTAGAAGGTTGTGGATATAATTCTCCATTTTTGTAGTCTTGTTAATGGCATTTGTGTTGATGTGTTAAAAATTGTTCATATAACATTTTATTTGAGAGCAACTACAATTCATATAACATTTTATTCGAGAGCAACTATAGTTTTATTCTTTATTTTACAGAAACGACATAGAATTTTATTAATTAGAATAAATATATACAAAATGGTGCTAAATGGGTATATTTTTTTTAGTGATCAATTTCTTGATTTGGAAATAAATTTGCACAACCCGCAAATTAAGAAAGTGAACCCCTACAACTATCACAAGAACTAAGAGCCACCGGCACAAATATACCACAAAAATAGTAGGCGAAATAGACCTAACACCACGCACACATAAAACCATCGCAAGAATAGCGGGGTCACAAACAACTCGTGCAAACTCATTTTAGGGACAATACAAAGCAAATAAAAAAGTGGAGGATATAACATTATAGGTAGTTTTTTGTTTGAGAGCAACTACAGTTCATATGACATTAGGGTAGGACGAAAAAGTGATATATCTTAAATTCATATATCCCTTCTCACTGCTGGGCTTTGAAGGGATGATTGCTTATTCTTTAACAGATTTCAAAGTCAACGAAAACGTAGCAAGTCCTCACAGTTTGGTACGGTTCGCAAGACTTGGACTTGAAAATTTGTTCTTTGATGTTGGATCTGCAGTCAAACCTTGTAGATTGAAAGGCGATGCATGTAGGGTTCTTTAGAGATATCTCACATACACACGTACGTACGTACACACAGTAGTAATGTGTTAATTACGAATTTTGTGTATGTGAACATAATCTGTTTTTCTTCTGCTTTAGGAATTTTTGGCCTTGTACGGCTGTATGCTTAATTTTTTGTTCAAACCATATTTTCTTGGTGCCCAAGTGTCAGGTAGGTTTCAAAATACAGAATTTTTTTTGTACGACTGCAATACTACTTGACATGCCGACGTGATGTGATGAGTTTATATATATTTACATAAATTTATCTCACTTGCTCCAATGTCATTATATTGACATAATATCACATAACATGCCAACATGGTGCGACTAGTTTATAAATAAAACCCGAATGTATTGGCCTTGCTCCAATGTCATAAACACAACAATTTTGAAGCCAAAGAAAATAAAAATACATATGTTATATATATGATTAATTATTAAGGTGGTGGTGGTAGTACAAACTGTGCACTGTAAGTTGGAGTCAGCACATCGGAAAAGAAAATGGTTTTAGAAAAATCAGAATATTGATTCTGTTCGCGAAGCCTTTTGCAGGATTGCAGGCTCGGAATATATCGAGTCGGCCCGGTCACTGGTCCCGAACCTTTCTATTTGGCAACTGATTCAACAGGCTCAGCTCCTATTCCTTCAAAGGAATGTTCGCGAGGCCTTGTGTTGTTTTTGATGTTTGTCAGGCGTGCCACTATTGGCTTCTGCCAATAGAAAGATGTAATGTTTATTAGATACTTGCGCCACAAGTAATATGACTTCCGTTCATCGGATTGGCGTCTTATATATAGATATATATATATATATATATATGAACTGTTAGGTTCGTTGTTTGCCTTGCTCATTAAGGACTTTTATTCTCTCTTGATGTTATACCAGAGATAGTTTGAGATGGGATTTCGGTATAACTGGTTATAGCCGAGAACCTCCCACGCTCAAACGTACATAAAAGTAAAGACAGTTAAGTAAAAGCTGAATGTAAAGCTTAATGTAAAGACTGTTAAGTAAAGACTTTTAAGTAAAGACTTTTAATTAAAGGCAGTTAATCAGAACTGAATGTAAAAGACATCAAATAAAGATAAGATCAATTTTATTACATTTCGAGTTCATCAAAGCCTGAGTAATAGCCTGTCGGGATGGGTATAGTTCCATCGGGATGGTCTATCAAGTCTATCGGGAATGGTTTAGGATACTGGTTCCTAGGGAAAAACAAATCAAAGACCCTCTGGTCCAAGATTCTAATCGATACTATCGCCAAGTTGGTCGGATAGCAGAGCTAAACACTACTCCGCGTGGGAGTTTTGGATATATGATCCTGGGTAACTGGTCTTTGAACTTCTCAGAGTTGCGATCTACACAAGTAGTGCGAACGAGAGTAACAGATAAAGATAAAGATCTAATATCTGTGAAAGAGCTTGAGGGGTTTCCTCAGAGGTTTCTTCCTGTAGGTTTGAACGTGTGAGTTCTGTTTTTGGTTTGGTTGAGTGTCCGTATTTCTGGATCTTCCCCTTGTTTATATAGGCCAGCAAGGAGTCCACGTCATTGCCGGCACTGCCCTCTGTTTCTTAAAGACTTAGTGAAGAAGATCATCACCTGGTCTGATCAGCCTACTCCCACTGAGAAAGAGTTCTTTATTCGTAGTCTGTTTCCCTCCAATTTGCCCAGTGTTTTGCATTAAATGTTGTTCAGACTTCTTTCTGTTTTGTTTTACTAGCCTGGATTGGGCCTTTGGGTCAGGCCCAACCCAACTCTCAGTTATAAGTCTTTCAAAGCTCATATGGACAGCTGGGTGCCCTACGTGGCTGTTGTCGCTTCAATTGGCAATCGTCATCTAGACTTAGTCATCCTCTGAAGATTTGCCTTTTCCCATGCCGCCAATATCTTTGCATTGAATGTTCTTAACGGGGTAGGCACAGACACTTGAGTACTCTAGCAAGAGTAGATATTTCCTTTTCTCCTTCAGTTTCTTTGGACTTGGGCTGGGCCTTTCACTTTAGGCTCAGACCATCAATTTGTAATCCCAATTGAGCCCGATAAATCCAACGGGTATTTTTCAGTGTAAACAGTTGCCCCCTTAAACTTACTGAAGCCGTTTGTATTCTCGGCTTTAGTCAAGTTTAACTCCTCGAGAACTCTGTTTTCAGATTTCAAATCTGTGATCTTTATCCAAATCTTGGGAATGACCATCAATTAAAGGCGTTATGACCGGCTTTGGTCAAATCCAAAATCCCTTGGTAATCCCCCATATCTTCGGGACTCTTCAGAAGACCCTCTATTTATACTTGCACCTTCTGAGTTACAAAACCAACATTGGCAACATTATTCTTGGCATCCTCTAGTATCCAGAAATCTTTTTTCTTTCCCATCCTTCATCCTTGGTGATGAAAGAGAATCACCCAGTATGTCATTAGTTTTGCACAATCCCTACAAAAATGGGAACATGCCCTCAAGGCTTGTTCCAATCTTCAAATGGTTTTCATATCCTAACACACCCTTGTTACCAATGACTGGATTACTAATGGGGATACTACCCTGCCCCATCCTTGCCATAAGTCTGGAGTTTGTGCGTAATCTCTTGGGGATCCAGTGGAAACTCCTCTCGGATCCCCTCAGCGATCTCCCCCCTGGCTTCCCCTCCTGCCTCACCTCGTTTTCCTTGATCTCAGGAATGAGGTGAGTAGGTTTCCTCTGTCGGGAAGGAGAGTAGTGCAGCAGTACTGGAAACAGAACATCCCCAGTCTGCTGCCTAACTTTACCCTCTCCAGTATTCCAGACCCTTCCGTCAGGGGCGGAGTAAATAGGCTCCCAAATCTTTGGTTGCCTTTCTTGGATAAGGAGGAAGCTGACAATTGCACTCGGAAGTATTGGCTGATCATGATGTAAAAAGTTTCCTTGGAAACTTCTACTCTATGTTGTAATTAGGGCTGAATGCTTATCAATGAATTTTCTTCTTTCTAGTTTATCTTTGGGTTGTATGAACAATTTCTATCCTATAATAAAACAAGTTTATTTTTCTATCCTATTTGTTCAAACAAGATCTCCCAAAAATAATCTAACTGTTTTACTAATTCACTGACTTCGACTAGCACCCCTAATACACCATCGGGTAGAAAATATCCAATTCACCCCTTTAATCCTAAACCAACCAACCGTTTTTAATCGGTTCATTCCAGTTTTAAGACGCCTCGAATCCTGTGATAGACGCCATCTTCTGGCGCATTAACACATGTTTCAAAGTAAAACGGTTCCACTTCGCATTACGACCGGGAACCTGCTTTTGACGGTTTCTATATGATTTTGTCCTTATAATTGTAACCTCTCAGACTAAACAACCCTTATCCCTAAACTGCTTTCCCTCTCAAACTAGCCTCTGCAACATTATTCTCGAACCCAACTCTCAAGCTTTCCTGCCCTAATCTTCGTTCAACAATGGCCCCTTCTAAGGAACCCCAGTACGTCACCGGTGAACGACTAGCTGACCTTAAACAAAAATGGGTGGCGGCCCTTCAGGCCTGCCCCCCAAACACTTATACACGATCTGTTCTCGTCCCCCTTCACGATGCTTACACCATCGGCCCCTGCTGGTTGTCTCCCAGTGTTCCTCCGGCCATCGATCGGGCTGATATGAAGCCCTGGACGTGCCCCCATCCGTTCATGCGTCCCTTGGAGAAAACCTTTTGGAAAATGGTAGAAAGGGGTTTCCCATCCCCCTATGTGCACGGAGTTGAATCCGACCGAAGGAATATGGGCCTTACATGGTCCGACTGGGTCGACAAGTTGGAACCGCGCTTTGGGGAGCAGTGGCGCAGCAATGGAATCTATTACCTGATCCAGATGACCAAGATTCCACAGGAAGCCGATCTTGGCTTAGTTTTCTCCGCTGCCATGTATTGGAACACCACCACCAACACCTTTGACTTTAGGTGTGGCCCGATGTCTCCCACGGTTTTGGACATGGCCCAATTGTTTGGCCTTCATCCATCGGGAAGGGTGGTGGATGTCACAGGAGATTGGAGTGACACATTCATCCAAACTGTCCAGGCCAGGGAAGCAACCCGATCGCAGCTAATCAAGGTTGAACCCGAAGCTGATTTCAGCGATCACACTGCCTTTGGCAATTATCCGAGATACTACTCTGATCGATTTGCTCAAGACCCTGCTCGGGAACATGTCCATTTCTTGGTCTATTTCCTGAGCAGGTTTCTCATTCCGAACGCATCAAAATGCGTTAAGTCGGAGTGGTTCCCTTTGGCATCTGCCCTCCACTCCTTCAATGATCTGGCAATGGGGCATTTTGTCTTGGCTCATATCTACCATATGATGCACAAGATGACTTGCCCTAAGCCCTTGTCTCTGAATTTCAATGGGCCCACCTGGATGCTGCAGATATGGCTCCAGTGGTACTTCCCCGAGCTCAGGGCTCCAGACATCGGCTTCAGGGATGATATTGTCCCTGCACTCGAGTTGAAAGCATCGGCGGCGATGAATCTCCCAACTGCCGTTTATATGTTCTATTTTGGCGAGTGCAAGACAAGGACAACAGACGAGTGGGGGGTATCTGCCACCAGGACCTATCCTTGGTTTGCAGACACATTCCTCGAGGGATTGGGAGCTGACCCGACCTTCGCCCGCCACTTCTTTAGCTGCATCTTCCCCAGGGACCTTTCCTGGGGAGTGGGTCGTGCATCCCGACACACCCACGGAGTGGAGGCCTACCATTCCAACTTCCTCTGTCGGCAGTTTGGTTTACTTCAAACCATTCCAGAACCATTGCACGATAGCTTAAATGGGGCAACTTCCTTCAGAGTCAAGAAGCCATCCGATGCCCAATTAGTTGGAGTGAGGAATAACTTGTTCATAGTTCAAAAGGCTTGGGTCAAACCCGATACCTTCAACGTTCAATGCACCCAAGCCTTCAACACTTGGTGGGAAGCCCAATTTGCAGAAAGGTTTCCCGAACACCCCCTCCAAGCCAACCGTCGATTGTTCCAATATTTTTACATCGGGGGCGAGATGAGCGCTGACTTTCAGAGGAAGTTGACTCGGGAGTTAATCATCAAGAACCGGAAGGTCCTTATTGGTAAGTTCTTGATTACATCCATGATTAAATCAGTTTCATCCCGTCATCGGGATGACCCTTTTCCTTGTTAACTAACCATCCTCTTTCTTCTTTGCAGTTGGCATTCCTCCTTATGATAGCAACGACACCGAAAATCTCTTTGGTGATGACGATGAGGAGGAAGTTCAACAAGTGGTCCTGCCCTCTGTTGGCCCATCCCGGCCCTCCAGAAAGGGTAAGGAAAAGCTTGGATAAGCAAGGACTAAGAGCCGTGAAGACCGGCCCTCGGCCCCAATCCGACGAAACATTCAACAGGAACTCGAGGTCCCGTCTTCAACTCCTCCTCCTGCTCCTGCAAGTCCAATTGCTGAAGCAACTGTGGCATCTCCTCCCTCCAGTAAGTCTTTCCTCTATCAAACAAACCATCAATGGTTTCCTTAGTTTTATCTTAACCTTTTGATCATGCCTTTACAGACAGGCCATCAAAACGGAAGCGAAGAACCATTGGAGAGGAAGATACTTCAGAATGATCAACTGCTGCCCCCAGGGGAGCAATTCCTCAGGTATTGGCCTAATCCCTTAAAGGATATACCAATCCGATTACTTTCCTTGTCTGATCAAACGCTAATCGGTTTAATCCTGATGTAGGATGATTGCCTTCCAGACCCATTTGTGGTTCCCGAAGGAGGTCAGACTCGGGGTCCCCTTTTTCCTGAGCAGTTCAGGGACATTGATACTAACGTCCCTACGCCCTTGGCTGTAGAGAGGCCAACTGCTGGAGTCGTCCCTCCTTTGAAGGAAACACTTTTCCAAATGGAAAGGCGCCTGGAAATCTATGATGCTCTCTTCAGGGAACCAACCGTTCAGGGTGCCTCGGCTGAACCTTCCCAAGCTGGCTTCTCTCCTCAAAAGAAAAAGCATAAGAGTAGAAGCCATAGGGAAGCTCGCCCTCATGTGTCAGAGGTAAACATTCAACCCGACAAACTTTTAAGTTGTTGGTATTCTTGTAACTCAAGCTTCGGGTTGAAAATTTGTTTATTCCTTAGGTCCTTGTTGAGCCAACCGGGGAAGGAGAGCCAGCCCCAAATACTGTAGGAGATTCTCCTCAACCAGTACCTTCCTCGCCTCAAAATCCAGAGATGGCCTTGGTTCTTGTAGAGGAAGAACCCTCAATTCTTCCTTCAAGTCCTCAAGTGTCCCCTGTTGATCGGGTTGCCACACCACCTAGTCCCGTGGTTCAATCCGATGCAGTAATCTCTGATGAAGTGGCAATGACCATGCTAATCCCGACCACTAGTGGTTGGGATGCATCAACCTCTTCTGAGCAGCAAATAGTTGGAGAGGTATGTTGAATTACTTCTTTTGATAATTTTCTATCTTGAGAGGCTTTCTCTCGAATTCTAACATATGTGGTCCCCCTTTGTCAGGTTGAACCCTCTCCAACTGCCTCAAGTGCTGCCGAGGTCCTAACATCCTTTGGAGGAACTCAATCAGCCGAGGTAGCAGAGCCATTAATGGCTATACCTCAAACCACTCCTTCTTCTGGGTTCAAGTCTTCCCTTCTCCTTAGACTGGCCCAATTGAAGGAAATGAGCGCTGAACTTCCACCCAAGACACCTCAAAGAGACATTGAGGATGCAAAAATGAGGCTAAGGTCTTGGGTAGGCCAGAGCTTCTGCTCGGACACCGTGGCTGAATCCGTTGAAGACATTCAAGATGCCATCGGTCTCCTGGCCAAGGTCAGATTGCTTTTCCCAGCTGATGTCGCTTCAATTGGCAATCGTCATCTAGACTTAGTCATCCTCTGAAGATTTGCCTTTTCCCATGCCGCCAATATCTTTGCATTGAATGTTCTTAACGGGGTAGGCACAGGCACTTGAGTACTCTAGCAAGAGTAGATATTTCCTTTTCTCCTTCAGTTTCTTTGGACTTGGGCTGGGCCTTTCACTTTAGGCTCAGCCCATCAATTTGTAATCCCAATTGAGCCCGATAAATCCAACGGGTATTTTTCAGTGTAAACAGATTCTTTTGTAAGGAGGAAGGCACAAAGGCCTAGGGGAAATAGAAATGGAATATGTAACTTTCTGCCAAAAAAAAAATTCAAAAATATTCAATGATACGTATTGTTGAATGGTTTAAGATTTATTTGAGATCCATCGCAAATTAATTTGAATCATTAGCTGCACCAGATTTTTCCAAAAAAAATCCAAAAAGTAAACCGAAAAAACTGATGTTATGAGTCATGACAAAATAAGGGTTGCATGGCATTTTTTTGGAGTCGTGTCTCTATGAGAACGACAGTATGAGAAATGTCGTATCCTAGAAATGTTTTGATGCCAACTGTACTACACAATTAAAATGGACTACAAATCTCAATCCTTGAGAATTACAAGTGGCTTTCTCACTTGAAAGCTTGCAAAAAACATACCATGTATATATATAGAGAGAAACCCTTCAAAACTCTCTGTCAAAGAAAACATAAATTAATGAAGAAAAACTTGGATTTGGGTTGACACTCCCAAGTTCTATATGCAATGGAATGAATCATTCGATATTGTCATATATGTATTAATATATTACTGTTGTAAATGTCAAACATTTTAAATCATATCATATATATAGAACATTTTTATTGTTTATCGACAATATTGTGTTCGTTCATTTATTATGTTACAGTTAAATAACTAAACGGTTTTTTATTTTAGTGAACTCTTGCATAATTGATCTTCCAGTTAAAGGAAGGATAAACTTAAAAAACGATTGGTTTCTCTTACCAGACAGTCTATTAGGTTAATTATGTTGAAAATTAAGATCATTAGCTAGGTGTGTATAGCACGCTCTAATTTATAGTAAGATCGATAGCATGTTAGATATCATGCAAAAGATCGATCTCCTCTTCACGTATTTGATCTAATAGATGAGAAGAAATTCTAAAATTAAATCATCTCCTAGGGTTCTTAGTAGAATTGCTATCTTGTGTACATACACATTCACATATATCTCCATCTTCTTTGCCAATATTATTGCATAGCTGTCTCAGTTCGATCTGCCTTTGCCTTTATGCTATTCTTATTTGGCTGTCCTTGTCTTTATAATTGTTGTATTTGTCCTAGCTAGTTCCACCTTTCCCCCAATTCTTTTATTTATCTACTTCATATTGTTAGATCTTAAAGCAAAGTGCAATTGGGAAAATTTATTTTAGGCAATTAAAACATATTAAATCATGGGAAAAGCCTCTCTTTTTCTTTTTGGATCATTTCGTTAGTTTAGAGATAACAATGTATACTGATCATCACAAAAGTAGTGGCACTTAAATGCACAAACAAAAAGTTCAACTTCAATACATACCTTACGACATTAACAATCCCTTTTTTCCCCAACGTGCAAAATTAAAAAATCATTAATGCACGAGACTGGAAAAAATTCAAATATCATTAAGGCACCCATTCTGAGTTGGTCATACATTTGTGTACATACCTAAAGTTCAAAGAGAGAGTAGAGAGAGAATCGGTAGAGAGAGGGGAAAGAGCGTGAGAATTGTAGTACATATTCATCATGCCTAGTGCTTTTATTATAATAATAAGAGGGAGAGAAACTTGTTCTCCAAGTAATACAAATTGTACAAGGAAAGATCTTCTAGATCTCGTAGGATTCCTATACATAATCTATTACTGAGTTACACAATCATATAATATCTAGAATATTCACAACACTCCCCCTTGAGTGTGTAAATACTGAAGTAGTAATCACATCAAATCTTTAGGCAAATGTAGAAGTAGTTGATGAAGTCATCTCGTCTTGTCGACACTAGTGGCAAACTTGAGTCTCATATAAGGATTGCATGTAGTAAAGTAAGTCTCACAAAACCTGGCTATGGTAAAACCCAAAGTGGGACAAAACCCATAGTTTAAGGAGAAAAAGGTGAGTTAATACAACATGTCAATACTTAACATCTTTAAAACGTAAGTAGTAAAACACACACAAGGGTATGACCAACCCAGGATAAGTGCCTCATCAAAAACTCGTCAGGCAACAAAAACCCAATAGGACAAAATGATTTTGATCGTAGGGAAAATGAGTACATTAAGATCAAGTGAGTATACTTTAGGATGCTCCCCTTGAGTTCGACAAAACTCCCCCTAAGAACTACAAGCGTTGCAAATGAGATAGTTTGCACATACCAATTCCTCGAAGAAGCTTCTTCAAGGTTGACTTCGGCGGTGACTTTGTGAAGAGGTCGGTAAGGTTGTCTTCAGATCGAATCTGCTTGACGTCAATCTTCTGATGCTTTGCTGATATGATGTAGACGCAATAAGCTTGGTGTTGACTTCGTAGATCGTCTGGTCGGTATAAGCGACATTGTCTTCATGAATCATAGTTGAGACTCAACAGAGGATGAAGAACTGCATGTGTTTTGAATATGCTCTTATGTACACGTATGGCTTCATTTATGGCGATGAGCTCATCGCAACTAAGGTTTATTTGGTTGACCTCCAAGATATTGCGGTGTTTTTAACGGTAAAGACATAATCCATCCAAGAACGTGCATTGCACAGATAAGACAAGTAACCATCGTTAGCAAACTAACAAGGCAAGCATCA
This sequence comes from Gillenia trifoliata, assembly GCA_018257905.1. Lineage (NCBI taxonomy): Eukaryota > Viridiplantae > Streptophyta > Magnoliopsida > Rosales > Rosaceae > Gillenia > Gillenia trifoliata. Next base: position 12,492,038 of record CM031085.1, on the reverse strand, counting down.
TTCCAAAAACCAAGGGTGCTATGGTCTATTCTGATATGCGTAGGGATAAAATAATCTCAAATCTGTAGTACCCTCATGGTAGCGGAAAAACGTCCTTAATGCCAATTCAGTGGCGGCATGTAAGCACAGTGTTGTATCTTGTCAACAGATCAACAATGATGGAGATGTAATGCCTAATGTAGTGAGCTAAGTACAAGAAAATGCAAATTGAACTTAGATATGGAACTTCAGATTCCACAACCTTTTCAAGGATCTCATTTGCATCTAGCAAATGGACGATCATAGGTGTACTCGAAGACAACACCTTCTGAGTGTAGTTAAACAAGTGGACCAGAATACCGTATGAACTTTGCTTAAACTTCAAACTGAGACAGAAATGAGTTTTCCCTAGATCTTTCATCTCAAATTCTGACTTCAGGTGCGAGGCAGTTTTCCCAAGTTCGTCAAAAGTCTAAGTGAGATTTATGTCATCAACATAGACTACAACTTTAGCAAATTCAGTTTGTACACATAGGGGCATAGTTTATTCACATATTCATAACTGATAAAATATTCACTTAAACGGGATTACCACATCCGCCCAGATTATTCCAATACGTAAAGTGAACTCTTCAATTTAATAGAAAGGGTGTCCTGTGTTCTAGAACTATTTGAATCAATCCATGAAAGTCATCCGAAAACTTCCATGTAAATTTCAGTATCATGATCTCTATTGATACGTTACAAACACGTTCATAAGCTGCAATCAATCCAAGGCGTTATGAGAGAAGCCTTGCGCCATAATGCGGTGTTATATCGCACTATTTCATTCATCTCATTACGCTTCCTTTTGCATTAGATGGTGTTGGAACTACCGGCCCAAACTCTTTCCGCTTGGCCAAGGAATCTAAATTGACACGGATTGTTTCTAGTTGACCAATTAGTTCTACGTCGACATTAATTAACAGAACGCAGTTCGATATCGTCATTTTTCACTATTTTGAGTAGCTACCATATACATGAACATCGTCGATGATAATCTCATTCCAATTCCATAATTCATCCATGCATGCATAATGGATTGAGACTACAGACCTCAGGATAATCCAGATTAATTTCATAAAGTGGAATGGTTCAGATAGCGAACGAAGAAAGGATTCGTTTGTGCCATGTTTCTTCACTTCTAGGGAGATGAATCATTCGAACCAAGTGATCTATCAGGCTCAGGTCAAGAACAGATTGAATGGCTAGCCGCATGTGTACCGGACCGTCCAACAAGGGCGACCAACGGTCTTTTAGGGAAGGCACACCCTTCAGGGATGTTAACCGGACGTCTGTTAGGTATGTCTGTCCTTGCAAACATGTTTGTAGTTGGTATGTGTGATCTCGTCACTCTGAAATCTAGAATACGGGGATTGAAATGAGATATAGTGGGGACGTCCACGATAGTTCGCATCGTTCTTCAAGAACGTTGACGTTCTTATCTCCCCCTAACAGTGGGAAGACTGTCTCATCGTAGTGACAATCCACAAATTAAGCGGTAGAGAAATCGCTTGCAATGGCTCAAAAGAGTTTTGAAGGAGAATCATAATCAACAAAGATTTAAATCCTTTTGTGAAAACCTATATTGGTACATTCCGGCAGCGCAATTTGGCATATAAAGTGCACACCCAAAACACATAAGTACGAACCAATTGTAACACCGAAAAACGGGTTGGGTGGCAATACGCCTCAGGCGGACCAACATAGCTGCAAGTAAGATTGAATAGCCTTATGCAAAAAATCGAAAGCTTGGTGTGAAACACCAAGGTCCGTGCGTTCGTTTAAAGGCGTTTAATGAACCCTTTCTGCGATACCATTTTGGGTGTGAACATGGAAAATCGAATATTTAACTTTAATACCCAAGAGATATGCAATACTCATCAAAAGCTTTCGATGTAAACTCTCCGGCATTATCTAGTCTTCTGAACTCTATGGATAATTGGGTGGTGAGCCCTAAAAATGTGAGCCCTAATTGGGTGGTGAGTCTTTTATATATCTTTGCAAGGATGGTCAATTTCCCCAACGAGTGGGATTGGCAAAATGTGCTTGTAGGCATAAGGTTCTTACTTCGGGAAAGAGGATGCTCGTGTAGTACGAAGCATCATGTTTCGACCAGAATGTCCCAAATGGTCGTGCTAAAGCAAATAAAGTGCTCGAAAAATACCCTGCTTCTGGCCGACCACATGTAATGTGTCCCATTTGGAAAGCAGCCGATTGGCCCAAAAAAAAAACGTTTTGGGCTTTATATTTTGGAGGTGGTGCAAAGATATTAATATCCTTAAAACTCAAACAGTGTTATTTCGGAACGTGATGAGTATAAGGCTTCCCTGATGGTAAAGTTAGTACCAATGGACAACATTATATGGGTAGTGCCATGCCCCACAATTAGGTTGGATATGTCTGAAAGGGTTGTCAGATGGGAAACTAGGTGTGAAGTTAGCACATGGAACCAGACAACTAACTTCCTATAAAAAAACATACTTAATTATGAATTAATTGAATTTGAGTCACATGTATTTATTTGATTCAATTAACTCATATTTGAAAATATGTCTAAAATATCTAATAGACTAAAACAAAGATCAACAATTATTCCGAAAACATAAATAATTGTTCAAAAATTAAACCGAAGAAGGTAAAAATTTTAGCCACTAGGGGAAATTTCAGCCAACATAGGGCCCATGTCTAATAATTCTAAAGTTCTATAGGTGCTGAGGCCTCTTGGAAGTTAGAAATCTCCAACTTGGTGTCTTCAAGATCACCTTTGTGAGCAAAGTTTGACTTTCGATGCTTTTACGACATGAATGATATTCCGTAATAATTGTAAGTGTGGCAAGACAAAATCGACACCATTGGCCAATTGTACCACAGCGGAAGCATATCTCAAGGTCTACAGGATCTTGATTTGTGTGGGTTTTCTCCTAATTCTTGAAGTTGAAGGCCTTGGGAGCTAGAGAGTCATGCTTCCGGCATGATTGCGTCTCTAAGGTGGGCCTCTATTCTGTCTCCTCTAAGGCGCACGCATAGGATTGGAGCCCATGCTGCGTCTCCCACGCTTAATATGGCTGTTTGGGCTTCAAAATGCAGTCGCATTGACTTTAGGCAATGGAATGGTGTTTGAGTAAGTAAGCTTGATGATGAATTGATTGTTCTTTGCACAATCAATAAGACAGAAATTAAATCCGAGAATTGAGTAAAGTTCTGAGCCCTATATTGTTCTGCAGAACAATATTCGAGGCATAAAAAGTTGAGTAGGTTCTCTTGAGATCCAGTTTAGTTAACTCTCCCTCAAAGTAATTGAGGAGTAATCGGGTTCGACAAACTTCAGAATTATATCATTCACAGACTTAAAGTCTTGGAAGCAAAAAATGCTACCAGTTGTATCTTGTTTTAGGTAAGAAGATCAACTTCAAGTGATCAAAGCGGTCGGCTAGAGTAAACCAAAGAGCGCGGGGGTCCTCCTCAGCGAGGTTTTCCAAGTGCAATTAGCCAGCCTGAATTGTAGCTTCTATGGCAGCTTTGAAGCTCCTTGTAATCAAGTAGAGCTTCACGTCTTGTATCCAAAGTAGTTTCTACCAGAAACTGCCAAAACAATGAAATCGAACTTGTTGCAATTCGACAATTCGCTGATTGGAAGGAGCAAAGTCGTGGATAATTCTTATGGAAGAAAAAAAAGTCCATTAGCATCTAGTTAGAACATTCAAGTTCTACAGACATGTTTTGTTTTGATTAAAGCATAAAAAACTTCGAGTTTTCATGGGTGTATTGTTTTATGAAACTTCAGGTTTCATGGCACTTTGTTTTCGAAACTTCAAGGTCGAGATTAAACATGAACTTCAGGTTCATGGTACCTGCATTCAAACGCAATATACAAAATAATATATATACCAACTGAAAACATATATAGTGAATATGTGTAGCTTCGGGACTCATGTGTGAAAAAAGTAAGTCACGGCCCAAGAAATATAAGGCTAACATAGGATGCAGGCCCAATCTAGTTGTTGTTGGGCTGCGGGCCAACGAGGGAAAGAGTGGGTCAACAAGACCCATGCCCAATTAATTTGGGCTAAGGAAGAAAAAAATGAAAGAATCAAAGCCCACTACATGGGTTTGTTTTTTTATATGGGCCAAAATAAAATAAGGCCCAGAAGAAAAAATAAGCATAAGAGATCAGAGCTCATCTAGGCTTTGGATCCGTGAATGCAAGCCAGTCTGCAATAGGCCCAAAGGGCTGCAGACTTTTGGTTTGAGATCAACCCAGGTTGTGGGTTCGCTGGAGATACGAATGGTTGTTCGTTGTATCACAGACACCAAAGGCGTCAAGGGGAGTGATCTCAGGCTGGGGGGAGGGGGGGCAAGCAAGGAAACCAAGGTGACGGGGTTTCCTTGAAATCTGTGAAGGATTCAAACTGAATGACCCAAAATCCGACGAGAATTAATTGGTATTTTGCTCGTTTTGTGTCGGCGGTGATGACGACTCCTCGAGGACGACGACATGTAGGTTGTTGTGGATCTGCAAATTGCAGATTGTCAGGGAAGTCCACGACTGCTGTCGTGGGTTCTCAACTGCAAGCGAGAGCGTGGAGGTTTGAGGTCCAAAAACTAACAAGATTCGTCTAGAATCTTGTAAATTCAGTTGTCGGGGATGACTATTCCATCATTGGGGAAAAACTTCTAGTCGTTTCAGGCCTTGAATCGCACCACAAGGGGGCTGGATGCCGCTGTTCAACTGTAGGCGAGATGATGAATATGGCACCCAAATTTGAAGGTTAGGGACGACGTAAAACGGTGTCTTTTCAGGTCTGGAGGGTTTTGGACATCTACTCGTACGACTCGGCTTGGCAGTTTCTGGCCACGCCTTAGTGCGTGCTAGGTTTTGAAAAGAAAAATTGCTTTGTTTTTCTTCTTTTATTCACACATATTCAATTCACCATATAACAATAATTTAAGTAGAAGATTATAATTCTTTTAAAAAGCATAAAATTATGGTTCATGCATCATAATGAAGGTTTCATGCAATCAAGGTTGAAAAAATATCGAAATTGAAATCGTGTTACTTTGATCTTGATGAATATTGTGAACTGGTTTTTAGAAGAATTGTCTTCAACTCCGGATTTCCATTTGATTGATGATGAAGATTGTGAACATGTTCGTAGGAAAATTACCTTCAAATCCGGATTTTCATCTTCAATGTGTTGAATCTCGTTTAACATAAAATAAGGAGAAAATTGAATCAATAGTAAGTATATTAATTCAATAAAATAAAAAGTAAATCATAAAATGAATGATTGAAAGTAATACTCCCCATGATTGAAGATTGTTGAACTCTCTTTAGCGTAGCGTTAAGAGCGTGCTGATAACGTGTTGTGATCTAAAGTTTAAAGAGATAATAGAGAGAGAATCGGCAAAGGGAGGAGAAAGGGCGTGAGGAATTGTAATACATATTCCTCATGCCTATTGTCTTTATTTAGTAATAAGAAGGAGAGAAACTTGCTCTCCAAGTAATACAAGTTGTACAAGGAAAGATCTCACAGAATTCCTATACATAATCTACTACTGATTTATACAATCATATAATATCTAGAATATTCACAACAATCAAAATTTTCTCTTTTTTATTTCAAACGATATTACTACATTAGATTACAAACTATGGGGAGGGGAGAGATTGAACCCAAAATGCAATGGGTTGAAAAAGAAGACCCTAATCACTATAGCAATTCACCACTAGCTAATCAAAGATTTCTCGAGTCATATACCCTGGTGTTTGTTCAATACCGTAACATGCATATCATTAATATTAAGGACATGTTTACTAAATACAAATTAGAGGATGAATGAATCGGAAAACATAAAAATAGGAAAGTAAGAAAAGGGAATAATAAGATCAACTACCTTCTAGTTGATCTGATTTCTAACATTTAGGAATATGATTATAGATTTCAATGAGAAACTCACTTTTTTTTTTTATTTCATATGTGTAACTAAACTCAAGGGAAAATTAAAAGTGAAATGATTTGTATACCTAAATTTTTGTAAATGTAGGAACTCAAAAATGAAATTATTTCTGTTTCTATTCACTGTAAGTAAACATGCCGTAGAGTGCTGAAAAAAAAATATCATAGACTATTTGGTATAGAACTTGAGCCTTGAGTTATCAAGCTCCCATTCTTTCACCTTCATTTATGTGTTACAAGAAAAGAAGGGATTATAGAATTAGCTTCTTTCTGTCTGTTAACTACTACTCTGATCAAGTTACGTGGACTTGACACAATCTTAACAAATTGATCGGTCGATCAGGACCCTTAACTGTTTAAATGGACGACTTATTTGATTGGTTTTTCTGCCTATTTGCCCCAGAAATCATGCAACCAGAACTTGACAGTCCATTCAAGAACAAAAATGGGTGAAGATTTTGATGTCTAATTTTAACGGCTATGAAAACAAAAAGGTCCATTTTTAACTTATATTTCGGACTTTATAATCGATATATTATGGCACCTTGTCCCACCAGAACAAAATTTTCTATGTGGGTCGACTTTATGGTGTATTATGCACTACACACTAGTGCCAAGTTCTTATTTTCTTCTACTCCTTTCCACAAAAGTAGGAATAAGTGGAAAAATAGTGAGGATATGGTTACCCACAGAAGAATGGATACTATGTGCTTTTATGATAATCCTTAGTTGTCTTTTGTTTGTTGATACAAGTGACATCGAAGAGTAGAAATCGAAACACAAGATAACGGATGCATGTGTGAATGCTTCTAACTACATGAACACAAACCCCTTACATTAACTTTTATGTTCATAGTAATTAGGTTCGATTTTTTTAATAGGAAACGATATTCATTAGATAAAATATAACCGTACGTACATCAAAGACGTCTACAAAGACATCAAAGAAGATACTAACAGGTAATCTAATAATTCCACAAAGGATCCAAAAAAAATAATGCGAAACAAAACCACATAAGCAAATAGACAACAATGGTAATAATAACCATGGAGCTCACATCACCAAATTTAAGCATAATCCAAAGTAACCAAAATCCTAAATTAACTCATAACTCTAAACATTGACTTCCACAATCAAATCTCCGCTCCATAAAACTCAACGCATCTAGCCATGAAGAGCCTATATATAATAATTGATGGATTCGTGGACATGAACTTAATATTCAACGATACAACGGTGAATAAAAACGTACAAGAATCATGATTTGACTTAGAAGACCAAAAGCATAGTGCATATTGCAACGAACTCCTTTAAATCAGTGATGGATCAAAGTTTAAAGAAATAGCTAGGAAATCTTGGAGAAAAGATTAGGAGTGAAATTTATATGAAAGAGAAGAAAAAAGTAGTAATCAGAAACTTAGATATTAGCATGGATGGATCAAATCACCGCAAGGAAATATTATTGGCCTCGAAGAAAGACACTCAACGAGCATAAAAAGAAGAAGAGGAAGAAAGGTGGGGAAGTAGAGGCACTTCATCTACCTCCTGCTACACTAGCGGCTAGGATCTTTCTTTTTTCACCAGAGTAAATAACCGCGATTGAAACCAAACAATATCAAAATATAAAAAAAATTGATTTCCTACTCATTAGAATTAATTATAGGGAGTTTTTAGTTTAAATACCAAATTCAAAATAACTTTAGGTTAAAATACCATAGTTTTAGTTTAGGTACTAGTTGAAAAGTCAAACTAATTTGCTAGGTAAAATGACAATAATGTTCAACCCTACCATCACAAAGTTATAGCCATTAACTTTTCCAATGAATTGTAACTAACAAGCATGAGTATGAATTTTTTTAGAAGAAATTTTTTTTTATTACGTTAATCGCTTAGGGCGTAGGGTTTAGTTCCCGGATTTTGGGCTTCACCCAAAACCCGAGACCTACACCCTAAGCCCTAAGCTCCTCCCAAGGACATTCTAAAACCCTAAACCCAAAATGATCAACCCCAAATCTTGACCGACCTTTTAAAACCCTAAACCTTCAAAGTTAAGCCCGAGCTCTAAAGGCCTTATAAAATTCTAAAAGAAATAAACTTGAGGACAATATGATAATCTCTCATATCTTTTATTTTGTCATAGGATCACTTGCAATAAAGTTTGTGGCTTATCATAAAATATTTAATTAGACTTGGTATTTTTCCTTAAATATAGTATTTTTCTTTAAAACCTATACCCAACTTGGTATCTAATATGAATTTACCTTTAATTGTACTTATAATGATAGTTGTGATCATTGGCGGCCTTCTCTTTCATACTTTGGCTTGCTAAAGAAGGGGAAGGCAAAGTATAAATTTCAATGCAGCCGTCATTGCGCAAAAGATCAATCGAGTTAATTATGAAAATTAATCATAATCATGGGATGATAAGGACAATGGGAAAAAGGCAATAACCATTGTCACAATTCCAAGGTAATGACTAATGAAGGTCAAATAATCATGAACACATTCGCTAATAATATGAACGGTTTTGTATTCCATGAAATTAACACATGATAATTCTATATAGTTTCTTGCACAAGAAATCCTTTTCAAAAAAACAAAATGGTGAAAAATCCATGTTTGCAAAATTGCAAACAATTACTGAAAATTGACTCGAGAATGTGACAAGGTTGTTCTAAAAAGTCACTGTGTTGCCCTTGTGATTAATTGCAACTATTTGTTAATATGTTTCACATTTCGTGGTATATGAAAACAACCTTGATTGGAATAGCAAGATAAATGGCTTGATCTGTTTAGAAACTTTTGGACGGCCTCGATCGAGTTGTTAATTAATCCCATAAATAATCAACAATGACACAATCAGAATGCTAATTCTGGTAACTGTAGCAGTTCTGAAAAAAGTCTTCTGCTTTTTAACAGCCTAGCTATTCTAGCACTACTATTTACTAATTTACAACCTTTAAGATGTTACCCAATTAGGGTTTTTATATAAATATGAATTTCTAGAAATTGGTGAAATCGAATGGGAATCAATTTTTCTGAAACCCTAGTCAAAAGTCAAAATCAATTATTAACATTTTAATTATTGTGGAAATTGTGGTACCTTGAACAATTAATTAACAATCATTAACCTAAGATTCATTCGGCTTGTGGACAAAACTAAAATTAAATTGGAGTTAAGGTTAATTAAGTCGAACTTGCTGCTTAGATCTCATTTCTACCCTACTTTTCTTTTGTAGCTAGCTGCAGTTTTGCAAAGGACGTACACACCATATTGTCCCTACAACAATAATTCCACACACCATACTCACCAATCCATTGCCCCTAAATTAAAGGTCCCAAACAATAACTAAAAGGTTCTTCTCTTTTTTAATTTTATGAAAATTCTAGGGTCAAACTTGGCTTGTACATATCATTCAATGGTTCGACTATTGAATGGTTTAAAATTCATTTGGAGCTTACCACAAATTAACCTAGAACTATTTTATAGCTGTACCATTATCATTCAATGGTTCAACTATTGAATGGTTTAAAATTCATTTGGAGCTTACCACAAATTAACCTGAAACTATTTTATAGCTGTACCATTAAATGATCCGTACCACTCAAAATTTTTTCAAAATTCTATTATGTTTTAGTATATCTGATATATCAAGATTTTTAACAATTAAATCTTGATTATTGAATTTTCAACAAAGAATCAAACCGTCAAAATCTCAAATGTATAAAATACTCTAGAACACAGTAGAGAATCGAATCTCATAATTTCAATTGTTTTTGTTGTGTCCTTGGATCCTGCATAGTTTGATCATCATCACGATCACATCACAAACTCTAAACCCTGTTAAAAAAGCTGCATAACAAACAGTGGCATCTAGTGCCCTATAACTATAGGGTAGCTAGGATGGTCCATAGCAGAAAAACATTGTAATATATTTACCAAGTACCACTTTACCTCACCTTGCAGTGCATTGCAAGGACCACACTATCCGTAGCTCACACCCCAAAACCCCATATAGTTACAAGTTTCAAAAACCCAGCTCAAACAAACTGTACACTCAGCACAGCTAGCTCTCCTACACCACAGAGTTATTTACACAGCAGGAGCACCCGTCTTTTGTGGGTGTCCACCCAATTGACCCACCAAAAAAATTGACACAGAAAAATAATTGTACGACCCTTAAAAAGTAGGGCTTGTACAGATTTGGTTTTTTGGGAGGGAAGAGTGGGAGATGACAGATTGACATAAGATGTTATGCAAGCATTTGAGCCATTAACATATAAAATCTGGGTGAAAGTTACGTAAGCCTGATTGTTAAGCGCTTAAAACTGCTACTACTTCCAGTGTGGCACAGGAGAGACCAGAAAAGGCCAGAGATTCATCAGGGAAAAATATAATTTTTTGGGGACTGCGGGCTGCTAGGGTACGCAGGGTGCGCAGTGTGCAGCTGTGTGGAAGGAAAAAAAGCCAAAAAGAAGGGTGAGGTCAGCGTGGTGTAGGTGTAGAGTAAGTGCGGAAAGAGGAGGAGGGAGAAGGAGGAGGAGAGAGATATGGCAAGCGGCGGAGGCTTCCTTTAGAGGACCACCTGCTTTTAACAGACCACCCTATTAAAGTTGCTTCTCACTCTCATTTTTCTCTACGTGTGCCTCATAATATATATATATATATATGTATATATATATATGCTCACATGCATAATACTAAATTGCATACAAAAGCATATATACAATCCAATTAGTACATATTTTTCTTTTCTAAATCTCGGTTGAAAGAAATTAAATGTGTTCTGGAATGACTAATTCGTTGGAGTAATCTACTTCTTCTCGCTCAAGAAACTTGATTTTTCTTTTTGTGGGATATAGGTAGGGTTTAGAAACTCTCCCTCCCTAAAATTATTGTAATAATCATCTCCCTCCCCTTATTAATAATAATTTTTTTTTAAAAAGGATATAGGTAGTGTGAGCAAGTTATGACATATTTAGTTTTCTTTCATTTTTTGAGTTGAAAGAATCATACAATGTTGAAACCCACTTAAATTGACCCTAAGTTCACATATGCATATACATATACTAATATACATATTAGAAATTCTCTTATCCAGACGAACTGTCCGAATTTAATCCAAATGTGCCTTGTGTCATCGAGCACTTTGTGACTGGTTGACGATGTGTTATATTTCATGGTGCCAATCGCACCTCGCCTGCTCACACCCAGTTTCCTCAATTTTTGTTTCATTTTTTGTTCCATCCTCTTCATGGTTGCTTATTTAACTCTATAAAAAATTATTTTCAAGTTTAGCTATAAATTCGAGAATTAAAAGTTCAATTTTGGAAAGAAAATGTTTCTGTCGATCGAGAGTGACTTAGATTATACTTTTGATTTATAGAAAAAGAGAGTCCGACAATAGATGTTAGCATTCGCACGAAAGACCAGATCATAAGATCCGAATAAGAGAAGCGCTATATATACAAAGTTTATACTTTTAAACCAAAAACTACCTTCTTCTTTTTTTTCGAAAATGAGAAACATGTTTGGAAATCCCATATTCTAAATCTTTTCAGACAATTGTTTGAATACGAGCCTCTTTAATGGTCTTTTGGTTTTAATGTTATTGGAAATGAAACGCATAAATATTTAAACATGGCTTAAAAATTCAGAGAGACTCGAAATTATTTTTGAAAAATAGATTTTGAAAGATGAGTCTTACATCATGTGTATTGTCCAAGGTAACATAAAGGTTTGTTAGGCTCTCAAAAATCAAATTAAGACTATCATTTGTCCTATAAGATACCTATATCAATGTTCTATATAAAAGTTTGGCCTTTCAACAAGTTAGCAATATCCCTTATGCAGCATCAACCATACATATAAAATTTTTTCAAGCGCGCACGTTCAATATTTTTTGTGAAATATACATAATTAATCATGTCATGAGTACCCCAAATGTGTTACAAATCGTTTTAATTTGATTCTAAAACAACTTATAAACATATAATTATCTCTAATAAAGTGCCCAATACATGATAACCATGCAATTTGGAGTCATTAACTTCCTTAAAAACACATGTGGCTGAGAAATTGGGGTGATAGGGTTGTGGAAGAGCAATGACATGCCATTGGTTGCGCGTGGAGAAAAAAGAAAAGATGCAATGCGGTCCCATGCAATGTGTTATGCGTCCTTCCTTGCAAAGAGAAATGGATGGGTGGACTAGTTTATTACACCAATTAAATGAGAATTAGATGGGAAAACATTGGGATTGGACCACCTCATCATCTCATCCCACACACAGTCCCTAATTTTGGGAACATCTTGCACAACTCTAGGCGCATCTATTCTCTCTCTCTTCAAATTGTGAAAAAACTCCCCGAATTTTTTGGTTCATGGAAAAACAGTACACCTACTCAGAAGAGTAAAAGAAAAGGCCAAAAAGGGGCCCTACCATTTTCACCGTTGTCCAATTACAATAGCTCTTATTTTTAGCTCTCTGAAAAAGCCTCGAACACCAACTCCCTTCATAGGAATCACTTCTTGGGATTCGATCCCCAACCCAACAGAGATTTTTCTTTGCTTTTCTTTTTTCCTTTTTATCATAAAATATCACATTACTTTTCCATTGGAATTTTGGTCTTGTGAGTTTTGATGTGCAAGATGATTATAGTGTACATTGATGTATAGTATATAATGAAATTTTTGTTCTTTGAATTCTTGTTTATTGGATTTTTTACTGTATATTTAATAATTCATCCGTTCTGTTTCATGTTAAACAGTGAACATAGTAAAGTTATCGTATTATGATTATGTAGAAGGAAAGTGAGTTTGGTTTTGGAAAAGAGCAGATCATGTGGCGGCTTGTAGTTTGTGTACTCATAGGCAAAGGACTATCATTACTTTGTTTTTCCAATCCCGGTAGGAGTAGAGTAAATCCATCAAAACAGAAGAATTAGTACTAGTACTTTGCAAGGTAGGTTGGGTTTAAATTGTTTTTAATTAAAGTTTTAATTATTTAATTAATTTATAATTTAATATTTGTTGGGTATGAAATAATTGAGGGGGGAGGTTATTAGAGAATTCTCATTCTAGGAAGTCTATTTTGGAGGTATTTATATCATGCTGCATTGACCCCCATTTGATGAGAGAGAGAGAGAGAGAGAGAGAGAGAGAGAGAGAGAGAGAGAGATGATGGAAAGGAAATGAAATGATGAACATGGTTAGGAGGTCATCATCAAGCCCTATCTGATCATATCATCTTCTTCTATTTCTGATCGATCGAGGAGATATATATTTGATCTCTCTTTCTTCCTTCCTAGTTCCTAGGTTGTTCTTTCATGGCTTACTTTGTTGGCTTATTAGGAGAAGTCTTCTCATAAAAAAGCAAAAGAACCTCCACACTTCTCCCTCCTCCCCCCTCCTCCATCCTCCTCCTCCTACCTCCTCAACCATCCACCAAAAACGTCCACTGCTTTTCTTCAACAACTTAAACTGTAAACCCCTCTCTCTCTCTTTTCTCTCTAATGCTATCAGCTTCCATATATATATTTCTTTCTTTCATCTGATCAAAAATATTTTGGAGCTTATTTTCATAAATTTGGATGATTGATCTTGAAAGTAGACTGATATTCTTCATCAGCTTCTGTTCTAATGGGAATCTAATTAGTAATTTTCTCTTTTCTTTTTGTGGCAGGGGATCTTGATGGAATAGTAATTCCAGAGAAAATAAGAGAGTATCTTTCAACCAAAAAAAAACAGTAAACGGAGAGAGAGAAAGAGCAAGAAAGAAGAAGAAAAGTTTGAAGCTTTTGTTTTCATGGCAGGAGAACTGCTGAGTAGTGAAGCTAACAAGTCAAGGAACAACATGGCTTCTTCCTCAGTTGGTGGGTTCTGCTACTCTGATGATGTCTCATCCAGCAATCCTACAACCACCCACTTCACCACCAATCATCATCAGATCCAAGACTTTGGGTCAAACCCTGCTGAGATCTTCAACCTCACCACTGGCATGGAGATGATAGGTTTCCCCAAGCAGCAAAATGACACTTCTAACCCTGCAGCGTCATCCATCTGGAATAAAGCTGGCTTCTTTGGCAAACAACAACAGCAACCTGATTTCACCACTGGGATTTCAGAAACCAGCACTGATCACCATCATCAGAACAATCTAATGGTTGGAGGACCTCCACATCATCATCATCATCAACAACAATCCAATGGTTGGCAAGAGAGTAATAACAATAACAGGTTTCTGGTGGATGATTCTTCTCTGAGGTGCGTGTTTCCATGTGAAGGAAATGAGAGGCCAAGTCAAGGCCTTTCACTCTCTCTCAGCTCAAACAATCCTTCCTCTATTGGGTTGCAGTCCTTCGAGCTCAGGCAGACCAATCATCATCAGCCACATCAGCAGCAAGATGGTGAGGATGATGATCACATGAGGTTTATGCAAGATGGGTTTTTGGGAAAAGCTGCTAATCATGCTTCTGCTTCTGCCTCTGGGGCAAGCAGTCATCATCATGAAGGGCTTTTCCAGCTGAGGATCTCTAAGTACTTGGGCCCTGCCCAGCAGCTTCTCAATGAGTTCTGCAGCCTTGGAACAAAGCCAACAACTGCTGATACACAAAAGCAAAAGCCCCACAAAAACAAACAGTGGGGAGAAAAAGAGGACAATGGAAGTACTAGCTCTTCACGAAACAAACAACAATCCAACATTTACTCCCTTGAATTTGTGGAGTTGCAGAAGCGAAAAACCAGACTGCTTTCAATGCTTGAAGAGGTAAATAATAAAACCCATCTATCTTCTTTTTTTTTTCAATTTCTCAATGCAAAGTTAAAAACTTTTTTACTGGGTTGTGATTGATTAATCCTTTCAATTAATACCCACAATTCAAAATTTAAAATTTTTTTGTTGTCAAGATTAAAACTTTGAGGTTTGAGATTCCCTCTCAAACCCATCTCTGGTTCTTTATTATCGTGATCATATGTGTGTTTTTTTTTAGGTGGAGAGGAGGTACAAGCACTACTGCGATCAAATGAAGGCGGTGGTGTCGTCATTTGAGGCCGTGGCAGGAGCCGGGGCAGCCACCGTGTACTCCGCCTTGGCGGCGAAGGCCATGTCGAGGCATTTCAGGAGCTTGAAAGATGGGATTGTGAGTCAGATTCAGGCCACAAGAAAGGCCATGGGAGAGAAGGACCCGGTGGCTCCTGGCACGACGAGAGGGGAGACTCCGAGGCTGCGGATTCTCGATCAAACACTTCGACAGCAGAGAGCTTTTCAGCAGATGAACATGATGGAAAGCCATCCGTGGAGACCCCAACGTGGTCTTCCTGAGAGATCAGTCTCCGTTCTCCGAGCTTGGCTCTTTGAACACTTTCTTCATCCGTACGTCTCTCTCTCTCTCTCTCACTTATAGAAGTAAACTACAAATTAGATTTTTGGGGAGAATCAATGTAATAAGAGAAGAAAGGAAAAGAGAAAAAAAAACAAACAGTCTGCTGATGTTGTTAGTGATGATTTTCTACTAGCTAACTAATCATCAATAAGGCAAGAGTTTATGATCATCAAAGGATATCTTGTGTGGCCTCAATCATTTTTGCAAATACAATACAAACTCCTTGGTTGTTTCTATCCACCTCCATTCAGATTCCAAAAAAAAAAATTCAATTTTTTTTTTTGTTTCATTTTATTTTCAATCATTTAATCAGTTTTCTTTTTATTGATATTTTTCCTTGGCCCCCCGGCCCCAAGCTCTCTATGTTGTATATTCCTTTGTGGGTCACTTGGTCTCTCATTCCCGATTTTCTAATATGCTCCTAAGTATCTTATACTTCAAGGTTTTTGACTATTCGATATTTAGTCAAATAAACAATGACGAAAATCCAACTGCCAATACTCGGAGTACAATAGAATTTTCACTCATTCTACTTCTTAGGAAAGAAAAAAAAACCCCATCTCTCTCTCTCAAGAAATAACAGTAATATATTTATTTGTTTATTTAATTAAGAAACACTGGAAATAAAGAAAGTAACAGAATGTTTGTGTGAAACTTGTTGCAGGTACCCGAGCGATGTCGATAAACATATCTTAGCCCGCCAAACGGGTCTCTCAAGAAGCCAGGCACGTCCACATCCTTCTCTTTCTCTAACCCTTCAATAATATAATTCAAATTTCTCCATCACTTAATTAATGTTATTATGGGGCATATCTTCTTAGGATCCGTAGTTTAGTTGAATAATATATTTGTACATAATAGTATATCACATATTCTAATGTAATAATGTATATTGTAATCCAAAATCTATGTCATCACCATTAATCATATTATATATGTGACGCCTTTTGTTGCTACCTGGATGTTTCAACAGGTCTCCAATTGGTTCATTAACGCAAGAGTTAGGCTATGGAAGCCAATGGTTGAAGAAATGTACATGGAAGAAACAAAGGAGCGTGAAAACAACATGACCTCCTCAGATGGCTTCGCGACCGATCCCAGCCAGCATCAGTCCCGGCCCGAAGATGAAAAACCAACACACGATCAACTCGTTCGAATAGACTCCGAGTGCCTCTCCTCCATCATCACCAACCCGGAGAAGAATCATGACTCTAGAAGCAGCAAGAATACCATCTTAAGTCACCACATGCACCCGCAGCAAAGTTTTGGGAGGGTAAATGAGTCTTTCGGAACCATGGAGCTGGATTTTTCGTCGTATAATCATCATCAGCAACACTCCGGAGGGACGGTTTCATATGCTAATGATCATCATCACAACCCAAATCAGGGTTTCAATGGCAGTGGCGGTGTGTCGTTGACATTAGGGTTGCAGCAGCACGGCGGAAATGGGGTGAGTTTAGCATTTTCTCCTGCCTCACAGAGCTCTCTATTTTACCCTAGAGATCACATTGAAGAATGTCAACCGGTTCAGTACTCGCTATTAGATGGGGAAGGTCAGAATAATTTGCCTTACAGGAATTTGATGGGAGCACAGTTGCTACATGACTTGGCAGGATAGAAGACGACAACAACAACAACAACATTTCTCAATCGGGGCAACTGCAAAGAGGTTCACTAGTAATTTTAATTTGATTTTGTGCCACAAGGATGGTGATGAAATGGTGATTATTGGTAATAGATAATTAAGTAGTTTAATTAGGTAATAATAGATGAATATATATAGCTAAATACTCCATACATACATAAAAGGCTATACTGGGTTAGACAACAATTATATGATGATCATCGTTTTCATGGTTAGTATAGTTTTTTTTGGGTCCTCTCTTTTTTAAAAAAAAAATTTTAAGGACATGTTTATTATCGGTAGGCTAGCTAATTTGGAATTGCCAGTGATTTGGCCCAAAGGTTATACGATTTTTCTTCTTCTTCTTCATTGTTTTATTACAAGTATTAGTACTCTCAGCTAAACGAAGAAAAAGAAAAATGATTTAAACTCGGAACACAGTAGGGTGAAGAGAACACAAGAACAATCCACTATTTGCAAGATTAAAAGATATTTTCCTCTTGTAGGTAGAATCTGCTTTTTCAAAGATTTAAGTAGTTAGAAATCTCTCTTTAATTGTATTTTTCCATTTGTGGTTGGGCTAATTAAGCTAGGTGATGATTGAACCGTTTGTGGCTCCTGTTTAAGTGAATATTTTTGCTTTTATCAGTTTATGTGGCTCTCTATGGAGGCAATTAAGTTTAGCAGCACAATTTGGTGTTGGGTCTTTATATAGTTTTTTTTTTTTTTTTTGGGAGATTAAGACAATTCCTCAAGGAAATTACAAAAAATATCGTGATCGTTTTTGTGTGTGTGTACTTGTGGTCCCTAATCCATGAGGCTCGTGAAAAGATGATATTTTTCATGCCAATAAGAATTGGTCACCTTTTTTTGATTTGTCAACTTGAATTGGGGATTGGTTTATATATATGCTTCAGCTTTTGTAAATGAAAAAAGGTGCTTTTATTAGCTGCCTTTTTAGATAGTGTGAAGGGCATTAGGGTTTTGGGATGCACCTACCCATTGGTTGAAGACCTACGTACACACCAATGAAATTCATTAGTTATGAATTAAACCACTCTACTCTATGTTGCATGCAGACTCAATACTTCATCAGTTCTATGTAAAAATGGATGCTGATGAATTCATGCATAAAATGTTAAAGATTTCTCACCAAATTATTAAGGGGTAACAAATAAGATATTTCAAAAGGATGTAACCAATAAGATGATGTATCAATTAATGTTAATATTTTAGAGAGACGGGTCAATCATCTACAACTAACTATACTGATATTGTTCTCCAACTTGCATCTTATCACCTGTGTAGTACAATAAGTGTGAGAGTTTTATTAAAAAAGTCATCAGTGTAATTAGATTTAGAACCACACAATTTAAATCATATATACATTTGTCAATTTTTCAATGTAAAACTCTTATATTCTTCAACAATTAAATCATACAAAACGAAACATTTGGAGGAAAAGGCTAATCAAGGAAAGGTAGTATGTGCGCGATTCAATCCCAATAATATATATAGTTGAAAGGTATATAAATATGCTTGATTATATTATTGACATGCAACAAGACGAATTAATCATGAGCATATGATCATGTGTTAAGTTTGTGAAGTCCCCTGGTTATTCTTTTGAGGCAATGGCCCCCAATTGAGTTAATTCTATGCTTTCTTATAGTTAATAGGGCAGAAAGATCATGGTATAGAAATGTTTTCCTTTCCACATGCTATATATGCATGATACTTACGTTCATGGGGTTTAAGAAGCTTATACGTACGTTCATGGGGTTTAAGAAGCTTACTTTACCCCCAAAATATATAAAATTACTTTGAACTCAAGATTTACGTAAACAAAGTAGAGACTGGATACCATTACTCCAATAATTATAAACTAAGTAATTTCGTTTTGAGAACTAAATGTACGATATGCTACAAAAACTAGCTCACATATGAGCGTGCACCTTGAACTGCGAGGTGCCTTTTAAATCCAACGGTTGCAAGGTTGATAAAATAGTGGTTTTCTCTGTTCTTATTGCAAGATATAGCTGTAAACTGAATACACATTGAAGACAATATATATCTTTTTGTTTTTTTTCTTTCAAAATTAAGATGTTGACTGGTGATCGACTAAATTGTTCACGAGGGCTTGTTTGTAAATCTCTTGGCTTTTCAAACACGTGTATTTAATTGTACATGTGATTCAAATGGTTATGATCTGTGAACATTATCTGAGACAAAGGAATAATTGATCAAGTTTTCAATTCCTGAAGAATGGTTTGGAATTCATTTTAAATGGGACCTATCTCAAGGACAGAGATATCAATTTAATTCATTTTAAATATATCAAGTTATTTTGTAATAAAATTGTACACCTGCTGAACTAATAGTTGTTAACTTGAAGACAATATCAGTGCGTGTTTTTTTTTTTTTTGACAAACGGTAGTGAGTTAAATGTTAGTTGTTGTGGGGGGAGGAGGGAGATCGGTGAAGATCAAACTCGCACTAAGATGCATAAGCATGATTACTTTTTGTCACTACGATAAAACATCATCTGTCAATATCAATGAGTGGCGGGCTGAAAACAGACTCGGTCATGTATAATCTTCTTATATTTCAGACCCAAATCTTAGCTCTTTAATTTGGAGTGAAAAAGAAAGAGTCTTCGGCTTAGGGCCAATCATGTACAAGCCCAGATTCATGCAGCACTTTGAATTCCAGACAGCCCAATCATCTGATACATGGGAGGACATGATATAGGTTAGGATTCACAGAAATTTAACAGTGATTCTCGCTTTACTATCCTCAAGTGTCGTAAAATTCACACTTTGCTATCTTTAGTTTTTTTCGTCTCACTTTCATACCTAAAGTTTGATTTTTCTGACACTTTTATACTTCCGTTAGTCTATCCATCAAGTGCTTCATTAACTGATAATGTGACAGATCTGTGGCCTACCAAATTTGTGTCACGTGGACAATAAACATTAGAAATTAATTAATTAATTAATTAATAAATAAATAAAAAGAAAAACATCCCCTTTTCTCTTCCCCCCTCTACGACTCCATTGCACATCCATCCCACTCCTTCCACTTTAAGCCCCCCCCGCACCAAATTCCTTTTTAACTTTGAATTTTTCAGTTTCTTTGGATTTGTTGTGTTTGATTTGAATTTGGTGGCCCGTGGGGTTGATTGTTTGGAGAATGAGAGTTTATTTTCTTCTTTATTATTTTATTGTTTTTTTCTTTAGTTTTTATATAATTTTATATTTTTTTAGTGGGCCAAAGTCTTGCCACTCCATCAGTTAACAAAAAACTTGACAGATAAACTAACGAATGTATAAAAGTGTCAAGAAAATTAAACTTTAGGTATGAAAGTGAGATGAAAAAAAATAAGTGTATCAAAGTACGAATTTCACAATACTTAAAAATAGTAAAGTGAGAACTATCCAAAATTTAAATCTCTTCTTTTCAAAAAAGAACAAATTACATCAATTCCTTTGTAATTTGGTCTGAGAATGGAGTGTTGTACATAAATTAGCATGTTTTTTGTTTTGTTATGTTTATGATATCTGGCTTGAATAACCTTCTCACTTTATTTAAGATGCACTATTTAGAGACTCTTGGATCATTTATTGAGTTAATGATATCATTTCGTTTGGGGGGAAAAGAATTTCCTTTGTATAAACAAAAGAAATCATACTACAGTTTAATAGTTTTTTTTTTTATTTAAAAATGATATATCTTAAATTCGACTTTCATAAACGACGAAACCAAATTATTGATGGCTCAGTTGTTTATCTTAGCCCAACTTCATTGTGGAGTCGGAATCAATTAAGCTAGCTAGCATTTGAGATTCATAGGTCAAGAATGAAGTTACAAGTAAAGTCTGTTACATTACTTTTTGGGTTCTCCGGATTACTAAAGATTTAAAAATTAAAATAATCAAAGTATCCTGTACTCCATAACACTAAAAAAGGTCCCAAATCTGGTAACTTTTACCAAGTAAAAGTAAAACTCAGCTGCAAAGAATTGTCCAAAGTTTTCAACTACCAAACACAACAAAAGTCAGGACAAATTGACAATTGATGTGCGTGGTGGAGCCATATAGGCCATGGATCAGACCACCACCCGGGGGACCCACCTCAATGCAACTCGTGAAACCCAAAAAACCTTCTCCGACACATCTCGGCTGAGACAACTAGGCGGTGGATTGGCCCATGAACAGATGGGCCCACTTAAGTGTTAAGCCTCACTCTCACGCTCACCCACTCCCACACCCAACACACATATATATTGCCTCACAAAAGGGAGAGAGACTTCTATAAAACAGATGTCACCGTAGTGTTTTGATCTATTAATATAATATTATGTGTCAAACTTATTTTGTATAATTTTGTATTAGTAACACGAGACGATACGGTAGTAATATACGCATTCCACGATAGCAATGGAAGGGTTTTGATTGTTTGTTTAACTTTAATCCACAAACCAAATGAAAATTCTCAACTTTTTAAAATTTTTAAACAAAAGTCAGAGTACTATTTTACTGGCATTACTAAATTGTATTTGCACATTCATGTAAAACAATATCAACCTTCGTGTTTTCTATGCACCGACACTTTGGTATAAATATTTGCTATTTTATCAAGGTATAAAGGGACACCAATATTTTGCCAATAATTTTTTGTACACTCATTTTTTTCTTTTGAGAATGTTTTTTTTTACCTTGTTCTTTTCCTGCAACACACCCATTTTTGTTTTATCTCATGGCTGTTTCATAATTTGTTCAATAAAAATAAATATTAGTGTGCAGTTAAAGACAACAGGTATGCATAAATCACTTTCCTTTTTTTTATTTCTATGATTATAGCGGACAAGCATTTATGTTTAGGTTTTTATTTGTCAAATGACACTAAAGAAAATCACGATACAAAAGTGAAGAAAAAAGAAATCACATGATGAAATTCCACTATACTCTTATGACATCTCAACCGTGGTAAGTAAACTTTACTAGCTGTAGAGGGGACACCACGTGTACTAACTGCATGCCAATTTGACAAGATTTCTCCTAAGATTACACTAGCACTTAACCTCCATATGGATTGAGCATTAAATAATAGAGGGGATGTGATGCCGTAAATCACACCAGCAGATGGGACACTCCTAGCGAGCCAGCGTGCTCTCCACACCTCACATGATGAACTCATGTTAAACAAGGTGTTGGGCCATTCCACTCATCATAGTAGATGGGCTCAGTAAGCTTAGTGAAAGCCCAAATAATCTCTACGAGTCCAGAAGGACTCGAAGATGAGATTAGCCCATCATGATCTTTAAGGGATAATAATCCCTATAATTATGGCCCAGACATAAGCCATGATCACCTATGTTGTTAAAAGTCATCCCTAAACAGGACTCCTACTTGGTGCCCTTCATCACGTCTCCTATAGTCAACCATCGTTGGCTAAATGGACGGAATAACACGAGGTTCATACCAAATACTTAGAGAGCCACGCGTTCCCTAATGAATCACCCTCAAGCCCATGCCAGTCACTATATAAAGGCATGATCATTTCTATGGAAAAGTAAATGTTCTTTAGCAAGAAACTCATAGTTTGTGATTCATTTGGTTAAGTCTAACTTAAGTATCAGAGGACCTTTAATCTCACACCAAAACTGGTGTTACAAGGTCTTATTTGTCTTTTCCTTTTTAGTTGCATGTAAACGAGAGAAATTTTACATTTGTGTGGATTCGTTCCCCACATCACTTGTAATTTAAATGGTTAAAAGCATTTGTGTATGTATTTGATGTCCTATATTTGTTTTTTCTCTCCCCAAATGTTATTTGTAATTAAAAACTCGTTCAGAAAAGGTATAATGGACTTCTCCATCCAAAGAATTAAAGGTTTGTATTCTGAAATTTAAGTAGTGATTTTTAATGTTTTTTTTTAAAATTGATTTTTAATGTTTAATTAGATCAATTTCATTAGGCAATGCTTTATCTCTTTTGACCTTTCTTAAAATTTAAAAAATATATATATATACACCCAAAGCGGATGTAGTGTACTAGTGTGATAGGCATTTGAGCTTTTTCTGTTTGCTTCAGTTGATGAGGTTAACGTTTGCTTGCCTCTTCAATCATTGAAGCATGCACGCATGCAGTGTGCTTCTGTTGACAGATCAAACTCTACAACTATCAGTTTGGACCATACTTCTAACAAGTCAATTTAGGGAGACGAGAGAGAGAGAGAGTTGAAGGATATCCTCCAATGATGAACTGTAACTTGTTAGTGATTCTTCTAAGATCGATCGAGAAATGTTAGAATCAATCGTGCACATGTATATCTAATAGGAGAATTTCTTGTATACTTTGAAGTATTTTATATTTTGAGTATTTAAACCGTTAGATTTTTGTTTTAAAATACCACAATCAAGATCTAATGGTTAAAACAGTCGAAATACGAAATACTCCGGAGCAGTAAAGAATTTTTGTATCTCCTCCAAATATACAAATAAAAGGCAAATTTAGAGTTGGAAATTATCGTCCAATCTGATAAGTGATGAAGTGTAACTTGATAGGGATACTTGCGAGATATATGCACCAGATCAAAAGTCCCAGAAATTTTCTTTTTCTTTGAATTCTGACATACCTTGTGGAGGTCTTACCTCCACAATCCACTAAAAGAATATTATCGTCTTGTAAAATTGATTAGTATAATTAAATATGATTTGGGCAGGCCCTAATAAAAAATTTCTGAAACATTGGCCTCTCTGCAAAAGACACGAGTAAAGTGTGAATATGTATTTAGATAAATAATAAAGAGACAATGAAGCACTGTTTCTCTGTTTCGTATTCTGAAATGTTCGGCAATCTCGAATACCATGTTTAGTAATTAATTAATTTTGACCATTGACCAAATATATTGTACAATCGATCCCAGCAGTATTTAAAAGTTCCCTTTTAGCACCTTAAAAAAGCATTATTAATTAATGAAAACAAATGAGCCATGAAGTATAACTTGATTTGGAGCTCATTTGGAAATACTTTTAAAATGACTGAAAATATTTTTAATAAAAGTGTTTTTGAAACCAATTTTTAGTAAAAATGCAAATAAATACTAAAAAAACACTTAAAGTACATCCTACAAGAAATACATAACTAGTATTTCTGACAGTAAGCACTTAAAGTGCTTTTAGAACCCAAAAACAATTCTACCAAAAACGTTTTCAGACATTTTAAAAACATTTACAAGCGAGCCCTTAATTATATTAGAGATATTTTTCAAAATATGAGCCAATACATTACATATTATAATATTAATAGAAGAACACTAAATTTTTTTTCTTTTTCTAATTATATTTAGACACGTAATGTGTCGATATGTATTTCGGATTATGGAAAAACTTCCCTCGTTTCATTTTGTAGTTGGCAACATGACCGACTTTATATTATTTTTGAGAGTGACACGAGATAAAAGAACATGCACGATACAACAAAATAAAGTGAAGAATAAAGATTGTGAAAAGGCAAAATGAAATTTGTCGTGGAGGGACCACTCAATTTCTCTAATTAAATTGTCACAAAATCAAGCTACTAGGCTCTTAGGATTGAAGAATTCCTCTTCAAAATATTTTGTGACTGTTTAACAAAAAATTTGTGCTTATAATTGTAACCGTTCATATTATAAATAACTCTGTAAATATCATTTATACAAAAAAAATCAATTTAAAATAAAGTCATTTATCCGATCAGTTGTAATAAATAAATAGATGATTTGTACTTATACGGTATTAGACAATTTGTTTTTATCCACCTTGATTATTAAACGATTTAGTATTTTATTGATTTTTTGGAGAGATGATTTTTACAGAATAATTTATAATATAAACGGTTCTAATTATAAGCATCAAATTCCGTGAATAAGTAACAATACATCTAGCGGAGAAACTCCTCATCATTCTTTGAGGAGCATATATCAAATAAATACAGATCCAGAATTTTAAAATGAGTTAGGATAAATTTACCTCACGTATAAGAGGTGGGCTATGCTAGGATTTAGGTTGGGACAGGTGTTAACTAGGACTATATGGGAGTAGGCTACAGTGCTCGCAAGCATTGAATGCTCACATCGATCTCACCATTAAAAGGAGAGAGGAGAAAGGAGAGAGGGGGGAAAAGAGGGTGAGATCGGTGTGAGCATTCAATGCTTGCGAGCACTGTAGCCAGTCCCGACTATATGATATTATTTAAATTAAAAGCTCGGCTCGGCCACAGCCTATACATTCCGAAATTTCTGTGGTGCTCAGTCTCACTTCATAATACGACCAATGCACGGTCGATACCCCTTCACATATCATCCAACGGCTAGAAGAAATTGCCTACTTTTGAGGGCTGGAAAACCGGATGACCTGAAGGAGTAAGTGGAATGTCGAGGTGGAGTACATGCCTTTGAAGTCCACGTCACCTGGCGATGGCAGCTTAACTCTCTGTCATCCATTTTCTCTTCCCTCCCGTCACTCTCTCTCTTAGTCCTTTTCTTCGATCACTCTCTCTTCCAATCCTCCTTCTCTCAACGGCGCGGGCAGCTGAGACTGGTTCTTTACAAAACTGGTTCAAGCGGGCGAGATCAGTCAGATGACGAGTGCAGGAGATTCGATGCAGAGAAGCGGCAAGTTTTTTTCCTGGGTTTTAGTCGGAGCAGCGGCGGGTTCCATGGACAGCGACGGATTCCATTCAAGTAGCGAAGTCGTGATTACGGGGCGGGGATGTGGGTTTTGGGGATTCTTCTTCAAATTCTTCTTTGAGGGTGTGTCTTGGTTGGTAAGGACGACGGAGACAACGATTTGGGGAGGTGGGTCTACGGCGATTTGGGGAGGCAAAGGAAATGGATATGGTGGTCTTGAGTGGGTTTATCAAGCCTTTTAGCCTAATGACAATAGGATTATCAAGCCTTTTAGCCTAATGACAATAGGATCATCAAGCCTTTCAGTCAAAACGTATACTTCTCTATTTCAAATATCTAGTCCAATTTCTTGATGTACTTGGGAAGAGGTGTGGATGACTGAGGAAGTGGGCGCCAAGGCCAAGACTGACGACGATGACTGAAGGAGGGTTCAGACAGACGATTATTAAGCAACGTGTCAAAACCTGCAAGAGACACTCGTCGATGGGCCTCACTTCCAACAATTCACATGTTGACACGTGTCATTTTCTTCCATAGTTTACTATTTTATTTTTTATACAAAGTTTAATCAAGTTACGAAAGAAAAAATACTATTCATGAGGGTTTGTATGATTTTAAAAATTCAAACGATGATGTAACTATCATGAAAGAGTTTTTGCATATTTTTTCATATTTTTTGTATTTGTAAATTAATTATTATTAATTTTCAACTCTTACTAAAAATATTGTTCATGAGAGTTTGTAAGGTTTTAAAAATTCAAACGATGATGTATCCATCGTCAAAGCGTAGAAGATCCGATCCGAAGTGTTTGCATATTTTTTTTCAAATTTTCATAATTGTAAATTAATTATTATGATTTTTTTATTAATTATGAACTCAAACAAAAAAAAATTAAATAATTCATAAATAATTAATTTACAACTGTGATGTCACAGCCCATACCGGGAAATAATATTATTTTATTCCCGGAGGTGCAAAATGACGATTTTGCCCTTAGTTGACCTTTCGGTTGACTTTTGTGTCGTAACTCGTACGACGCTTCCACTTGTATTTTCTTGTCGTGCTCGTCGCTACGAACGCGTAGACGCGAGCGGGACGTCGTTCGGAGTTCGAACGAATGTTTTACGGACGTTAATCTTTTAACGTTCTGTTGATTGGACTTGTGTTTTGAATTTGGGCCTTGGGCCTTGAACCCAGTAAACTTGTGGGCCCAGCCCACTGTCGCAGTCTCTATCTCCTTCTCACTCAATCTCTCTGTCACTCTCTGTCTCTCAATCCCTCACTCTCTCCCTGCAACCCAAACCACACCCAATTACTTTAGGCACCCCGAGCCACCACCACCACCCTCGATCCTACCCCAGCTCGACCTCACACTGGTGGACTTCATCACCATCATCATCTTCATCCTCGAGCAAAACCCGAGCCTCGTGAGCCCAGAAAACCCGAGAAAAACATCGAACCCAAAACCTGCAATTTTTCCGGCGAGGCTTTCTTGGCCAACCGCCTCGATCCAGGCCTCGATCGAACTTTGAATCACCACACTTAGACTCCTGGGAGCCTTGGGATTTCAGTCCAGGCCTTGCATGCCCAGTTCGAGTCGAGTTTGACAGAAACCAAGTTTGGCCGGTTCTTTCGAAGCAAATTCCGGCCACCTCCGGCCAAAGATCGGCCTCCAAATGGGTAAAATCTCATTCCCCTCATTCCCAGCTTCAATTTGACACTTGAATCGTGAAAAATGGTTGTGATTTGACTAAGTTACAGGCTCTTGAAGATTCCCGGCCAAAAATCCAGTTTCCGGCGAAGCTCCGGCCGGCAGACGGCGGCCAAAAAATGCAAAGGTCACCGGTGGGCTGACGTCAGCCGACCCGGCCCTGACGTCAGCAAACCGGTGATGACGTCATCAACCCGGTCCAAACCCGGTTTGGACCGGAATATTCCAAAGGTATATTCTGTCCGTTAAACTTAACGGCGTTAACGGAATATTCTAACGCCGTTAGAATATTCTGTTAACTCTGACGGCACAGTAACGGCGTCAGTCACCGGCGCGTGACCGGCGCGTGGCCGCGCGTGGTGGACTTCCACCGGCGCGTGGCCGCGTGTGAAGGCGCGTGTGACCTCACAGCCGCGCGTGGCGGCACGTGAGGCCAAACTGCAGCGTGTGGCAGCGCGTGCGACGGCGCACGGCAGCGGTTTTGGGGTTTCCGACCCCGAAACTCCGTTTTCGGGTTTCCGAACGCCGTTTTCTTCGTAATTTCGTGTACTTTACTAATTTGTGGGTTTTAAAAATAGGTTTTGGCAACCCGTGGTGTTCGGAGGACGTACGTTTGGACTTCCCGGCTTCGGTATTTGTGAGTGGGCCCTTTCCTTACCTAAACTAAATGTTTTACATATTTTAAATATTAATTTGGGTTTTTGCTTATACTTTTAAATTGTTTATTATTACTACTTTGTTAGCAAACCTTAATTTATGCCTACACTATTATTATGACTTAAGTTGGTATTCATCTTGTATGTTGGTAGACCTTGTATTTCATGGCAATTACTTGGTTTACTAGATCGTATCGGTATTGCGTTAGGCCATGGAAATTAGTGGGCTTTGGCCTACATTTCCATTTGGGAATTTCACCAGTAAATTGGTGATTTCCGTATTATCTTTGTACGCGTATTGCTTGTATCGAACCATCCCTATTTTAGGGGGTTTTAGGGAATTAATTGATTTTGTGCCTATTTGTGATTATGGGTTTTATACCTATCTGACGGCCTTGGGCCGTATTCGGGTGAACCTTGAAAATAGTAATTTTCTACCGTATTTTTGGGTTCACCTAGTTTACCATTAAGTTGGTATTTCTATACCTTGGTACCCGTGTGGCGTATTCTTGGTATTTCACGTATTATAGTTGTACGCTTGGTATTCCGGGTACGGCATTCGAGAATACTTTATTTATTGATTGTTTAAAGATTATCCCAAAAAGGGAAATTACCTCACTTTGTTTTAATTATAAATACTCCGTGGCATGTTTTTGCACGCTCAGCCTGGGAGGCTTACACGATGTTGATTGTACTGTCCCGGGCCAGGACCAGCCTTCACGTGATTGTTCACACGCACCGATACGCTCACTATGGATCCATAGTAGGTGCCAGCCTATTCTAGGTCGCATGGGCGACTCGAACTTGTTGTGATGCGCTTATGCGCCAGCTTCACGTGATCGTAGTACATGAGCGTACCATTATTTATACACCCAGCCTGTTCATGACAGAATATATATGTATGAACTCGTGTGTCTGCCCTGCCTAAACGAGCGTTTATCTTATAGTTGGATTGTGACTTATCTCTGATTTTCCTTGATGCCACGGATACTTCTATTTGATTTACTGGTTTTTCCGTATAACTTTATTTTACGAACTTTTGTTAAAGTATTTTCATGCCGAACGGTAGCTTCCTGCCGTTTCGGACGGTAAGTATATTTCCGTACTTACCTTGACTTTCTACCTACTATTATAGTACGTTTTCAAGAACAGTTTTCCGAAACTTTGTACTTGTTTCACAGCGAGGGGCTACTATTTTCAGAAAGGAAAGGTTTTTACAAAAATAACTATCTATGGCCCACTCACCCTTCTGTTTTTGCGCCCCTCCAGGTTTAGTGGCTAGAGCTGTTGACGTCAAGACCCGGTGGTGTGAAGATGTTTAGAATTCCCTTTATTTGTAAATTTTCAGTACTTCGTATTCGTACGATAACTGTTGTTTATTTATTAATTCTTTACTCCGTGCAAATTTTGTATTTACTACTCATTAATTCATTCAAATATTTCTTATTACATTCAAATTGGCTTTCGTCACCCTACGTGGTGTCGGCCAGCACACTCGACTTTTGGGTGTCCACGTGTACATCCGGGTCGGGATGTGTCATGTGAAAAATGTGAAACAAATATGAAAACGCTCGTGATCGCATCCTCTATACTTTGAATATGGTTACATCATCGTTTGGATTTTTAAAACCCTCATGAATAGTGACTTTTTAAGTTCAAAATTTTGAAAATTCATAATAATTAACGTACAAGTGTGAAAAATATAAAGAAAATATACAAACGCTCATAATGAGAAGCTCTACCACTTTTGTGAAGGGGTCAACTCTAAAATTCGACACCATAATCCATGACCTCTAGATTTATATTTTAACCGTCGATTGTCATTTATGTTTACGCTCCATTATTCTCACTAGATTTCCTTTTTTAGATTTTCTTTTTGAAAAACATGATCTTTTAGTGGGATGTTAAAAGATGAACGGTTCAAATCGTTGATATCACATTCATACTTTTACGAGTAGTGAAAATATAGCTCGGAGTTTATAAAGTTTCTAGAAACTACATAACAACAACTTATATTTCAACTCCGAAATTCGACACCATCATCCATGAACACTAGAATAATAGTGAATCGTTGATTGTGGTTTACATTTAAACCGTATTATTCTCACCGGATTTCTTTTTTTCAAAGTTTATTTTTTTTTTAAAACATGATCTTTTAGTGGATGCAAAAAGATGAACGGTTCGGATCGTTGATATCATGTGCATAATTTTAGGGTTAGTGAAAATATAGCTCGGAGTTTATAAAGTTTCTAGATACTATATAACATCAACTCATTTTTCATTTAACAGTAATACATCAGAATATGCTATCAACGATCTGAACTGTTCATCTTTTTGCATCCACTAAAAGATCATGTTTTAAAAATAAAAAAAAACTTTGAAAAAAAGAAATCCGGTGAGAATAATGGAGCGTAAATGTAAACCAAAATCGACAGTTAAAATATAAAGCTAAGGTTCATGGATTATGGTGTGGAATTTTGAAGTAGACCTTTTTACGAAAGTTGTAGATCTTTTCATTGCGAGTGTTTGTATATTTTTTTTACATTTTTCACACTTGTACATTAATTATTATGAATTTTCAAAAACTTTCAACTCTTTTAATAACACTATTCAAGAGGATTTGAAAGGTTTTAAAAATCTAAACGATGATGTAACCATCGTAAAAGCGTCAAGAATGCGATCACGAGCGTTTGCATACCTTTTTCACACTTGCAAATCAATTACTATAAATTTTCAAAATTTTGAGCTACAAAAAAAAACTAGTCACGAGGGTTTGTAGGGTTTTAAAAATTCAAACGGTGATGTAACCATTGTCAAAGCGTAGAGGATGAGTTCACGAGCGTTTGCATATTATTTTCGCATTTTTCACATGTGTAAATTAGTTATTGTGAATTTTGTAATGTGCTTTGGTATGTTTTAATTATTAGGAAATATTAATTCACATTATACCTTCCAAGCCCTCCCAGACATACTTTTAGTGACATAATAATTACGCAGAAACAGTAGCTAAAAAAATATGAAGAATCTTTAGCGACCGAACGTTCTTTGAAGATCGTTACAAAAGACAGCTTTTATGACCAAACATCTGGAAAAGTTATGCAACATTTTTCATGAATTTTTTTTTTCACTTTTTGAGTTCTTAAACCGCTCAAATCACAATGTAGGTCGATTACCTCCCCCAAACTTATTCCAAAACATCATATTCAACATTCTAAACATGTTTTCAACATCGAATTGGCTTAAAAAACATCCAAAATTAAATTAGGCAATCATTTTAAATTCCTTGCCGACCCTCCTCTGTCTGTCTTCTACCTCTCTCGACCCAGACCCAACATCACCACCCACCACCGGCGAAACCCAAATAAACCTCCACCACCACCAAACCCCTCCTCATCCCCCCACTCGCATGAGAACCGTCCCCACCTTCTCACGTGGGAACGCGAGTCACCAGAGGCTCTAAAGACGCAAGTTTAAGAGGCCATGGATTTTCTGAGGCTCAGATCGACTGCATCTTCTGATTAAGACACCCCCATCTGCCCACCGCCTTAGTTTGACTAGCGCATCAGATCATTAAAAAAATTCGACCACTTCCCAGCAGAAATGACGAAGGCGGGGGAGACGACAAGAAGCTCCGGCTGCACGATCTGGGGGTGATGGTGAAAAGAAAATGGAGAAGCAGAGGACGAGAGAGGGAGAGAGTGACGATGAGACTGAGGGAGGGGTGGGGAAATAGAGAGAGAGGGAGAAAGTTTTCTGTTTTTGCTGACAAAGGCTGAATGGTGGGATCCATTTATAACTTGCTACCTCCTACAATTTCTTTTAAACCGGTTGATTTAATTAAAAAAGAATGGTAGCATGTAGTAGCATGCAAGTAGTTCCTTTCTTGAATACAACTCGAAGTCTGGGTCACATCGAAAAATTCTTAATGTTATGTATCATCAGATATTATAGAATGACGGACAACTCAGATTGATTCATGTGTAATTTAACGGTTAATATTAATTAAAAATAATAAAAAGTGGTTGTATTTAATAGTACGAAGTATTAGAGCAATATTCAAATCACATCACATAACTGGGATAACCCTAAACTTTGGTAAAGTTTTGGTGAATGTTCATGTAGTCCTACTGACAACAATTGCTTTGCTGCCTTTGAATTTTCAATTCATACTTATGGAATATTGATTAATAACTTCAAAAAATCTTATGATCGAAATTACACCAAAATTAACCGAATTTTACTAAAGTTTGCACTAAAATCTATATTATTGAAACATAAGGAACTTTACTAAAGTTTGCAGGAAAATTCTTCAGTGGTACGTACCATTCAATGGTACGGCCATTGAATGGTCCAGATTAATTTGCAGCGGGTCCTAAATGAATCTTAGACCATTCAACAGTACCATTGAATGGTACGTACCATTGAATGGTACGTACCACTGAAGTTAAACCCAAGTTTGCATTGAAATCTATAATATTAAAACAGAAGGTTTTATAGTTATTATTTATTAAATCTCCAAAATTTGTCAAATATTGCACCGGATACCAACGTTTTACCGCAATTATTAATATTGCCATAATATCTCTAAATTTTCAGAGAAACTTTAAAAAAGTGAAAATATATTGCTTCACCTCCTTTCGAGAATCAACAACCCCTTCTACGGATATATAAAGAAATATTTTGGTAAAACAGAAATATTCAGTTCGTTTGAAAGTGTTTTTAAAATGACTGAAAATATTTTTGGTAAAATTATTTTTGGGTTCCAAAAACACTTGCATTTTTACTAAGAATTAGTTCTAAAAATATTTTTATCAAAAATGCTTTCAATCATTTTAAAATCACTTTCAAACAGACTCATCAAAACGGGTCAAACTTCAGTGGTACGTATCATTGAATGGTACCTACTGTTAAATGATTAAGATTCATTTAAGACCCACTGCAAATTAATCTAGACCATTCAATAGCCGTACCATTGAATGGTACGTACTACTGAAGATTTTTCCCATCAAAACTTTTGAATCAAAATATTTAACTGTCTACATCCCTAGAATACGTCACCCATGGAAATCCAGTTCCTCTCAAATTGGTCACACCACTCACCACCATGTCTAAAAGTGAAGCAAACATAACAAGCACATGGGTCCAAAAGATCTACCATCATAAAATTCACACCAAAATATATTTTGGGGAAAAATAATTATAAATTGAATAATAATTTAACTGCTGCTCAGAGACAACTGTGGAATGTTATAGCCTACAACTTTTGTACATGAAACATTTTGTTTTTGTCTTTCCAATGATTGTTTTGGCAGTGGACTCCCCCAAAAGACACAAAATTTGGAACTTAAAAGATAACAAATTAAGAAATAATTAAGCCTAAGAATAATCAATTGGAGGAAAAAAAAAACGGGGGGGGGTTGGGAAAGAAGCTGCTTCAAATTCCTAAATTTGATCAAATGGTGGGTGTTTATATTTCACTGATCTCACCCTCTTTACATAAACCAACTTCTATCACCATGGTCCCCTTCTTCTTCGAGTCCATGATCCTGCAACAATTTCGCCTCGGAGACTGCCGAAAACACACCCAAAAACAAAGGAAATGAAAACGCGTTAGTCATCGTTTTTGTTTCGGTCGTATCACGAGATAAAGTGGTGGTGGTGAAGTGTAGTGCAGTGGTGATTAGTGAAAACAGAGGAAGGAGTAAAGGTCTTGAAAAGTACTTACCCTATCCCATAGCTGCGGGTCGGGCTTCTTGTGAACCTCGACTTTGTCGAGATTAGAAGGATTAGCCATCTTCCACTTGCAGTGGGGATGAGGGGTACGATGCTGGACATACTCGCTGATTGTCGAATTCGTTGTAGCATTAAACCTTGCCTTTGACAAGTAATAGACAAAAGGTTTTTGGCACGGGTTTCGGCTAACTGGACGAGTGTTGAATGCATATGCTGTGTAATCTGCTCTTCTGTACCAATTCAAAAACGTCCGGGATGGCATTTCCATCTCGCGGGGTGAAAAGACTCCCCGGAAAATTTGAACAGCAAAGCCCCACGAAACTGAAATGGTCCAGCTCTTTGACTTGTCGTAGCAGATGGATTGTTGCATGATTCCTGCTGAGTCCAGCTTCACTGGTACAAAAAGCCTCTGAAGGGCTTGAATACGGGTCACATTGGGGAAGATGGGCTCGACCACATCCAGGTGATGCATTGTTACTAAGGGTGCCACTGGGTGTGCTGCAAGGAGCCCGAACAGGTTTCCGTACACATCATACTGAGAGCCATTGTTAAGAAAGAAACGCACCGTAAGTTCACACCAAATCTATCTAAAACAATCTATTATTCAACCATAAAGAAAAAAAAAGAATATTACTAAGAAACTAATATAGAAGTGAGACTGCTATTAATTCACACTCAACCCCTAAAACTAGAACAACATTGTGGAAACAGCAGCGGAGGATCTGCTCTATTAGTACACATAATGGAATAACTCTTAGCGAAAACTCGAAAATTATACTCGATTTCTTTTAACCAAGGCATACCCAACTAAATGCCAATGCTACTAAATGTTTCACAATTTGTGCCGTGCGGGCAACAGAAGTAGGACGGCTTGAGAAAGTAACCCGTGAGGGAGGAGAGATTAGTGGCTTGAAAATGAGGGGTCCCATATTACCATTTTAGAACAAGATGTTTAACCTAAACCTAGATTCTCCTAAAAAATTAAGTAACAAAAATTAGGAAATACAATCGCACATTCATTAATGAACTGCATTGCCAAAACTAAACCTACATTCGTTCGAAGCAACAATTATATTGGTTTAACCTAAAGCTTGCAACAATCCGGCGTCGTCTGCTGTAATTCTATGCCAAAATTGAGCTTAATCAATCAATGTAAAAAGATTATTGGAAAATTTTTATGTAAAAAAAAAAGGACCACAAAGTTTTAACCAATTGGGGGTTGGGTAAAACTGAGGCTTTCACTCATTCAATGTTGACAGGGCACTGCTCACTCAGAGAAGGAGCGTGACATACACGGACAGCTAACGCTCGTGGGGGATGCGAAATTGTGAAATTGTGAAATTGTGTAGTGAGCTGTGAAACAAACCTGGTCTAACCCTTAATACACGTGGGGCCCATCCCGTCATCTACGTAACCGAGCATTGACAACATTGAGCAAATCACCCGCCTAAGTTAGATCCCTACCTCGGATGTTCTGTTTTTATAGACCCATTTTACGGTCTAGTGAACCGACACAACGAACCGGCCCAATCAACTATTCGCCGAGACCGGAAAGTAACGTATCGGGAATTATCGAACTAAGAAGATGATTAAACATTAATTAACTAGATAATACTTAATTAATCAAGGAACATTAATTAATTGTAGCTCCAGAACTCAATGCAAAGACTCAGAGCCAAGCCGACACTGACCCAATTCTTGTTTCGGCCGAAACTCTAAGTTTCGGACGATGCCGGGTGTAATCTCTAGTTTCCATTGCAGGAAATCGAGCTAGGTTTTCAAATTTGGAAAAACCCAGATAAAATCAAGTCAAATTACGACTAATTAAAGCAAAAACAAATCAAATTAAGCACCCGCCGACAGATTAGAGTACGGACCTGGTGAAATCCGAGTTCTTTAGTGAGTGGGACGCCGAGTTCCGCCATGCACGCCTGCATTCGGTCGTCAGAGCCGTACAGTCCGGGGTACCTCTGAATGCACCGGTCCTGCATTTTGCTCAGCGCCATGGCCAGCGGGTAGCTGATGGCGAAGCCACCGCCGCCGTAGGCCATGCCGTACGAGAAGAAAATGTTCTGCAGGTGGCTTTCCGATAAGCTCCCGATATAATAGTACTGCGTGTGGTCGTACTTCCTCAGGACCCGGACGAGGTTGTCGGTGATGAAAACGGTGTCATCGTCGCCCATCACGAACCACCGCACGTCCTTGAGGCCAAGACGCAGCGTTTCGCTCACGATCCTGGATATCCGAATCGCGGAGCGGTGGCCCTGTTTGTTGGTGTAGGCGAAGCCGGAGGTGTCGCCGGAGATTTTAATAGGCGGGAGGGCGGCGCGGGCTTCCGGGTTGTTATCCTCTACTTCGCGGTCCAGCCAGACGATGCCGCGCATCGACTTGGGCTTGTACCAGAGCTTGATGTAGTTCTTCCTCTGTTTCCAGAGCTTGGCGGAGGCGGCAATGCCGAAAACGATATCGTTTATCTCCGTCGGCTGGTTTGCTTTATCGGGTTTTTGGGTTTTGAGCTGGAGAATCTGGGAAGTCCGATCTTGGGCGGTGGTGGTGTTGGCGGAGGAGGAGGAGGAGGAGAGGCGGAGAGGGGTGAATGGGTCGTTGTCGTCGGAGCAGGCGGCGCGTGAGGTGGAGACGAGCTTGAGAGTGTAGACGATGTAAGTGAGAGAGACGAAGAGGATGAGCCAGACAAGAAGTTTAGGGGTGGCTCGAGATTGGGAGCCGGGTCCAGGAATTGGGGTCCCTGTGGAGCTCCGCATCTGATCCCAAATCACTTTCTCCTGATCTTTCTGGCTCGCCTTCATTTTTCTCAAGTCCCTCTCTCCCTCCCTTTTCACTGCTCTCTGTTGATTCAAAACAATCAGAGGTTTTGCAGCATTGGGTTTTCAAAACGGTGCTGGATTATGGGGAATATTTGGGTCCTTTGGGAACCCAGTTGGGGGGAATGAATGGGGGGTTCAGATCTCTCTGGAATTTTCAATCAGTGGTGGAGAAAGATTGGGACTTTTTGGTGGAAAAATTGGGGATTGAATGGGAATGGGGGAGACCCAGTTGGGGGATTTGGGGGCGCTAGGAGGTTTGGAATTGAAGAAAAACAGAGTGAAGAGGAAGAAGATGACGATGGTGATGGTGTTGGTGTTGCAGAAGAGAGGTAAAGGCGAGAGCTTGCATTGCTGCCGGGTTGCACAATACTCCACATCCCCGTATAGAGCTGCACTCCCAAATATTAAATCTTTATTTTTTCTGTTTGTTTTCTATTTTTTATTATACTTTTTTTTTTGTTTAAATTGTTTTTTTTTTGGGTTAATATCAGAATTTGCCCCCATAGGTTTTAAGGTTTTTTCACTTTGGACTTTCACTCCTTTTTGGTCAGAAATTGGTCGTTTTTCAATGTATGCTTATAATTACATAAAGTGATTTTCATTACAAAAGCTAACTGAATGACATGTGATTATTATTTTTAGGGTTTTTGGATAACCCATCTACTTTGACAAGTCTTCTACTATTGGCATGTGATCTGTCTAAAAATGAGTATAAACTAGGAATAAAATTAATCACGCATAATCAACTTATCTGATTTGAAGCCTACCTTCAATAGTAAACAACTTGGTTAATCTAAGTACTCATTTTATTGTTACATTGATTTTGAGCTAGTCCAAACTATTTTCTTCTTGACATAATTGCAACAATAATCTGCTCCAACCAAAGAATCAGCTGAATTGAGTTATACTAACCACTAATATCCTGTCGAATTTTGTAACTCACATGTCACATTGTCCTCATTTGACATATTTTCAAAGTTCTAGTGGTCAACTTAGGATGAATAAAATTGAGGGCCAAAGTAAAACCACCACTAAAATTCAGGGGCCAAATTTGTAATTACATTCTTTTTTTTATTTCTCATTTGGGTCCCACTAGAGTAGAGGGACATGGTGATTCAATCTTGGGTTGGGTTAGGTCACTTGCTTTTTGGTTTGGATCAGAGAGATCAGAAACTAGGATTACACGTATCCAATGGCCTGAAATTTGTTTTGTACACTATTCTAATTATTTAAGTACACTAATCATGTGGCTTGTCCTGACCCTAGTGGCTTGATTGCAATTACTAAGTAGCACTAGGCTTTTCTTTTCTACTTTTGGTATATTTAATTTTTTTAATTTATTATTATCTTTGATTTTTCAGGGTAAAAATTCTTGGATACTCCGGAGTACGGAGTACTCCGAATTTTTTAACCGTTAGATATTAATTTTTATATTTTAAAACAAAAATCTAATCGTTAAAAAATTCGGAGTACCCCGTACCCCGTGGTATGCAAGAAAGACTCTTTTCAGGGAGAGATGCTACTCAAGCAGTAATTTCTCTTGTTCGCAAGTCTTAAACTTCTGTTTCAATTAGTAATTTGCATTTTTTTTCTTCTAAACTAATTAAACAAAACGAAGACAGATGTATCTTTATACCACCTAAAATATACTAAAATTAGCTAATAATACTTTTGATCATTGTAGTTAGATCTTATCTGTATAGTATATATATTTTTGTAACTATGAAAATTTGGACACAAAAAAATTCGAGTTTACATCTGGCAAATTGAGTCATTTCTATGCACATCACACTATTACAAATTAACAAACTAACTCATCAAAAGCACAAAAAATGGTCTTCGTAGACTGCCGTGACTTCGCCACTAGCTGATTCCTTTTAAAATAAAATAAAAATAAAAAATACAAAAAAGAAATAAAATAATTTAGATATCGAATTGCAATTTGTTTAAAATGAGAAATGACTTCTAGAAAAGAGCTAAATATTTTTCTAAAATAAGTACAAAGAAGTTTAGACTTGCGAGGAAGACAAATTGCTGCAACCAATTCAAATTAATTCGTTGTACTTTGACACATCTCGATCCTGACACGCCAGGTGTCGGGAAGTGCTGGCCGACACGTGTTAAGTGACGAAAGCCAATTATGCATGTATAAGTGAAAAAGTGAATAGATTTAGAGTTGGAAGCGGAAGTCGGAGTGCGGTGAAGGGTAAAACCCATTATTACTGGGGCATAACAATCAGAGCATAGTAAATAGTACAAGGAATATAAACATTCACACCCTCGTGAGGATGAATAAGTAGTAATTAATTAAAAGTAGGAGCAAATCCTACATAATCTGAAGACATTGTCTAAACTCATAAATGTTACTAATTAAACTAATTAATTAAATCTATCCCTTGTTTGCTCAACACGAACATCCGAAAACACTCCGTAAAATACCATACGTACTGCCCCTAGGTAGTACACGTCGTCACGAGTCGCCTCGCGTCGATGAAATTGAAAAATAAGGTCCCATGCGCGGCCCACTCGTGGCTCACGCGCCAATCAACGCGCCGGTCAACTGACGGCGTCAGTTGACGGCGTTAGATTTAACTGAATATTCCAGCATCTCCGTTAGATCTAACGGAATATTCGTAACGCCATTAAAAGGAATATTCCCTGGAATATTCTCGGTTACTAACGTCATCGCCCCATATGGACCCGTTGCTAACGTCATCGCTGACGTCAGTGGCCGGTCACCGCTGCAACTTTTTTCGGCTGCTGTCTGCCGCCGACCAACTTGCCGGAAAACTGGGAAATTTTCTAAAATTCTTAACTTCTTCATTTCTTGGCCAAATTTTACGTTCTTTATACCAAAATGAAGCTAGAGAGGAGTAGAATGACGATGTACCTTTGGTTTGGCCGTACAAGCTTGGGAAATAGCCTGTAATTGCCTCGAAAGGCCACAGGTACTGTAGTTTCGTCGATCTACGTCAAAACTCAACCAAATCAAGCAAACAACATATGAAAATTCATCTACTCGACGAGAGGAACCAAATGGTGGTAGTTAGAAACCTCACCTCAGTCTAGAATGGTGAGAAAATCGCCAGGAAGGTCCGGTTCTTCCGTGAGTTTTTCCCGTCAAACGGTTGGGAGTTTGGACGAAAGGTTTGCACCGTTGAGTCCAGGGCGTCGAGACGAAGATGGTGGTGATTTTAGTTCGCCTCGGTTCAACCGGTTTTCGTCGGCGTGCACTATGCACATACGGTGAGAAAGAGAGAGACAGAGAGAAAAAGAGAAATGAAATAAAAATAAGGATAAGGGAAAAGTGACAGGGAAGAAGAAGGAAATTGAGATATTTTGGGTTTTGGGGTATTGTGCACCCACCAAAACAATAAGATCACACGATCCCGTTTATAAAATAATCACGCACGTGTCCAAAATATCCCCTGAAAATTATTTTATAACAAACTTTTTACGGGATGTGACATACTTAGTTTAATTAATTTGAGTTCATAATGTTATATTGTATCTAATCAAATACATCGCAACTAATACTTTTACTCCACATAAAAATAAAAAACTAATACTTTTACGATTTATGCTAAAACATTGTATTTGATCATTTTCTTAAAAAAAAAAATGTTAACCAAATGAAAACTTAATTATAGTTTACTGCATCTCTATACTTTGCTCACATTTTTTTTTGGTGGTTTTAATTTATATTTTGTCATAATTGTTCATTGACAATGTAGGTTATTATATATAATGAAACATTAATGGTTAACTTAGTTACTTCTGAATACCAAATCCAATAGGATTACTGAAACAGGTAGATGATGTAAAATAAAATCAAGGGGTTGCTTGTATTGGACATTAGAATCTATGAACTGGAGAGAGTTGCTAGGTTTTAAAAAAGAATAAAAATGGTTTAAGATTTGCTGGCTATGGGGTTCGAACCCATGCGCACTTATGTGCAGAAGATCTTAAGTCTTCCCCCTTAACCTCTCGGGCAAACCAGCTATCACCCTTCGTTGAATTTAGCTCACAAACTGTTTGTACTAGTAGAGGTGATTAGAATAACATTGAAAATATAAAACTAGTTAATTAAGCTCAACTTTTATATCATTAAGATTCTTTAACACATTTTTATTATACAAATAGACTGGCTATTAGGCAAAGACCCACCAAAAAGAAAGGGGAAGCACTACATATCTCAGTCAAATTAAATGCTTGTCGTTTTCCTAAACCTAAACCTAAACCAACTTAATCTATTTTGCTTAGACGGTGTGGGTGATGCTTATTCTCTCATTGATTGCTGTTAGATTAGTTTAAATTTTGAGATTTGTGTCTTAAATCAATTAAATCAAAATAATTTAATGACAATCAATGAGACGTGAGAAATGGTGCACTCTTAGTCTGTATGCTCATGTTGTTGATTTCCTTCAAAACCCATAATTAGTTTCCGACTATTGTGGCAATGATCAGAGGCGAAGCTACGTAGGAGCGAAGGGGGGCGGCCACCCCTCCGCTCGCTGGAAAACAAAGGCAGGAGTGACGCTTGAACCCCCCTGGTTAGGCCGAAAATTGGGAAGCAACGCGGGCGCGGTGCCGTGGTTCTAAAACCACAGAGCTGCGCAGCTCGGGCGGGCGGGCGCTGGGCAGGTTTTTTTTTTAAATTTTAAAATCCAGGCCAAAACGACGTCGTTTTGGGCCAGGTAAAAAAAAATTTAAATTTTTTTGGTAAACGATGTCGTTTTGGTCTAATGAAATAAAAAAATAAAAATAAAATGGGGGGACCAGGAGGTGTGAAAGCTATATGTTAGTATATAAGCTTCTTACATTGACTTTGGTGTTACCGGTTGCAACCGCTTCGGTGGAGAGAGCTTTTTCTGCTATGAATATTGTGAAAACACCATTGCGTAATAAAATGGGAGATCAATGGTTGAGTGATAGCATACTTGTTTACATTGAGAAAAATGTATTTGTTTGTATTGATAATGAGCCTATTATGCGACATTTTCATGACATGAAACCTCGCCGGCAATAATTGTAATTTGTTTGTATTAATTAATTATAAAAGACATTACCATATAAAAAGATTTAGTTGTTGCCATTTTTCTTTAACCTTGCATTCTTTTAAGTTCGCTCCTCCCCCGATAAATCCTAGCTTCGCCACTGGCAATGATGGAGAACAAATGGTACATGAACAATACGATAGAATAATAAAATCCAACATTTCTGGATTTGATGAGCTCCAAACTTTTACGACGAAACCTAAACCATAGACCCTAAACACTAAATCTTCCAAGGCCGAATTCTGTTGTTAATTTGCTAGGCCAAATCGACAGTTTACGTTTCTAGGGCATTTTTCATATTTTTGTTGCTTTTCCTATTATATGGTTCTTAGTGACGCTAGAGTTTGAAGTAATATTCAAAGCAATAACTTTACTGTTAAGCTTGTTACTCATTTTCTTTCAATTAATAAAACTTTGACATTTGTCTCACCTTCCAGGTGAATTTAAGTTCTCTTATACTTTATATAGCTCCAACCACTTGAATTCTCATCTCCATTCAAATATCTGTTTCGTGCATTTTCTTGTAGTGTCACTACTACTTGCATTAGCAATAAAATATGGACTAATACCTTTAATCAGCCACCAAACCCCTTACAACCTCAGTCCAAAACAAAAGATGAGAATCAATAACTTCAATCCAAAACAAAGGATAGATGAGAATCAATATATATATATATATATAAGATCTTTGGCTCTTGCCGGCCCTTTGAGAGTGATATTTGCCAGGAATATTGTCAGTCGGGATAATATATTCCAATACTGTTAATTAACGGCTACTATGTTCTATCAGTTGGCCAGCTGGGACAAGCTATGAATCTTCCACACTTCTCTACAACAATATAGCTAGTCATGAGTTCTGTATGGACCAATTGTTAGAAACCAAAACCCTAAACCACAAAATAATAAGAACAAAATTTGCACACGCTAAAATCTGGTGCACATAAAAATTATTGCAGGCATACGGACGCTGGCCCC
The DNA here is from genome assembly GCA_018257905.1 of Gillenia trifoliata. Lineage (NCBI taxonomy): Eukaryota > Viridiplantae > Streptophyta > Magnoliopsida > Rosales > Rosaceae > Gillenia > Gillenia trifoliata. The sequence continues at coordinate 12,449,423 of CM031085.1, read as the reverse complement.
GCGCTGGATTCTGAACTCTGAAGACAATGCCCGTGATGAAACCATGGCAGCTTCTCAGTTTGTCATCAAATGTGGAAAATATGGAGATATGGTTGGTGTGGTTAGTGGGGGAAAGTAGTTGATATCTGGATATTGAGCATCAACCATTCTATCACCTTATTCATCGCACTGCAACAAGGATAAAATATCACGCTTATAATACGTCTGAGTTCGATTTCGATTTCCTCCAATATAACTGAAATAAAGGATGAAACGTTAATGATTAATTGTTGGCACTAAAGTTATTGAGTTAAAGTTCACAGAAATTATAGAATAGGGTTGTGTCAAGTTATCATTAATCTGATAAAGTGGACGGTCTTAGTGACATAATTATTTAGTATAATTGCATGTTTCAGAAAATATGAATATTGTAAAACTTGCTTTTCCATCTTTAATGTTTTTTGTTTAGTTATAGGACCAAATCTCACCGATGAAAATGGAGCAATTACAATGGAGGTTGGATAATCATAGTGAGTGTAATTGGACTCTTTTTCCAAAAACCAAAACAATTGTAAAACATCGAATAAAGGCAAATGCAACAACAACAAGAAAAATTAGCCACATGAAACATATTAACAACAAAATGTTAATAAACTTCTGTTTTTCTTTGTCGAGAGCCTCCGCCAGAGCACTAAATTAAACTTATGTTGATAGGTGTTGTAAAGGGGTGGCCATTTCATTGGCGCTAGCTGTATCCTTAGAAATTCTATAGGAGCATGGATTGCCGGTTTTTGTGTTTACCAATTGGTCAACGTGAAATTCTAAGTGCTGAAATTTGGGATGTAGTTATTGGTTTAAATTTGCATGGAATAAGGGATTTGAGAAGACTATATTCTGCCCTTGTTGTAGACTTGATTCTAAATGCTCAAGTTGTTAATCATTCTTTAAGGAGTTTGTTTCTAAATTGTTGTGATCTTATATGCACCGGAGTTGGTCTTTTAAAATGCGGCATGTTTGTCTGAAAATGAATTGTAGACGTCTTTTAGTTGCTGGTACATCAAAAGTCGCTTGACCTCTTGACATTTTATTCTAATATAATTTTTCTTTTTCTCGAGCCTTTATGCCCCTTTTGTCAACCAAAAAATAAATAAAATAAAAAAGTCTGTTTCGATTTTTTTCAGGGAAAAGAAAATCAAATGGACCATAGTACATTCTTGTTAGGTCTAATTATATAAAATTGACCAAGATTATTGGTTTGATTATGTGGTTGAAACTCTACAATCTACACAAGTCTTGTCCAGCGCAGCTCCTCATCCCTTCATTTGGTAGGTAAAGAAAAATGAAGGGTGAGAAGAGTGAGGAATGGAAGTGGAAGAGGGGGTGGTAATTCTCCACCATTTCATATTTTCCATCACTATAATTAAGTTATGTTACTAACACCCTTCCTCAAATGGGCAGACAAAAGGTTTGACAAAAAAAAAAACAGGGCAGACAAAAGGAGCGCACAAGGATAATGCTTTACGTCTCACCAATAGGTAAGATATTTCCAAGCATATAATGTTAATGACACACACGCTCAACATTTTTCCTTACAAAGCATCATTCTTCAAGTTAACCAAGCGGTGAGGAAATGAATTAGGATTAAGATTAGGATTGGGTTAATGCAAGAGCTTGATTAAGAAAACCTAAAGGCCATTTGATTATTATTACAAAGATATAGATCTTAAGTGGAAATATTTCAATTCCCTAGCATATCGAAAATCTAAATCATCATTAGTTTGGAAGAGACTCGAAGATCTTCATCTAAATTCTACAAGAAAAAAAATCTCAAGTTCCTTCGAGAATACTAGTCCAAGATATTTGGCACTTATCTAGACAAATTTTTGACATACAACTTCAACATACTTATAGGGAAGTAAACATGACCTTAGACAGTCTCTCAAACTTAGAACATAGATATGATCACGCTTGTATTTAGATATGAAATTTTTTCAAGAAAATTATACCGAAGATAAAATTTGATTTGTATAGTTTAAAGATCCGCAGAGGATGACCTTGTAATATTTTTTTTTTGTTTTTTAAAAAATGTTACCAAGTTATACTAAGGCTATGGCCTAAACACAAGGGCTTTGGTAGAAAAACGAGGCCCATAGAGTTGGGCCATGTACCCAAGTCTTTGAATAAGCGAGCGAGTAGAACGGCCAACGACTAACGATCTTTCGAACACTTCAAGCTTTTTAGCGCCAAATTTTCGCCGCAAAACCAAAAGCTCGCTCCCTGTACAACAAACCATGAATGAAGAGGCTAATCCCACACCAACACATCAAAGCCTTAACGAGCCAAGGTCTCTACCCAGAAGCCCTCAAAGCTGTCGCATCAACCTCCCCTCTCAGCCCCAATCTCACAGACCAAACCTACGCCCTTTTTCTCAAGTCCGGCCACCGCCTGGACCCCTTCCTCGCCTCCGCTCTCATTTCGCAATTCGCCAAATCGGGTCGCTTCTCCCACGCCCTCCAGTTCCTGAACGACACTCCAGAACCCGATACAGTCTCTTACAACTCCCTCATTGCCGGATTGGCCCAGTTTGGACGACCCGGACCTGTTTTCGAGCTATTCGATCGGTTGAGGCATGTGGGTTTAAGGCCTGATGGGTTTACAGTGAGTGCTTTGGTAAGGGCGTGTGATGGGTTGGAGGAGAATGAGATTGCCCATGGAGTTTGTTTGAGGCTGGGGTTTGGTTATGGGGGTTTTGTGGTTAGTGGGTTGGTGGAGAATTACATGAGGAATAGGGATGTTGGGTCGGCGGAGAAGTGCTTTGGGGAGTGTTTGGTTGCGAACTATGTGGTTTGGACTGCTATGGTTTCTGGATATGTTTGGAGCGGCGAGTTTGGGGAGATGAGGAGGTTGGGTTTGGAGTTGAATGAGTTTAGCTTGACTGCTGTGCTGGATGGATTGTATGATGAGAGGGAAGGGGAACAGATTCATGGGGTTGGTGTAAAGATGGGATTTTTATGCGGGTTTTTGGTTCATTTGAGTAATGCAATTATGAATATGTACTCTAGGTGTGGGAATAAGCGAAGTGTGGTGAAGGTATTCGATGAAATTACTGAACCACATGTTGTTTCTTGGACTGAGAGGATAGGAGCTGCTTATGATGATGTGGAAGCTTTACGATTGTTTAGAGTTTTACACTTGAAGGATTTGGAGGTGAATGAGTATACTATTATTAATGTTTTGTCAGCCATTGGAGCGGGAGTGTTAGAACCTGGTAAACAAATCCAAGCACTTTGTCAGAAACTGAGGTGGTTACAGGTGGTTTCTGTTGGCAATGTGTTAATATCCATGTAAGGGCAATGTGTTAATATCCATGTATGGGAAATGTGGGGAAACTGATGACGCTAGGCGGGTATTTGTGTAAAACGTGAGAACACAGTAGCTTTTACTTCAGTTGTGCCTACCCATTCAAGCGTGAGCTGCATCTATTTATAATTACTTTCAGATTACATTTAGGGTTTGAAAACCCTACTTACAAGGAAGTTTAAAAGTTCAAAAATACAAACTGAAACCTACAAGGATTACACGCAGCTTTAGTTACAAGAATAATTCAAAGTAAAGTCCTACAAACAAGGAGAGAAGAGTTCTAAGCTTATCACAACTCCTTAAGCAACGTTAGCAGTAACTAACTTCTGACTTCGTCTAACAGCCCCCGCAAGCTAACAGGTTGTGGAACAACTGGAAGCTTGGATACCAACAACTTGAAACGCGACGAAGATAACCCCTTGGTAAATAAGTCAGCGAGCTGATCTTGAGAGCAAATGTAATTGACCAACAATTCAGCACGAACAACTTTTTCCTGTACATAATGATTATCAACCTCCAGATGTTTTGTTCGTGAATGAAAAACTGGATTAGAGGCAAGTGCAATAGAAGAAATAGTGTCACACCAAATGATTGGTTGATGGAGATGCAAATGAAAATCTTTAAAAAGAGACCTAAGCCATGATAATTCTGCAACAGTATAAGCCAATTGCCTATATTCAGCCTCTGCACTAGACCTCGATACTGTCTTCTGTTTCTTTGAACTCCATGACACAAGATTGGATCCAAAGTAAATGCAGTAACCACCCGTTGAGTGCCTGGTATCAAGATTACCAGCATAGTCAGCATCAGAAAAGGCAGTTAACAGAGCATTTCCAGGTTTATAAAGAAGCCCGTGAGAATGCGTAGCTTTCAAGTAACGGAGAATACGCTTCACTGCCATCCAGTGAGTGTGTTTGGGCTCATGCATAAACTGACATACCTGATTAACCGCGTAAGATAAATCAGGACGAGTGATGGTAATGTATTGCAGAGCACCTACGACACTGCGATACTGTTCTGGATTTTCAAAAATATCACCATCATACGCACTCAATTTCTGTCCAGAAGAAACTGGAGTCGAGATAGGTTTAGCATCAGTGAATTTCGTGTGTTTAAGTAGGTCCAGAGCATACTTGGTCTGGCTGAGATGCATGCAATTGCCATCATATTTCACTTCAACACCCAAAAAATAGTGAAGAGGTCCCAAATCCTTCATGGAAAACAAACTGCTCAATTTTTTGATCAACTGTGCCATCTGTCGTGGACTGTTGCCTGTGAGCAAGATGTCGTCTACATAAATCAACAGAATGAGATACACACCCTTTTGATTGAACACAAACAAGCTATAATCACACGTAGACTCTTGAAAACCAAGTTGAAGCAAAAATTCAGAGAATCTTTGAAACCAAGCCCTGAGAGCTTGTTTCAAATCGTAAATAGACCGCTGCAAACGACAAACATGATTTGGGAACTGGGTGTCAACAAAACCTGCAGGCTGTCTCATGTACACTTCTTCATTTAAATGGCCATGCAGAAAAGCATTATGTACGTCAAGCTGCCTCACATGCCATTTCTTTGACACTGCGAGACTAAGAACAAGACGAATGGTACTGTGTTTGACAACGGGACTAAAGGTCTCAGTGTAATTTACTCCGGCCTTTTGATGAAAGCCATTTGCAACTAAACGTGCTTTGTGTCGCTCAATCGTACCATCTGCATGCCTCTTAATTTTAAACACCCATTTGTTTGGCAGTAAATTCATGTTGGGACGATATGGAACCAAACTTCATGTTCCACACCGTTGCAAGGCATTGAATTCCTGAACCATAGCATTCCTCCACTCTGGCGATTTGACAGCCTGACTAAAACAAGTAGGTTCAACAGGAAGAGAGTCAACAATAACATAGCATACTTAGGATTTGGTTTTTGTATCCCAGATTTAGAGCGTGTGGTCATGCGGTGTTGTGGTTCAATAGGAGCCTCAGGAGGCATTGGCATTGGTTCTTGGATCACTTCATCTTGCTCATGCGACATAGGAGAGGAACCTATGATAGAGTTAGGTTGTAAAGGCACATGTAGGTTTACAATGGGGTCAGGCGAGATAGGTGGAGAAATGGGATCAGGTTGTGTGAGTAGTTGACGTGAAGTGGTAGTATTGGAAAAGGTTTGTGGGTGTGTGGTTGGAAGAGTTTGGGTAGGGGTAGATAACTCAGGTACTATGGAATTGGTAATTAATGGAAAAGTAAATAACATGTTTGGGGAAAGAGCATTACCATCTGTTTGAACATTCTTGGAGGAAGATGTGAGCCTTTGAAAAGGGAAACAGTCCTCATTGAATAGGACATGGCGAGACAAATAAACTCGTCTCGTGGACAAATCCATACACTAATAGCCTTGATGATTCAAAGAATAACCTAGAAACACACATGATTTGGATTTTTGTTGAAGTTTGTTTTGGTTATACGGCATCAACCATGGAAAACATTGACAACCAAAAATTTTTAGCATATCATACTTTGGTGGTTTTTGAAATAACTTCTCAAAAGGTGATTTGTGAGACAAAACACGGGTAGGAAGCCTATTAATCAAATATGTTGTTGTAGAACACGCATCAAACCAAAACTTATTAGGCATGTATGACTGAGAAAGCATGACAATGCTAGTTTTGACAATGTGTCGGTGTTTTCGTTCGGCAATACCATTTTGTTCATAATGTTTTGGGCAAGAAAACCGTTGTGAAATTCCATGAACTGCTAAATTTTTTTGAAGGGCAGTGCTTTTGTATTCGCCGCCTTCATCGCATTGAAGTGCTTTAATGGTTAGATTGAACATGTTTTCAACTTTGGTTTTAAATTTCACAAATATTTCAAAAACTTCAGATTTATTTTTCATGGGAAAAATCCAAGAATAACGTGAATAATCATCAACAAACAAAACATAATACCGAAAACCTTCATTTGAAATAATTGGAGAACACCAAACATCAGAGTGTAAAAGTTGCAAAGGAAATTGGGAAACCGACTCTGACAATTGGAAAGGTAACCTAGTGCTATTTCCTAAAGGACACGACCGACAAAAGGTTACATTGGAGGCACCATGAATTGGTACCACTTTATTTGCAATCAAAAACTTTATTATTGAATTTGCAGGATGACCAAGACGAGCATGCCATTTTTGAACAGAAACGCGAATCCCTACAAAGGCTGTGACTGGATATTTTAGTTGTCCACCGCCACCAGAAAATGGATACAAACCATTCTCACATCTCCCTCGGAAAAGCGTCCTCCGGGTCTTGAGGTCCTTAACAAGGAAAAAGTGTGGGAAAATGAGTAAGTAACAGTCATTATCCAAGGTAAACCTATGGACAGATATACTGCTAGTGGAAGCAGTAGGGCAGTGGAGAATGTCTTGTAAGTCAAATTAGCAAGTATTAGTGCAAAATTTATTTGAACCATAATGAGAGATTGATATGCCAGAGTTATTACCTACACCACCAACACCATCATTACTGTTATACTCCTTAGGGTTTACCAAGTTTTGCAAGTCCGGTGTGATATGAGCATTAGCACCAGTGTCGAGCAGCCAGGTGCCATTCTGTTGTTTGTTGAGTGTGATTGGAGAAGATGCCATTGCTGAGAGGCGTTTGGTAGGGATGCGTCCTTCAAACGCAGCATTCATCCGTTGAAAGCAGTCAAGTGCGGGATGGCCAGGTTTACCACATATTTGGCACACTATGTGTTCACCATTGGAAACAGTCCGTTCCCCATTGTTTGGACCATTACGTTGATTGTTGTTTGGACGAGGGTTGAAGCCTTGTTGATAAGCCCCAATGCCACGATTGGAGGGAGAGGCACCACGCCCAACACCACGAGTGCGTCCTCCACCTCGGCCTCTCGTAGCAACAAAGGCATTCACATGGGCAGATTCCACCAAAGGAGCAGCTTGCTCAACCATTCTTCTTTCAGTAGTCAATAGGAGTGCCTTAAGCGTCGGATACGTGATGGGTGTATCACGAGCTTGAGCAGCACTGACCGTCATCTCGAAGGCTGGACCAAGATTGTTCAACACAATCTACACGAGCTCATCATCACTCATCGGTTACCCAGCTAGGGCTAGGTTGTCAGCAATCGCATTCATACTATCCAGGTAATCCGCCACAGATAGATCACCCTTTTTGGTCTGCAACAACTCATTCCTCAGAAACAAAATTCTATTTTGTGAAGAAGATGCATACCTTTGGTCGAGAGCTTCCCAAGTCGATCGAGCAGTTCTCTTACTGGCCACGACAGACATGACTGAAGCAGTGAGTGAACTATTGATCCAACTGAGGATCATCTGATCCTGTTGGATCCAAGCAGTATAGGCAGGATTGACAGTGGCAACGCCAGACAGGTTCTTAGGAGGACACTCCACAGTGCCATCGACATACCCCATTAAATCTCGACTCTTAAGGATAGGAAGTATTTGGGCCAACCACAGTGGGTAGTTGGTCCTATCTAGCTTAATGTGCACGACAATGGTCATGGAAGCATATGAATGGAGAAGATTGTTTGGGGGGGGGGGTAGGGTTGGAGGGTTGTGAAGAAGTACTGTTGTTTTCAGCCATGGAAGCGAGGGAAAAAAAACAAGGATCTGTGTCGTTAGACAGAAAGGCTCAATACCATGTAAAACTTGAGAACACAGTAGCTTTTACTTCAGTTGTGCATACCATTCAAGTGTGGGCTGCATCTATTTATAATTACTTTCAGATTACATTTAGGGTTTGAAAACCCTACTTACAAGGAAGTTTAAAAGTTCAAAAATACAAACTGAAACCTACAAGGATTACACTCAACTTTAGTTACAAGAATAATTCAAAGTAAAGTCCTACAAACAAGGAGAGAAGAGTTCTAAGCTTATCACAACTCCTTAAGCAACGTTAGCAGTAACTAACTTCTGACTTCGTCTAACAATTTGATGATATGCTTTGCCGAGATTCTGTTTCTTGGAATACTTTGCTTGCTGGATATTCTGAGAATGGACTTGTCACACAAGCTTTTGAGGTTTTTCGATGCATGCGTGATGTCTCATTAACACCTAATGGGTATACTCTAGCTAGCCTTCTTGAAGTTGCTTCCAACTTGAATTCCCCAAAGCTGGCAATGCAAATCCATTCACATGTAATCAAACTTGGGTTTCTGTTGGATGATCTTGTGGTGTCTTGCTTGATAACAACGTATGGGAGATGCAAATGGATTGATGAAGCAAAAAGGGTATTTTCTGATACTGACAAGATAAATTTGGTACTTCTTAATTCAATGGCAGCTAGTTTTGTCCGTGCCGGTTGTCATGCTGATGCTATCAATTTGTTCCGTAATGCGAGGGGCTTGAAACTTGTAGTGGACAGTTCAACTTTCAGTACTGTCCTTAAAGCTTGTGGTGCTATAACTGAGTTGGAACAGGGAAGAGTGGTTCACTCCCTAGCTCTCAAAACTGGATTTGATCAAGGGAGCTTTGTTGAAAGTGCTATTGTCGATGTTTATTGCAAGTGTGGAAGCATAGGTGCCCGCAGAAAAGGCGTTTAGGAATGCTTCCACAAGTAATTTGGCTTCTTGGAATGCTATGGTGATGGGATACGCTCAACATGGTTTTCATCATGAAGTGTCGGAACTATTCAACAAGATGTCTAAATTTGGAATAAAACCAGATCAGATAACATGTGTGGGACTTCTTACTTCATGTTGCCATGCAGGTCTTGTTAAAGAAGCTTTTACTTAAACTCAATGTTTGTGGGACTTCTTACTTCATGTTGCCATGCAGGTCTTGTTAAAGAAGCTTTTACTAAACTCAATGTTTGAGCTTCATGAGCTAAAGCCACATATTGAACACTATGCTTGCGTGGTTGACCTACTTGGTCGACTTGGACCCCTAGAAGAAGCAAAGAGGACCATTGATCAAATGTCCATTACCCCTGATGCTCAAATATGGCAAATTCTTCTATCGGCCTGTAACATCCATAGAAACATTGACCTGGGGAAAGTCGCAGCAAGGAAGCTTCTTGGACTGGAGCCTGAAAACGAATCTGCATATATTTTGCTTTCAAATCTGTATGCCTCAGCTGGCATGTGGAGTGCTGTTGGAAAAGTGAGAAAGGAAATGAAGGAAAAAATTGTCTACAAGGAACCTGGTTCTCGTTGGCTTCAAGTTGGAGGATCGCTTCATTACTTTTTTGCTGATGACAAATCACATTCTGGGAGAACAGAAATACATACTGAACTAATAAGGTTGTACCGGCATATGTCGGTGACAAGAAAATTGGACAACGATGGTCCAAGTTTAATGATCTTTGACATATGACAAATCACATCATTATACATATTGAGCGATTCACATTGTTTGGTTGGCTACCGCCTAGGAACAGAAGTGGCATCCTTGCCATTGAGTGAAGAACTAGCCATCAGATGAGGTTCGTGTTCAATTTATGAAGTCCAGTCACATATGCTCTTGCATTCAGTATTAGACCATATTGCATTGGGAGGTACTACTATAATATGACATTGGTCATCAACTTTCTATTTTGGTTTATGGACGGTTTAAATAGTTATTTACCTGCTTTACAAGGTTATCTTCCATGGGCCAGTAGCTATGAGCATAACCGACAATATAACTGACAGTATCGTCTTGTTCTGCTAAGTGCTAACATTGTGAGTTATGTTTAAAGCTATGGAAGAATGTGTGTTGGTTTCTATTGAACCATATGCGCACTCATGAAATCCAAAATTCCCTTGTCACTTTATGTTTCGACCTTCTGAAATTATTTTTTGCCTTTTCCCAGTCAACTGCTATATGTGACTACAAACTATCAATTGAGCTTGAGAGGAGGAAGAAAACAATATAATCGAAGAAGGGCTAAATACATTAAGAAGGTAGTGGTCATACATTTTAGATAGTAAAATGAATCTCTAAACCTCTATCTCTCACTAAAACTGGGGTTTCCTGCAGTGACGTTTGCGATCTGAAGAGGCTTTGGAGAGCGCAGAGACTATTGAATGAATGGCATTTGCAGCTATTCTTGATTTTATCTGTCCCCGCTTTGGAAGAGGCTTTCGGCTTCTGAAGTTGTTGGAAGTTGCAGCGGCAGGAACACCAGAGACCTTGCTGTTCATTTTGTAAGCTAAGGAAATATCCATTTTTTTCTTTAGCGGTTTTCTTGTCTGATGGGTGTGGATATAGGGGCATTGGTTGGGAGTTTATATAGCACACCCAGATCATTAAGCATAGGATGGGAGAGGATTGCTCCGGGAAGATCAGAGAAAGCTAGAAACAAGCTTTTTCAAAGACTGGTGTTTGTTAGGGGGCATGCCAGCTAGAATGTCCTGCTGTACAAGATTCCTTTCAGCCTCCAACTTGAGGCATTTGAATTTGTGTGATGGTTTGGTGGCTGATTAAAGGTATTAGTCCATATTTTATTGCTAATGATTGGTTCGATTTTGTCTTAACACGAATACGTGCGGGTTATCAACAAGCTTACGGTGGGCCTCAGCTCTGGTCCCTGGTTTTCTTTACCAGATATGTTGCAAGGACTAGGGGAGGACACAGACTCTAAAACAATGGTAAGAATTTAGTGATTTTTTATTTATTTTTTGTCAATGTTAATACATGATTATATTACTTTTAATGCAAATTGTGCAGATAGCAGGGAGCAGAACATATTCCATTTATGTATTTGTATCTATTTATTATTTTCTAATGAATATCCTTGTTTTCAGGGAGACCTTGGAAATGTCAAACATCCATGCTGCTACCTACAGGTGAAGCTATCTTGTTCTATTATTTGTATATTTGGTGTTGCATCACATGGTTGAGTGGATTGATCCCCAAAGAAAGAGAAAGAGATGAAAATAATGAAGAGTGTGACTATTATAAGTGCTTCTTCATTTTACATGATTTACGGGCACTTATTTTTTTCTCTGCATATCTTAAGTTATTTTTAGCCTTTGGATTGAATAAATAAAAAAAAATAAAAAAACAGAAATAAACAAGTGTGTGTAAAATAATTTAAAAAGTGTGCGGAAATCATTTTTCTAATTGTAATATGATCAGAATATGGGGACATAGGTTGCTATATCTTTTATTTTTTTGATGCGATTTAAAGGGGCTGTTGTATGAAATACGAGTCTTTCTTGCATACCCCGGGGTACGGGGTACTCCGGATTTTTAATCGTTAGATTTTTGTTTTAAAATATAAAAATTAAGATTCAACGGTTAAAAAATCTGGAGTACCCCGTACTCCGAAGCACCCCGTACTCCGAAACACCCAAAAATTTTTGATGAAATACATCACGTATGCTTCAGTACTCTGCTTTCAGTGTAGCCTGCTGAAGAATAAAATAAAAATAAAATACCCTCCACCTCATGCTTCTCTCTCAACCATGTGCGCTGAATCATCATGCAGGATTTTTTGTCACCCAAGAAAAAAAGTATGTTTTGTTTTTTTATGTATAATATTAATATCAACATGTGCATTTGCATGCTTTATTATTATAATATATAATCTAAAAATGTTCTTTTATCCAGTAGTTTGGCTTTATCTGGTCGATCTGAAAATTGTAACACAATTGATGATCTTGTTTAACATTACCAAATTGCTTGATAATGTTTCTCATCACACGCTGTAAGGGCCCTTTTGAAAACCATTTCGATTTTATCTTTTAGTTTTCAATTTTTGTTCTATAGATAAAGGAAACGTATGTGAAAGAAAGGAGGAATGAAGAATGGTGAAGGAAGGACGGCGGAAGAAATGTGTATAGAATGACACACAATAAAAACTGAAAACAACTCGCTTAATCCTTCTCTAACCCTCATTTCTCCCACACACTTACCCGCTATCTTTAGCACAAAAACTAAAAACGAGGCTATAAAACTGACTATAAGCTACAAACACCGATCATATGTATGTCGATGACATTATTTGGAAAGAACACATTGCAGTTAGCATCTAAGGGCTCCCAAAAAAAACTATGCATATTAATTTCAGACTGTATTTTTATTTTCCATTGCTATTTTTCATATCGAATTCCTGTTGAATTAAGTGTGACAGTCATGGAAGCCATATACACCCGTTTCCTTGTCATTTTGTTATTGATGTTGTAAGTTTCGTTTTTCTCTTTTTCCCCAGTGAACTGCTATATCCGACCGGAAATTATGAATTGAGCTTAAGCTGAAGAACGAAAACAAAATGATATATGTGTAGAGAAAGACAATATTCCAAACTCCAGAATATGACTTCTCAGTTAGTGCAAACTCCACACTAGCCCAAATCTAGCAACCAACTGTGAAGAAAAAGAATGGAACTCAAAGAAGATGAATCAACTTTCACTAACAAGGAAATAAATTTTCAAGTTACAACACTCTCACCAAGAGCATGAACAATACAGCCAGCTATCACAGCAATTGAAAAGACTATTGTCTGGAAGGAAAACAAAAACATAAAGTAGTGCTTTTACACCATGAAAACATGTGGGTTCCCAAGACAGCCACAATTAAACAGAAGTTAATATAAGTTGTTGGGTAAGTGGGAAGTCATTCTAGAAAAACCACTTTAATTTTAACACTCCCCCTTAAAGTGATTTTCTAGATATTAATCCAAGCTGCGCACGGAAGCCTTCAAACGGTCCTTTGGAGAGTGACTTTGTAAAGATGTCAGCAACGTTGGCAATGCTTCGAACTTCAGAAACCTTAACTCTTCCTTTAAGCACACATTCACGAATATAGTGATGCTCAGTCTCAATGTGCTTGGTCCTCGCGTGAAACACCGGATTTGTTGCAAGCTTTATAGCACTTTGGTTGTCACCATGTATAACCGTAGGACTGTAGATTGATGAATCAACATCCCCAATCAACCGACGCAACCAAACACATTCTTGAGCAGCGAGAGAAGAGGCTTTATATTCAGCCTCAGTTGTTGAAAGAGAGACGGAGTCTTGTTTCTTGCTGCACCAAGAAATACATGCTTATCCACAAAAGAAAACATAGCCAGATGTAGATCTTCGATCATCTAAATCACCAGCAAAGTCAGCATCTGTAAAACTATATAGCTTAAAATCAACTTCCTTCTTGAACATAAGTCCCATGTCAAGAGTTGCATAAATATATCTCAATATTCGCTTTGCTGCATCACGATGAGGTTTCCGAGGATTCTGCATAAATCGGCTAACAAGCCCAACCGCAAATGAAATATATGGTCTTGTGATAGTCAAGTAAATAAGGCTACCAACCAATGCACGATACGGTCGAGGATCTGGAAGAAGGTTGCCTTGATTCTGTCTTATCTTCAAATTTGCATCAAGTGGAGTGGAGCATTTTTTGCTTGTAGATAATCCAAACTTTTCAACTAGATTTCCAGCATAGCTCCTTTGAGATACAAAAACTCCATCCATTAAGTTTTCCACTTCCAAGCCAAGAAAGTGACTTAGTTCACCCAAATCTTTCATTTCGAACCGAATTGAGAGCTCGGATCGAAGTTTTGCAATCTCCTTCTCATCATTGCCACTCACAATCATGTCATCCACATACAAGAGAACTACTATATGTGAGCTTTCATTCCTCTTAACAAATAGACTTGCATTAGAATCCGAAGCAACGTAACCACAAAATAGTAAGAATTCAGCAATCTTACCATACCAAGCTCTCGGAGCTTGTTTCAAGCCATAGAGCGCTTTCTTAAGCTTGCAAACAAAATCTGGGTGCTCTTGTGATACATAACCAGGTGGTTGTACCATATATATCTCTTTGTCAATCTCGCCATATAAGAATGCATTTTTGACGTCGAGCTGCCATAATTTCCATCCTCTACAAGCCGCCAATGATATCATAATTCGAACAGAAGTTAACTTTGCAATAGGGCTGAAAGTTTCTTCATAGTCTTCCCCATATTTTTGAGAGAAACCACGGGCAACAAGTCTTGCTTTAAACCTGTCTATACTTCCATCTGCTTTGCACTTTATTTTATAAACCCATTTGCATGTCATGGGATCTGCATCTTGGGGTTTCGGAACAAGATCCCAAGTCTCATTTTTTATTAGAGCATTCATCTCCAAATCCATAGCTTCATCCCATTCCCTTTTTCCATGAGCTTCTTCAAAGCAAGATGGCTCATTATCATCAATTGGTCCAGCAAGAAGACAAGAGTAGAGACTAACAAAATCTTTATAACGAGCTGGCTTCACAATTGTTCTTTGAGATCTTCTAAGAGATGGTTCAGTCACTAGTTCCTCACCATTTTCAGTTTCAACTTGACTAATTTCAGCTCCCTCACTTGCATGCTCCCCCATAAAAGAATCATCTTGAGTCATAGCTTCTTCACATGCTTGATCATATGAGGATGGGCTGATTTCATTCACTAATGGACTGTTTGATGGAATAGACAGAGACTCCACCAACCCAGTTTCAGCGGAAACATCTTTCTTGTCAAAATAGGAGGAAATCTCATCAAAGACAACATCCCTTGAAACTGTAATTTTGTGAGTTTCAGGGTCCATGCACTTCCAACCCTTTTTCCTTTCATCGTAACCAACGAAAATGCATTTTTTGGCTTTTGCATCTAGCTTGGTCCTTTGAGCATCTGGTATATGAACATAGCAAATGGAACCAAAAACTTTGAAGTGCTTGACATTTGATTTTTCACCAGCCATTTTCTCATACGGAGACATCAAATCAATTGGACTAAGAGGAACTCGGTTAATCACATATGCCGCACAAGCCATACCTTCTGCCCATAGGGCTTTTGGTAAATTTTTTGCAAATAACCAGCTCTTGCAAGTCTCCACCAAATGCCTAATCTTCCTTTCCGCCACACCATTTTGTTACGGCGTGTGAGCACAAGTGAGCTGTTTAAGAATACCATGTTCTCTGCAGAAACTAACAAATTCAAATGAAGTAAACTCTCCACCATTATCAGTGCGGAGACACTTGATTTTCCTTTCAAGAACCCCTTCAACATTCACTTTGAATTCCTGAAACTTGGAAAAGACTTCTGATTTTTCCTTCACAAAATATACCCAAGTAAATCTTGTAAAGTCATCTACAAACAGTAGCATATACCTACAACCTGTGTACGAAGGTGTAGTGGTTGGTCCCATCAAATCACTATGAACCAATTCCAAAGGAACCTTGCTTCTTGAAACAGATTTGTGAAATGGAAGACGATGTGCCTTCCCAAATTGACAACCTTCACATATTTTATCACAAGAAAATGAGTATAACTTTGGCAACCCATCAACCAAATTTTTCAACACCATTGCCTTTAACTTATCCATGCTCAGATGCTCCAATCTAGCATGCCAAAGTGTAGGACTATCATTTTTACTCATATTATCAACATAGGAACTAGATGTAGCTGATAAAGTGAATATATCTTCAACTCTTTTACCAGTATGAACAACATCAGCATCTATGCTTTTCAAGTTCCGTAAAAACTTCACATTTTCAGGGCCAAAGAGAACATAAGTACATGTATCAACCGTATTTGCCACAGAAAATAGATTTTTCTTCATACCCGGCACTTGAAAAACACTATTTAGTGTAATACGATCATCACCGTCGTCAATCGTAACAACTCCCTCCTTTTTAACAGGGTGGACAGAATCGTCTGCTGTGATAATGGCATCATTTCCTTCATATTTTCGGAAAGAAGAGAACATAGACTCATTGCCTGTAAGATGATGGCTGCAACCGGAATCAACAATCCAGTCTTCCTTAAAATTGACTGAGGCCAAGGCATCTATAGTGGTAGTTTCAGCCACAAAGCACTTCCCCCAATTTTCCTCACTCTTGGGTTCCTTCAATTTAGCCATGTTCCCTCCTTGCATCTTCACATTACAATTTTTTCGTATATGTCCCATTTTTCCACAACGATGGCATTGCTTATCCACATCTTCGTTGGTAAATCTTTCCCTCTTCTCATCCTTTTTGAAGTTGGCATCATGGGGCTGATAGGCTTTTTTCTTTTCAAACTTCTTCTTTCTAGTAAATAGGGCACTTCCATCACCATTTGAAGATGACAGAGAGCAACCAACCATTTGTCTAGCCAAAGACTCTTGAGAGGCTAGAAGATTTTCCAGCTCTACCAAAGATGGCTGATTTTCCCAACCTTGAATTGATGTAACAAAAGGAATATATTCATGTTTGAGTCCACGGATAATATGCCTCCGTACTCGTGCATCCGACATTGGTCCTTCCGTATCAAGAGACGAAATTTCGGAGCATAAAGTTTTTGCCTTCAAGAAGAATTGAGAAATAGAAAGATCACCTTGAGTTAAATTTGCTAGATCATTCTCCAGCAATTGTAGCCTTCCTTCATTCTTTTTGTTGAATAAGCCATCAAGAGTTCTCCAGATTGCGTTGGCGGATTTGCAATTTGTGATGTGTTCAAACAGCTCGCGAGAAATAGATTTCTTCAAGGCAAATTCAGCCTTAGCATTCCTCACCTTCCACTTCTTCAAAGCATCTGGAATTTCTTGTGTATTTGTTGGAGTGGCAATTTCATCTCCACCAACAACCTCCCATAGATCTTCACCCAAGAGATAGGATTCCATACAAGATTTCCATACCTTGAAATTTGATTGATTCAACAAATCAATACCTAATCCAGAGCTTCGGTTTGAATCCATCTTTGAGTATCACAACCTTTCTTCACCGAGGGAAACTTGACAATAAAAGCTACCTCCCTTGTAGCTCTGATACCATGTAGAGAAAGACAATATTCCAAACTCCAGAATATGACTTCTCAGTTAGTGCGAACTCCACACTAGCCCAAATCTAGCAACCAACCGTGAAGAAAAAGAATGGAACTCAAAGAAGATGAATCAACTTTCACTAACAAGGAAATAAATTTTCAAGTTACAACACTCTCACCAAGAGCATGAACAATACAGCCAGCTATCACAGCAATTGAAAAGACTATTGTCTGGAAGGAAAACAAAAACATAAAGTAGTGCCTTTACACCATGAAAACATGTGGGTTCCCAAGACAGCCACAATTAAACAGAAGTTAATATAAGTTGTTGGGTAAGTGGGAAGTCATTCTAGAAAAACCACTTTAATTTTAACAATATGAAGCGATCAACTGATCATACATTTTAGTTTATGATCTGAATCTATAACTGCTACTGTTCTAGCTCTCAATAAAAATGGGATTTCCTGCAGTGACGTTTGCGATCTGAAGAGCCTTTGGAGAGCACGAAGACTATGGAATGGATAGCATGTGCATCTATTCTTGATTTGATCTGCCCCCTCTTTGGAAGAGGCTTTCTGCTTCCGAAGCTTTTTGAGATTTCAGTGGCGGGAACATCAGACACCTTGCTATTCATTTGGTAAGCTGAGGAAAATTTCAATCTTTTTCTCTAAAAGATTGCTTGTTTGATGGATGTGGATATTGTGGCATTGGCTGGGTGTTTATATAGCAACCCTAGCTCAGTATGTTATTCCAAGTAGTGGGGTGGAGTGATCCAGGAAGTCGGAGAAAGCTAGAAACAAGCTTTTTCAGACGGGTATTTGTTAGGAGGCATGCCAGCAAGATTGTCTGGTTGTACAAGATTCATTTCAGCTCAACTTGAGACAATTTGAATTTGTGTGACAATTTGGTGACTGACTGATTGATTATAAATATTATCCATAATTTAATGTTAATGATTAGTTTAAGCGCTTCTTAACACGAACACGTGTGGGTTGTCTATGAGCTCTTTGGTAGACCAGGATGGAGGCTGGTTCCTGGTTTTCTTTAGTAGAAAGGCTGAAAGAACTATGGGAGGACACAGACTCTAAAACAGCGGTAAGAATTTTGCAGTTTATCATTATTAATTGTTTCTGTCAACGTTAACAGATGATTATATTACTTAATATGCAACTTGTGCGGATGACAGGGAGCAAAATACAATCCATTTATGTACTATTTTCTAATGAATATCCTTCTTTCCAGGGAGACCTTCTTGGAAACATCAAACCCGCCATGCTGCTACCTACAGGTGAAGCCATTGTATGCTATTATTTATATATTTTTTGTTGAATTGCATGGTCAAGTAGATTGATCTTCGATAAAGAGATTGCTAGCATATAGACAGATATGACCTGATGTGGTTTTAACTTATAAGGGCTACAATGATGCTGTATGAAATACTTCACATATGCTTTAGTACTCTGTTTTCAGCGTAACCTGCTTAAAAATAAATTTGAACGGTAAAAGTCCCTCCACATCTTGCTTCTCACTAAACTATGTGCGCTGAATCATCGTGCAGGATTTTCTTAACTAGTAAAGTACACAATGTCCATTTGTACCCAAGAAAAAATTACGTTTGTCGTTTATGTACAAACAGGTGCATTTTCATCCTTTCTTATTGTATATCTAATACCTGTTGAATTATAAGTTGTGAGCTGATAGTATTAGAATAAGTTTATGTGTTTTAAATGGTGTATCCACTTGTGCAAAGAATGCCAAGTGTAAAATTCTTATATGTAAAGGTCATGAGTGCCATGTGGGTTTTGACTTTTGTTATTTGTTAGATGAGTGGCTGTGATCTAAGCTTAGAGAGGAAAAGGATTCAACACTCTCTAACGGTAGTATATTCCCTCATTACATGACTTGTGTGTGAGAGGTGTGTGAAAGAACAAGGCAATATATGAGAAATCCAAAACACTCCTCTGTGACTTGCAGAGAGAAGCTACCATTTACATTCTTTCTTTGTGTGTATATTCATCCTTCTTTGAATTCACTAAATTAAAACAATCAAATTCCAATTCATTCTAACATGGCCTCAGAGCCAGGTTGCGATTAGATTTGGGCGTACATTGTGAATTCGAACATCATCGACGTTGGGTTTTTGGGTTCACTCAGGGTCAGGTGAAGTTTGCCGGAGTTTGTTTGTGATCTAAGAACTACGTGTTTCTGGGTACACACAAGCTCACGATGGCTGGATCTGGGAGTGTTAAAGTTCGAACTCCGATCTTCTCCTGTGAGAACTACGAGTTCTGGAGAATCAAAATGGTCACCATTTTCAAGTCACATGGGCTATGGAATCTGGTGGAAAAAGGGATTGCGATTCGCGATTCAAAGACGAAGAAGACAAAGACTGATAAAGACACAGAAGCTGATGGTGAAGATGATGAGAAAATGGCTGCAATCTTCATGAAAGATGCAAAAGCCCTCGGCATCATTCAAAGCGCAGTTCCCAATCAGATATTCCCTCGAATCGCATATGCAGACTCAGCAAAAACTGCGTGGGATCTGTTATATGGAGAATACCATGGTGACGATTAGGTGAGGTCTGTGAAACTTCAAAATCTTAGACGAGAATTTGAATACACTAGAATGCGTGATGATGAATCCTTGTCTGGGTATCTTACTCACTTAAATGATCTGGTTAATCAAATGAAGACGTTTGGAGAAACTCTTTCAAATGAGAGATTAGTTTAGAAGGTGTTAATTAGTCTCACTAAGATGTATGATCCTATATGGTTAGTGATAGAAAATACAAAGAGTCTGGAGTCTGTAGAATTGCAAGAGGTTATAGCCATATTGAACAGTCAAGAACAGATGTTTGATTTGCATTCCTTTGATGCAACTGAAAGAGCATTCTCTTCTCTTACTGTTAATCCAAAAGGACAGAGTCTAGGTTATGCTCAGTCCGGTACATTTAAGCCACATAGAAATTGGAATCAGAAGGGTAAGAAGTGGGACTCAAAATCCAAGTTTCAGCAAGAGTCATCTACTAATACTGTACCGAATTGTACTTTTTCTCAAATCATGGGTCAAGAGGGTGTAAAACCTCAGTGCAAGGTGTGCTCCAAATTTGATTATGGTGAATGTAGGCATAAGGGGAAATCTAAGTGTTATAACTGTGATAGATTTGGGCACTGGGCCAAAGAATGTACTGTTGGAAAAGCTGTTCAGAAAGCAAACTGTGCAAATCAAATGGAAGTGACTGGAAACTTATTTTATGCAAATTATGCTGTTGCTGAATCAAAAGTTAATGGAGAATGGTATATTGACAGTGGCTACAACAATCATATGACAGGGAATGTTGATCTTCTTGTTAATGTGAAGACTAAAGTTGCAGGGAAGTCCAAATGCCAACAGGAGTGTTAGTGACTGTGGTAGGAATGGGATCACTGGCAATTGAAACCAACAGAGGGAGAAAATACATCAGAGAAGTCATGTACTTACTTGGAATGTGTGGAACAAATGGATGAGCACGGATATTATCTTGTGTTTGGTGGAAGTATGTGTACTGTTTTTTATGGTCCTTCTCTGGAATGTCAAATTATTAGTGTGAAAATGAAAGGAAACAAGTGCTATCCTCTATCTCTAAGGCCTGAGAACTAACTTGTGTTGAAGACTAGTTTTGCTCACTGTACTTGGACTTGGCACAGAAGATTAGGTCACTTAAAACTTTGGTGGAATTAAACAGTTGAAGGATAAAGACATGGTTCATGGTCTACCATATCTAGAAGAGTATGATAGAGTCTGTGAAGGTTGTCAATATGGTAAACAACACAGAGAAAACTTTTCTAGTGGTCAAGCACAGAGAGCAAGTACTCCACTCAAATTGGTTCATGTTGATCTATGTAGGCCAATGAGAAATGAATCCACTGGAGGAAACAAGTACTTTTATGCTGCTTGTGGATGATGCAACAAGAATGATTTGGGTATACTTCCTTAGATATAAGTATGATGCTTTCTCTTGCTTCAAGAAATTCAAATCAATGAATGAGTTGCAAACTGGTTTAAAGGTGAAATGTCTAAGAGTGACAGAGGAGGGGAGTTCTTATCTACTGAATTCAATCAGTTTTGTGATACAGAAGGCATTCAAAGGCAACTCTCTCTTGCATACACTCCACAGCAAAATGGAGTGGTGGAGAGGAAAAATAGAACAGTGGTTGAAATGGCCAAGTCTATGCTACATGATAAAGGGATGCCTTACTATATGTGGGCAGAAGCTGTACATACTGCTGTTGATATTCTGAATCGATGTCCTACCAAGTCTCTTGACAACATAACCCCATTTGAAGCCTACAGTGGAAGGAAATCGAGTATTGCTCATTTGAAGGTTTTTGGCTCAGTTTGTTATGTTCACACTCCATCTGAGCTAAGGCACAAACTAGAAGCTAAGAGTCTGAAGGGAGTTTTTGTTGGTTATGCAAAGTGTGAGAAAGGGTACAGAGTTTTTGATCCACTCTTCAAAAGGTTAATATTGTCGAGAGATGTTGTGGTTGATGAAGACTCTAGTTGGGACTGGCAAGGAAGCATAGAGAAACATGTGACCATGCCTAACTATGAATGACAGTTTATTGAGATACCAAGATGTGAGTTCACAGAAGATGAGACTCAAGCCTCAAATACCCTGTCACCTGGTAGTTTGAGAGGAACTCCAAGTGGTACTGATGATGCTCAGATTACTCCTCAAGCACAGTCAAGTGAGTCTTTTAGCAGATCATGTGAAGATGTTAAAAACTCTCAAGCTTTTGATCATACCCCATTGAAATGGAGAAACTTGAACGATGTACTTGCTCAATGCAACTTATGCATTATGGAACCAGAGAAGTATGAAGATGCTGCTGAGGATGAGTCTTGGATAGCTCTCCACAATTGAGAAAAATGCAACCTGGGAACTGGTAGACAAACCATCAAACAAGCCTATAATTGGAGTTAAATGGGCGTTTAAGACCAAACTCAACCTTGATGGAACTGTGCAAAAGAACAAGGCAAGGCTTGTTGCAAAGGGATATGCCCAGAAACCAGGAATAGACTACAATGAGACCTTAGCCCCTGTTGCTAGGTTGGATACAATCAGAACTCTTATTGCTTTGGTTGCACAAAAGAGTTGGAAACTCTATCAGCTTGATGTCAAATCTGCCTTTCTGAATGGTGTTCTCGAAGAAGAGGTTTATGTAGAACAACCAAATGGTTTTGTGGTCAAGGAGAGTGAAGACAAAGTGTACAAGCTTCATAAAGCTTTATATTGCTTAAAACAGGCACCAATGGCCTAGTATAGTGAAACTGACTCTTATTTTGCTCAATGTGGATTTGAAAAGAGTCAAAGTGAGGCCACTCTATATACCAAAACCAGCGGAGAAGCAGAAATTTTGATTGTGTCTCTATATGTAGATGATATTGTGTACACGGGGAATAGTCAACCAATGTTGAAGGAATTCAAGAGAGACATGATGACAAAGTATGAAATGACAGACTTGGGGCTCTTGCATCATTTTCTAGGAATGGGAGTCATCTAAACACACACAAGCATTTTTATTCATCAAAGAAAGTATGATGCATCTTTGTTGAACAAATTTGGCTTGAGTGAGTGTAAATCTGTTGCTACACCTTTGGTTACAACTGAGAAGCTTAGCAAAGATGATGGCAGTGGTTCAGCAAATGAAGAACAATATAGGAAGATTGTGGGAAGTTTATTGTATCTCACAGCCACAAGACCTGATGTGATGTATGCAGCTAGTTTACTTGCAAGGTTCATGCACTGCCCCACCAACAAACACTATGGAACTGCCAAAAGAGTTCTCAGGTATATCAAAGGAACACTTGACTATGGCTTGAAGTATGTGAAGGGAAAGAATGCAATGCTAATTGGGTTTTGTGATAGTGATTGGGGAGGATCTGTTGATGACAGTAAGAGTACTTGTGGATATGCTTTTTCTTTTGGCAGTGGGGTGTTTTCATGGGCTTCAGTGAAACAAAATTGTGTAGCCCTCTCCACTGCAGAAGCTGAGTATATCAATGCTTATGAGGCAACTGCTCAAGCTATTTTGGCTTAGGTTTGTTCTTGAAGACTTTGGTGAGTTACAAACTGAAGCAACTGTAGTGCACTGTGACAATACAGTTGCAATTGCAATCACTAAGAATCCAGTGTTCCATCAGAAAACCAAGCACATTGACAAAAGGTACCATTTCATCAAGGATGCACTACAAGAAGGGGTAATTGACTTAGTGTATTGTCCAACAAATGAACAAGTGGAAGATATTTTCACTAAGGCTCTAACCAAGGATCGGTTCAACTATCTCAGAGATTTGCTTGGTGTGAAATCAGCTCAAAACGTAAAGGGGAGTGTTGAATTATAAGTTGTGAGCTGATAGTATTAGAATAAGTTTATGTGTTTTAAATGGTGTATCCACTTGTGCAAAGAATGCCAAGTGTAAAATTCTTATATGTAAAGGCCATGAGTGCCATGTGGGTTTTGACTTTTGTTATTTGTTAGATGAGTGGCTGTGATCTAAGCTTAGAGAGGAAAAGGATCCAACACTCTCTAACGGTAGTATATTCCCTCATTGCACGACTTGTGTGTGAGAGGTGTGTGAAAGAACAAGGCAATATATGAGAAATCCAAAATGCTCCTCTATGACTTGCAGAGAGAAGCTACCATTTTCATTCTTTCTCTGTGTGTATTCATCCTTCTTTGAATTCACTAAATTAAAACAATCAGATTCCAATTCATTCTAACAATACCGGTTTGGCATATTATATCGTTGATCTGAAAACTGAAACACAAAGTTCACTCAACCAATGAATCATCTGGGATTAACATTGCCAAACAGTTTGATATTTTGTTTCTCATCGTACAAGCAGGTATGTATCTAGTATATGGGGAAGAACACATTGCAGTTAGCAACTAAGGGGTCCCAAAAGACTATGCATAAAAATTTCAGACTGCACTTCTGTTTTAGATTGCTATTGTTTGCTTGGAAAATAGGGTAGCATCTAGGTCCATACAATTCCCCGTCATGCCTCCTAAACCGCCACATCTTGCTGCAACAGTGCGATGGCTTAAAATGTTATACCATCTTCAACAAACCAGAATTGGCATGGCAAAACTAATACAACTTCATTTAACTGTGTACTGAGGGGTGTGGTTTAGGGTTTTGTTTGGCCGGCCGGCTGGCTTATATTTTCTTCTACATATATCAAACCGAAATCAATTCAAGAAGCAAAGATTCATATTGAATTGTTGTTGAATTATGTGTGACAGTGATGAAAGCCAGATATAGCCATTTCTTTGTCATCTTGTTATTGATGTTCTAATGCTCTAGCTCTCACTAAAAATGGGTTTTCCTGCAGCGACGTGTGCGATCTGAAGAGGCTTTGGAGAGCACGGAGACTATGGAATGGATGGCATTTGCAGCTATTCTTGATTTGATCTGCCCCCTCTTTGGAAGAGGCTTTCTGCTTCTGGCGCTTTTGGAGATTTCAGCGGCGGGAACATCAGACAGCTTGCTATTCATTTCGTAAGCTGAGGAAAATTTGATGTCTCTCTCTAAAAGAAGTTCAATTGTTTGATGGATGTGGATATTGTGGCATTGGTTGGGAGTTTATATAGCACTCCCCAGCTCAGTATGTTATCAAATGAGGGGGCCTGGATCGATCCGGGATGATCAGAGAAAGCAAGAAAACAAGCTCTTTCAGACTGATGTTTGTTAGGAAGCATGCCAGCCAGATTGTCTGGCTGTACAAGATTCGTTTCGGCTTAGCTTGAGACAGTTTGAATTTTGTTTGATGATTGGGCGACTGATCAACAGTAATAATTCATAGTTTAATGCAGATGATTGGTTTAAGCTTGTCTTAACACGAACACGTGCGGGCAATCTGCGAGCTATTCGGTGGACCTGGATGGAGGCTGGTCCCTGGTTTCTGTTTGGTAGATAGACTGCAAGGACTAGGGTTTAGGAGTAAGTGAATGATTATATTACTTTAATTGCAAGCTGTGCGGATAACAGGGAGCATAACATAATCCAGTTGTATATTATCTATATATATACACATATATATATGTATTTCTAATGAATGTTCCTTGTTTTCAGGGACACCTACCTATTTGGTTATTAGTATATTTGGTCCTGCATCACATGGTCGAGCAGATTGTTCAGATGTCCAAGTATGACTCTTGTTGGTGCTCATTCCTTTGATTATATTGTTGTATGTACTGAATTTAATTTTATGTCATCCATGGAATAAGCAAAAAACAAGCCAAGCCTTGCTGGTTTTGAGGTTATATCTCCACTTGTAAATGAAGGTTTCAGATTAAACTTTCACAGATGACGAGTGTCATGCTTATCTATTAGCTAATTCATTGTGCGGCTTAGCTCGCCTTTGGATTGTTCGTATCAAGAAGAAAAACGATCGTATACATGCAGATGACATCATTAAGGAAGAACAAATTGTAGTAAACAATGCTCCAAGTAGTTAGGGTATCTAGATGATTCCCCAGCCAGCAAGACCTAAGCCCCTATGAAGTTAGGGTATCCAGGAATGCATAGAAGCATCTATGCTCTTGCAATTCCCTGTCATGCCTCCTAATAGGGTCTTTATTTGGCCCGTGGCACACGGGGGCCTGGGTGCCCGCCCGGCCTATTGTGGAAAAAGTCCGGCCCTATCAGCCACAGGGCCCAGGCTGGCCCAACTCATAATATAAAATGATAGGCTTGGGCTAGAGTGTTTGAGGCCCGGTCTGGTATGCATAAACCCAGCTTAAAAGCCTATTTTAGATCCCAATTTACATAAATATACTCAAAATAAGTAGTTATAAGTCACTTGGCTCGAATTTTTTTTTTAAAGTACGGTCATTTCAACCTGGCCTGGCCTGTTTGGCTCATAAAAGTCCAGCCCGTGGGCTAGGCTCGGGCCTTAAAAATTTTAAAAAAACCGGATTGGGCTCGGCCCACATATTTCTATTACCTTGTTTAGGCCCGGTCCATTGAAGGCCCCTACCTCGTAATTAACACACTCGCATACCTTACTGCAATAGTTCAATGTCTTAAAACGTTATACGTGTGTGTGTGTATATATATATATATTGCCAATTCATTCACGAAGCAAAGATTCCATATAGAATTCCAAATTCCTTCAACATACTTGAAACATATATACATATCGATATTTAATAAATATATTATTTGTATGCTACATTATCACACACACTAATAAGACAAGTGTGACAATAACTCACATTTTATATTTGGCGTTGCCAATATATATTCTTGTTGACTAACTTGGCATACCTGTTTAGTATAATTAAGGTTTTCATCACAATGACTCCTAAATTATGCGAAATTCATCACATTAGTTTAAAATCACTAAATGCCGTCCCTGCACATGAACGTGTTTCTTGTCGTCAATTTCAAGAAAAAATTCCATCAAAATTAACACAAAGACGCACATATAGCAAAATCATCGAAACATATATTAATAGTGTGCCCTTTAAAAATTTGGTCACATGCCTTGTGCGTGATTAATTTTGATAGAATTTTTAGAGACGACATTTATATTCATATTAAAATATATGGGTCGTATTAAGTAATTCTAAAGTTTGAGAACCAAATGACGGGCTTCGCGTGATTTAGGAACCATTAGTAATAAAACTCTTTTACATAATTAGTCCTTTGTTGATCCCTCCAAATAAAAATGAGACTGAGTTGCATAGGCGATTCCGTGTCTATGATCAACGATCTAATCAATAAAAGTGATACAAATAGTTTTATTATAATGTTTCTTTGCGATTTCATCCTCGTAACAAAGGACTCACTAGTATCACAAAGACCACGCTGATGCTTGGTACGGTGATACTTAGATTTCATACCAATGCACAAATGGAACTAAAATCAATTGGAGATTCCTTAACTAAAGCAATGGTGCAAATGTGCCTTTATTCTTTCCTCTATTCTGTCACACTAGTCCCTTGTGTGAAATTCTACACCTACATGCATGCTACATCATTGTTTGTTCCAACTTCTAACACCCATTTGTACTTTGCGAACAAATATCTTCCAACACAATTTTACCGCTATTAAAAAAGAATAGGGTTATATTATTTAAGTTCGGACCCATTCAAGATTAAATAATCTCTTAATTACTATCTCTTGTAATGCACCATAGGAGAAACACCCTTTGATTAAAATTACGAAGAAACGTTATTTGGGGGATGGTGGTTGTGTTTGGTTTTGTAGCTCAACTTAGAATAAATCCCAAGTTGCCTACGTATCCTTTTGAGAGGAATCAAGCCAACTCGTAGTTCAATGAAATTTAGGTGGGATATGGATGGCTATTTGGATATGGTGCTTGAAGTGTTTGGGGCGAATTTGGTCTCGAGTAAGCCAAGGATTCTATTTAGGTTGAATTTGGTTTCAGGAGAGCCAGAGATTCTGTTTGGGTGGATTTGGATTTGTTTTGGAGGGTGCGGTTGCATCTAGAATTTTGTACTAGATTGCCTACATACTCTCTTTGTGAGAGATCAAACCACATGTAGTTCAAAATGGATTTTGTGACGGCTTTGTGTCATTTCGGATTTGAAGCGGCTTTTTGCCATTTTGGGATTAACAGGAATTTGGCCCATTAATTAATGTGGTTTGCATCCACTAATTTGAAATGGTACGAGTCCATCGAGCTTTGTGTTTTGAGATGGTGTGAGTCCGTCTTGCTTGTCTATTTGCTCTTTCATTTTGAACCGCTTGAACCCAGTGTGCTGATAGGTTCGTTTTCGTACCTATCTTTATTGCTTTTTTTTACCAAATTCTTGTGTCGTAGCCTATGCTTTTCTTTGCTTTTCATTAGTTTTATGTAAATTTGTGTTCTCAGGCAAGAAGATTGAAATTAAAGCTAAAAGAGAAATTTTGGAATTGAAAGACGTTTTCCATCCTGAAAGCAGAGGTTTGTTGTGCAAATCAATTTTACGGTTCACCATATTAGTGCAGATAGCGCAGAATGAAGATTTCCTGCGGATTTGCAAAATTGTCGAGATTTTGGAGATTGAGTAGCGTTCAAGGCACAAGCGGGGACACCACCTTAAAAGGAGGAGTATTTAGGTCTTCTAATATAATCATTAAAGGTAGAAGATGCACAAGATTAAATCAACGGCTTAGATAAATGCTGAGTTCCCATTCCTTATTGAACTAGGTCAGTTAATTCACCTCAACCAATCAGAATTGGATGGGCTTTTCAACTTAAAAGGTCCAGAGAAGGGTTGGACGAAATTTGGGGAGTTTATAACGTGCCGAGTTTATCAAACTTGATGGGGACAATAGCCGTGAGACAAAAATTGATCAAGTGCTCTCTTGTTCTTCGTTTTCTTCTCAGTTTTTCAAGCTTTTGTTGAGTTTTGAGTTTTCTATTTTGTTATTAGACATGAGTAACTAAAGTCTTTGTAGTTAGGGCTAAGTATGAAGCCCTGGACATGATTCTTTCTTCGTTATGATATGTTTCCAATTTATGATTTCCAGTTTGTGGATGAATGTTTATTTCACTATTAGAATGGATACCTATGACTTGTTTCTTTGACTGATCACCTTAGTATTGTGTCTTAGGTTATAATTGTTGTGATTATGTGATGACTGTCATATCTATCATATTTTCTTTGGCAACAATTGATTATGATAAGAAGTAGTCATGTGAAGTAACATCTTGAATTCTTAGTAATATACGCCATGTTCTAAGGTTCTTGTGATATTCATATTCTCTTTGCACTTAATGGGTTCTATTTAGTTAACTTGAGTAAACGCCATGCTAGGTTGCTTGATAGAATGCACGTAATGAGGTAAACGACATGCACTTTACATATCTTAGAGAGAATCGATATCTATACGTCATGGATATGTTATGAATATCTTAATATCATTTGTTGGGAATTATAAATTGGTGTTATAACGTTGATTGATGAATGTTTAGGTGTGGATTACATGCTCTAACTTGTTTCATATTTGATTTTATAATCCATTCTTAATTTTGTTTACTATTTTCATTAAATTTTATGTCTAGTTATCAATTCAAAACCAAAACAAATTTTTTTAAAGTGTGTGTGTGTCGAGTTACAAATTAATAAACAATCTTATGTGGGATTGACCCTTGATTGCTTACTATACTATCAACATCTTTGCGCACTTGCAAGGTTTAAGCTTAGAAATTGTAGTAATCTTTTAGGTTGTTAAAGTGTCTATCAAGTTTTTGGTGCCGTGCTCGCCAGGGATTGTTTTATCTATTTTGCAATTCGATCCTTTTAGTTACTTATTTTCTGTTTTATTATTTGCTGATTAAGTTTGTTTTGTGTTTTAATTTTTGCAAGGTATTTCATGTTTTATGCCTGAGAAGTATAGAGAGTTTGATAGACAAAAATTTCAAGAGAAGTTGTCTCAAGCAAGAGCAAAGCAAGAACATATGGAGCTTGCTGTCACCATTCCTTTACCTTCGACACCATCATCACCATCATCTCCTACATCATCTCATCAATCAGAGACTGAATCACCAAGTCCAATGGGTGACGAGCAACAACTTGTACGCAATAATCAGGGAAGACCCATGAAGGATGCTTATATTCCTAGTGGTTTAATTCAGCCATAATGCATTGCTTATGAACCAACTGCAAAAGGGAATTTTCACCTTCCACCACAATTAATTGGGAATATTCCCAGTTTCCATGGAATACCGTCAGAAGATGCAAATTTGTTCATCAAGGATTTCTTTGAATTATGCAGAACTCAGAACATTCGAGGCGTTAATCAAGAAGGAATCAAGTTGCTTTTATTTCCTTTTGTTCTTAAAGATAAGGCTAAATTGTAGTATAATTCTCTTGCACCAGGTTCAATCAATACATGGGAGCAATTAGCTACCAAGTTCTTAAAGAGGTTCTTTCCAACGACAAAGACAAGACAAATGAGATGGGAAATTCAGACCTTTCAACAGAAAGATGGAGATCGTTTCTGTGAAGCGTGGGAGAACTTCAAGGATTTACTGCTTCGATGCCCTCACCACAACATCTCCAAGGATGACCAGGTAGAAGCTTTTTATGAAGGTCTTAATGAATTTAACAAAAATGTTGTTCATGTAGCTTGTGGAGGAATGCTTACGGAAAAGAATAGTGACGATGCATTCACACTTTTTGAGTCGTTAAGTGAGAATTCTCATCAGTTTCAATCGACAAGAGGAAAAATATTGAAACCCAAGGGAGTTTATGAGATGCGTGTTAGAGAGAGTAGTCCAAGCAGAATGTCAGCCATGGAAAATAAGCTAGACTTTCTTGTCAATTCTTTGACACCACGCACTCAAAATATGTCTCAAGAAGAGGTATGTGTTATTTGTTGTCATACTAACCATACTATTGAAAATTGTCCCTTGTCTTCTTTGAGTGAACAGGAACAAGCGAATTATGTGGGACAAGGAAATTATTCTCAATGGAATAATCCTTTTTCAGAATATACTCTAGATTGGCGAAATCATCCTAATCTCAAGTGGAAAAACAATTCGAATGTGCAGCAAGAGCCTGCTCCTAAGCAATTATATCAAGCGCCTCCACAGCTTTCATCATCTTTACCTCAAGGTAAGTCATTGGAAGAGTTAATTGCATCTTTAGCTCTAACTACTCAAAATAATGTGCAGAGAACAAATCAATTGGAGCAATCTATCAAGAACATGGAACAACAAATTAATTGGCCAAATAGCTAATGCAGTGAGTCAAAGAGAACAAGGTATGCTTCCTAGTCAAGTTGTTCCAAATCCGAAGGGAGACCATGAACAAGTTCAAGCTATTACATTGAGAAGTGCAAAAGAGGTCCGCCGACATGATGAAGTGCAGAATAAGGAGAAAGAGATTAACATTGATCAAGGGTTGAATGAAACTGTGGCACCTTCACCACAACTTGCAACTTCTATTGAGAAAACAAAGGTCAGCCCTAAGGTCTCAAGTTCGTTGACTTCACATCTTCCTTTTCCTCTCAGGTTTATAAATTCAAAGAAGGAACAACATCATAAGGACATATTGGAAACATTCAGAAAGGTGCAAGTGAATTTACCCCTCCTTCATGCAATTCAACAAATTCCAAGCTACGCAAAGTTTCTCAAAGAACTTTGTACAAACAAGAGAAAATTCAAGGAACACGAAACCGTGGCTGTGAGTGAGGAAGTGTCAGCAGTTTTACAAAGAAAGTTGCCTCCAAAGATGAAAGATCCAGGGAGTTTCACTATTCCATGCATTCTTGGTGATCAAAAGTTTGAAAAAGCCTTACTTGATTTAGGTGCTTCTATTAACTTAATGCCTTTTTTTGTTTATGAAGCATTGAATTTAGTTGAGCTGAAAAGGACATCTGTAACCATCCAATTGGCAGATCGGTCGGTTAAGTATCCAAGGGGTGTGATATAAGATGTTTTGGTTCGTGTAAATGAGCTCATTCTTCCCGCTGATTTCTTTGTGCTTGAGATGGAAGAAGCCTCCATGTCGACATCACTACTGTTGATTTTAGAACGTCCATTCATGGTTACGGCTCGTACAAAGATCGATGTTTATGAGGGCACTTTAACCATGACTGTACAAGAAGACCAGAGGCTCTTTTCTGCCAGCAGAATTCTGCGAGCTTGCTGTCACTGCGAGACACAATTTTATTGTCTTTTGTTGCAACTTATAAAGCTATGCTGTGGTCGAGATGGCCCTGCACGCTCTTTACGGCTATGCACAAATGACACGGTTGTTGACGGCTTGACGAACTTCTTTCCTGGTAGCCTTTTTACGTGTACCAGGCCTTCTTCCCGATAGCCTTTTTACAGGGACTGGGTCTTTAATGGCTTCACAGTGGCGGGCAGAAGTTCCTAACAGCGACAGCTCGGCAAGAACGACGGCATGTACTGCTTCTTTTCTTCATTGCATGGACCATGGACGGAAGGCACCATTTTATGGAGATAGCATGAGCTTTCCACTGGAGGGATCGCATCGTTTCGAGGTGTGATTGCCTTAAGACAATCAGGTCCGAAACGAGCGTAAAAGAAATAACTTTTCTGCGCCAATTACCTTCAGATTTGGAAGCAACGGCTTTGTTGCTAGAATGGCTTCTTGCTTGGATTTTTGTCGTCCTTCTCAGCGTTGTTGCGTGCGGGGCTGTGTCGTTCTTCTTCCGTTGCTCCTTTCTGAGAAACCTTCTCCGTCTGCTGCTCTGTGGTTTTCTCCGTCCTTTTTTTAGCGCACCATATGGCTCCTTATATATGCAATAGGATTAGCCGAGGCTTTCTTTTCTTGCAAGGCAAATCTCCTTTCTTGCAGCCTACCCAAGTGATGACACACCCCGATCTGGATATCCACGTGTCAATATCGAGTCGAGATATGTTGGCCGACATCCAAGAAGGGATGACGAAAGCCATAGTGTAAGTGTTGTGTAAAAGTGCAAATAAATTAAAACTAAAGTCTACTTTGAAATTTAATTTCAAAATAGTGTGCAAAGTGCAGAGCCCATAATACAAAGTAATCAGTCTCAGAGCATAGCTAAAGCGTAGTAACGTAATAGTAATTCCATCTTGGTAAGGATAGACATAATACAACTAGTAGGAACATACTTTCGTACCATAGCTGTAGAAGGTGTCAGAATCACCAGTGATAACTTCACTTGCCACCAGATCAGCCCCCCTAAAACCTGGAAGGGCGCAAAACAGAAAATGTGAGTGGGCAAAAATAAACATTTCTAAAACCTTTGTTTTTCATATCATAATAACCCCTCTTTAAAAATTCCTGTATAGTTTTCCAAAATCATACTATGTATAGTATGAAAATTTCCAAAAATATAGGTAAATACCTTTATATCAACATAATATATAATATTTAACGTCAAAACGTTATAAGGCACCACTGCCAAAAATATGAGTAATATACCAATACCTCAACAACTATATCATATACTCATCGACAAAACTGTATAAAGGCATCCATGCCAAAGGTACGAGTAAATACCAATATTTCAACAACATAAAGTATGCTCAACGACATATATAATATGCTCATCAACATATAAAATATAATATGATATGCTCATTGACATATGCAATCACACAAGTCCATGCAGAAAGTAGCTACATGGAACAAGTTGGGTGTAATGGATATATGCTCAATACTACGATCATGTGAAGCTGGCGCTAAGCGCATCACATACGAGTCCTAGCTGCCTAATGCAAGCTAGTACGGGCTGGCACCTACAATGGATCCAAAGTGAGCATAACGGTGCCGATGTGAACATACACGTGAAGGCTGGTCTTGGCCCGGATGAGTACTAGACACCGGTGAATGGATGTATGATGAGCAGTAAAATACACATGATCATGCCATCACAGTTTCATAAATCCCAATATAATATATATTTTATACTTAACTCATAAGTAAAGCATGACATGATAGAAAAATAGTTCCCAAATCAACGTGGAAACTAACATAAATAATATAGGTTTCATAAAACAAAGTCCACTCACAGATACGTAGTTGTGTCGTAGCCGTCTCGCCTTGCCTGACCCCTGTACTCCTTGTGGTAAGTCACACCTATATGAGATATCATTATTGTAATGATTAAACTCATAAAGGTTACTAATTAAATTAATAATTAACACTTATTCTTCGTTCGCTCAAATTGGAGGTCCGAAACACTCCGAAAAATACCATACGTACTGCCCCGAGGTAGTACGCGTCGCCTCGCGTCGACGAAAGTCGAAAACTGGTCCCACGCGCCCTCACGAGCGGCTCACGTGCGCCACACGCGCAGTCAAACTGAGCCGGTCAAACTAACGGCGTTAGTTGACGCCGTTAGATTTAACAAAAGATTGATCGGCTCTGCCGTAGCACGATATTGTCCGCTTTGGGCCACGCCCTCACGGTTTTGTTTCTGGGAACTCACAAGAAACTTCCTAGTGGGTCACCTATCATGGGATTGCTCTAGCCCAAACTCGCTTGACTTCGGAGTTCCGATGGAATCTGAAGCCAGTGACCTCCCAAAAGGCCTCGTGCTAATTGGAGGTGGGTATATACATATAAGACACATCACCCCCTCTTCGTTGGTCGATATGGGATGTCACAATCCACCCCACTTAAGGGGAACCGGGCGTCCTCTCTGGCACATCCGTACAGAACGACAGAGTGGCTCTGATACCATTTTGTCACATCCCGGACTGGCTCCGTCGTAGCACGATATTGTCCCTCACGGTTTTGTTTTTGGGAACTCACAAGCAACTTCTAAGTGGGTCATCCATCATGGGATTGCTCTAGCCCAAACTCGCTTAACTTCAGAGTTCCGATGGAATCTGAAGCCAGTGAGCTCCCAAAAGGCCTCGTGCTAATTAGAGGTGGGCATGTATATATAAGGCACATCATCCCCTTTCCGTTGGTGGATGTGGGATGTCACAAGTGATTTATTGCTCACCATTTATTTGTGCTGATCTCTTATGGATTTTAATCCATATTAGGTATTTCTTCAATTTGGGCTCCAAGCCTAAAAGATTTGCCCCGAAATAACTATATATTCATCCTCCTCTTATTTTAAGGAATTTAAATATATATATATATATATATATTTTTTTTTTTTTTGAGAAAATTTATCGCCAAACACCCACATTGTCTTTGCACACCATAATGTTGCAACTTTTTCAGAAGTCAATGGCAACTGCTGTCAATTTCTCCGGCAAAACCCCGAGTCAGAGAATTTGCCTCAAACCAACGGCAGCTGCTTGTACATACATGATTAAAGAGGGAGGAGGCCCGTGATCATTTCGGGGGAAGGATGCTTTGATGAAAAGTGAAAAATGTATTGTTCGGTTCAAAACCACCGAACATCACGAGTGATGTAGACGTCTCGTGTTTTTCGCAATCCCGTAATACATATATAATGCTGAAAGAACACGAAGTGAGAATGGTTACTGAAAGGATCCAACTTCAAATTTCCTGCAATCTGTCAGCATGTTCCTCGTATTAACATTGAGTTGAGGACACCTTTATAGCAAACCAAATTCCAGCACTTTGAAGCAAGAAAATCTGTCTCGAAGTTAATCATTATGTGTGGTGCAAAAGTTGGATGCTGCACAAATCAATTGATGATGTGTTGTCCAGAAAACATCACAAAGAAGAAACATGGATATGCAACTTGCAAGCTGCATTGGTTGCCCAACTTGCCCTAAATTGTCCGGCGCCCATTCCTTGTCCTACAAGTTTCCTAACTGGAGAAGTTCTTGAGTATTTCGTGTCAGACAGTCCATATCTTGAACGATTATCAGTGTCTTACGCCCAAAGTTTGGTTAACTTAAGAGTTGCCGGTCCATTGATTGGTTTGAAGTGCTTAGAGCTAATTTTATGCAGTGGGCTCGAACGTGTTGAGATTTGTGATACAAACCTTGTTTCATTTATTCACAGTGGAAATCCGATAGACTTGCTTCTCAACAATGTACCTTCGTTGGTTGAGGCAATCCATGGAAAGTCATGGCGCTGACTCCCTTTGGTCTCACCTTCACCCAACTTTCATGTTGTGTTTCTCAGCTAGCGACTCTCACGATGGATATTTATGGAGTTGTTAGTAGTTACAATTGATATGTTTGTTTTATTTTTCTTTTTCATTTTGTTGGATTATGCTGTTACTCACTCTTTTTGCTGTTTCTCAGGAATTCAATATATTTCCAAATCTCAAGCATTTGGAGTTGGTGGTTTATGCAGATCGCGGTGGAGTCTTCTTCAATTATCTTCCTTCATGAACGCTGCCTCCTCATTTGCAAAAACTTGTGTTGAAGGTATTTAATCGGTTAATGAACTTCTTCTTCGAGTGATGCTTCTTGTTGTTGTTTCATGTGCATTGTGCCCTAATAAGTTAGTTTCCTTGGTGCAGTTGGTGTGCTCATTTGATGATGAAGTGGTCAACAAAGCAAACGCAGAAGCTGCCAAATGCCCCAT
Organism: Gillenia trifoliata; assembly: GCA_018257905.1. Classification (NCBI taxonomy): domain Eukaryota; kingdom Viridiplantae; phylum Streptophyta; class Magnoliopsida; order Rosales; family Rosaceae; genus Gillenia; species Gillenia trifoliata. The sequence continues at coordinate 12,413,387 of CM031085.1, read as the reverse complement.
CGTAACCTCAAGGTAGTAGAAGTAGAAGGGCATCGTGGTCGAACAAATGTTGAACATGTTATGTACTTAATATAGAATGTTGTTGGACTCGAGAAAATTATTATTGATCCTTACAAGCGGCCGGCGTTGAGCAGATCTAGAGAGAAACAAAGGAAGAGGTGGAGGAGGAAGGAAGGGGTAAGTGTTAGATCATGCTATGCGCCAGCTTAGAAATAAAGTGCCTTCAAACATGGGCGAAGCTAGAAATTTAGCTTACGGGTCACCACTAAGCAGTGGCGTAGCGTGTGACTAGCTATCCTCGTTGCATCCCAAGAATAGTGCACGATCCCCAACAAATTTTGTCCAATGTTTTCGATGAGGACTCGTCGAGCACTTGACGACCCATACAATTGTGTGCTTAGCGTACATCTCCGATCTTGTGCTCTTTAATTGGTCTATTAGGTCAATATTGTCATAGATCAAACAAAGAGTAAAATCATATATTTATAGGGCCAAGTGCTAAAATATATAAGACGGTTTAAGAAAAAAATGGCTAACTTTAAACTTTATTAAAAAAATGGTGTGTTCCGCTAAAAACACGTTTTTCCCTTGGTGGTCTTGGATGAGGTTCGAGTGATGGAATTGTAGTGAGAAATTGTTTAGTTTTTGTTCAACTCGTCTGCTTGCACGTAAAAGATTGAAAAATAGATATTTTAAAAGGTAGTTTTGGCAAATTACTTAAAATTTAAAATTATGTCCAAACCTAAAAAAATGGGAAGAAGGAGGTGGTGGGGCACCCCCTGCCCCTTCATCGAATTCGCCCCTGCCTTCAAAATATAGAATCTGTATGCCTATAGTAAGTGGCAGCGTTTAATGTGTGCAAACTAGCAGGTTTGTGTAATGCAAATGTTGGTTTGATTTTCTCTGTGATTTCTTTCCATGTTATGAATCCTGAAACAAATCTAGAACTACTTGCTGCTGACATATTTTTAGAAGCAAAGTGGCAGTGTCTAGAGAATTTAGCCATGCAGATAATATATTTTAGAAAATGCTAGAAAAAAAATCACATGTCTAAAACCACATTTGTACCATCACTCTATATTTTATTCGCTGTGAATTCAGTAGCAAAGACAGGTTGATGCCTGGTGTGGCATACTTGGATTTCATACCAAGGCACAAACATAGCAAAGCAAAAACAAATGTGCCTTGATTCTTTCCTCTATTCTGTCACACTAGTCCCTTGTGTAAAATTCTACACCTACATGCTACATATATTGTTTGTCCAACTTTCCACTCCATTCTTGTTTCACTTTCTTCAGATGCCAATGGCTACCATTGTCAATTTCTCTGGCAAAACCCCCGAGTCAGAGAATTTGCCTCAAACCAACGTGGTGCAGGACCAGCCGTTGGTCTCCTTTTGGCTATGAAAACAACATGCCAATTCCCCCCACAGCAGAACAAATACTCTGCAACTTTGCATCTATGTGAAAAGCAAGGCAGAAGAAAGACTATTGAATGAGCACAGGGTCTTTCCTACCATGGCAGCAATGAGAAACCTCGACATTTTCCGGGTTCTCCTTCTCCATTGACACAATCAACCAACTCACAGATGCATCAACGAAAAACTTAAAGCAACTAGGTGATTACATATCGGAAGACTGCTACATTGAGGAGTGCTCCTTAACACACCATTACAAGGCAAAAAGGTCAGTACTCTTTGTTCTTCCTTGAGACAATATAGCCATAGTTTTCCCTTTCCACTAACAAAGCCTAAACTGCATTTTTGCAGGAGGTTATGAGCTTTTCTTTGAGCTGCTAACTGCAGGCATGGGCCAAAACGTTAAGTTCATCGTAGGACACGTGTACGAAGGAGATGAACTTACAGCAGCAGCAAACTAGCACATGGGTATATTTATCTATAAATGATTATCGTCTTCCTGCAGAATGACCTAAACATAAATCTAGTTGTATCGAATAGCTTATGTTTGGCTTTGTAGAATGAAAAACACACAGATCCCTTTCACCAGAGGATGCAGCTTCTTTGAATGCTCCAAAGAAGGAGAGAGAAAATAATTATCAAGTACAGAAAATCAAATTTACTACTCTGGCCTCTCGTTCTATTAAAGATTTCAGATGAAAGAAAAACCTAACTAATTCTAATTGTCTGCAGGAAAGCACAGATTGTTGTCGAATCACCATTCAAACCAGGAACCCTTTAGTACTGGCAATTTCACTTAAGGAAATGATTTCTCCACTCGCTTTTCACCTCCTGCACACCCCCTCTCTATTTTTTAGCCATTGGATTGAACAAATCAAAGGCCATAATTAAGAGGAGGTGCTCAGAAGGTGAAAAAAATGGTGTGCAGAAATCACTCCCTTTCCATTCCTATCTAAATGCTTTACTTTCTCATTATGATAAGAAAACAAGAACGATAACTTGAGTATTATTAACCCTTTGATTTTTTTTTTCATTATGTGTTTGTTCCTTTGGAAAATTCATAGTACGTTAAAGATGGTGACTTCACTATTTGATGGTTTCCCAAAAACTACTGAATGTACGTTAGCTTTCACCATATATTTCAAAACCTCAACATATCATACATATCACAGCTATTACATAACATTAAGAGGTCTGGTGCAGGGTTCCTAAAAAGTCCTCATATTGTTTTTCAATGCTTATGGAAGATATACACATTACTTAAGGCTTTGGAACCTCGCAGCTCGATTACTTGGCTATGCATACCACATTTTGCTTTACATTGCAAAGTTTTTCTTCAACTAGAGAACTAACATCAGATGGACAGCTAAATCACCTGTCAGTCATCATTGCTATCACGACTCGACCATGTTTCTAGCAGCGAGAGAAGAAGCAATGGGCCAAAAACTGGTGGAAGGGGCGGAAGCCTGCTGATGGTGACCATTGGTTCGGTTTTCTCTTTTGTAAGAACTCCTCCTTCCCCATTATCATTGTTCCCTAGTTTCTTTGGTGTTGAACTGGCCAAAGTACCTAATTATGATACAGTACAGTAGTAGTCAGAAAGAGAAGTTGTTATACCATACAATTCTAACTATAAAAGCCTCAAATGAGAGAATATATATTACCCCATGACCCTTTCATAGGGTAGAGTCGTTTAAATTTGATATTTGTGGGCAATAACGCAGCTATTCCACGCATGTAGGTCTCTTTTTGCTGATGTTTCACAATGAAGTAGTTAATACTAAGAAACCGACAATCCTGGACCAAAGTGATAACATGGAAAATGTGTTAGAAAAGCCAGCTTTCTTTCTCGATTTTCTTACCAATTCTCCTACACGTAGAGACCGACTCCATCACTCAATGTGAAAGAGTTGGAAAAAAAGAATTCAGTTGTAAAGCATCGTCACATGAAAAACAAATCAACATTCACATTGCAGGAAAGCATATGAGTAAAATGTTGGAGACGGTTTCTCATATTCCTTGAAATTTAAAACTTTATATCGGAAGCATATGTAAAAGTACATCACAAGACAACGAACAACAATCCCATGTTCAAAAAAGCAAAACTAGATTAAGGGTTCCCTGAAATTTATTATACCATAAACTCCCAAACTAGATTAAGGGTTCCCTCGTTTTTATGCTTCCATTCTCCTTTTATGCATTCAACTATCAAAGCACAGTAACAAAAGGGACGAGTGGGAAACGGATAAAATGAGAGTGTGAAAATCGCTACCTGATCACTTAACACAACAGTAAACGCAAACTTGAAAGAAAAGATATTCAAGCTTCAAATGCAAGCAAGGAATAGGCTTAATATTTTGACAGCAAGTTCGTTCCTAAAGTTAGATCGCTTATAAAATTTATTGCAAAGTTTAACTGATAGAAAGTGAAACTTGATAGGACGTACCCAGTTCAACAAGTAAATAACTGATAGAGTAGAGATACTAATTAAGATTAGAGTTTGGTCTCGTACCTGCCTGCTGTGCTTCTCTTGGCCTGCAACAGCGACAAAACGAAGAGAGATTATGCGACAGCGTTGCGGATGTGGTTTTTTCAGTTCCAGAAGACGTGGACAGCCAGATGAAGCTTCGGGAATTTTCAAGTTTCCAGTGGAGTAGTCGGACAGATTCTGCGGCACCAATGGGTTTTTACTCGTTGACACGTGTGCACTTAAAACAGGAAACGAATGTCTAAACAATACGTAATTAAATCGATTTTCTATGGTGCCCAATATCGCATACACTGGAACACCTTAAAATTTTTGCATAATTTTATAACTATATTTTCTCCCGACGTACTTCAAGAGAATAATTTACATGAAATGAGTTCATGCTTTGTAAGGTGTTGAAGTGCAACATTGTATAAAAATTTACACAACATAGAAAACGGCACGTTTCTTTGTAAGTCGTCCTTCCACATTAGACCTGGGGCCATCTCATTTTTCGTTTTTTGGGCCAACACAATAACTTACATTTGCGCTCTGCTTTTGCACTTTTTAACTTGCTGGTTTGCAGTAAATTAGCATAATGAGGGTCTTTGGGACTAAGAAAACTGGTGAGAAATGTAACAAAGTAGGACAGAACTAGGATATGTTAGTAGTTCGCTTTTTTTCCTATTTGCCCTTGTGGAACAAAATTTTACAGTATTAAAATGAATTTTCTTTGCACGGTTCAATACAAAGAGTTTGAGGGTGGCTTAATTACAAAGTCCTAACAAAGCAGCTAATATGGTTCAATGGTTAGGGTGATTTCTATGCTCATATTCCACACCGCTTGTCCTGTGTTTGATTTCTGGTGCTGGTGAATCATACTATGGTGGTCAAGGGGAGACTAAAATGCCTTTATGAATCTTCCTGACCTTAGAAAGATAAATTACCGTGGCTTGGCCATCAATTGGTCTTTTTTCTTTTAATAAAAAAAAGCAAAGCAGCTAATAGTTCTGAAGTACTAAAGATCAAAATTAATCTTAATTTAAAATTTTATTTAGGAGTTGAGGAATGAAAATAAATAAATAAATACAACAATTTTAATTAATAATGATGAATTATCAATCTGACTGTGTAAGAGCAGAAGAGTTTCTTTTTTAAAAAGGAAAAAAAATAATGTTCTTGCGTATTGTGTAAGCTCATTTCCTACTTATTATAGTAAATGACAAAATTTGTGTTTGTTCAGAATTCGTAGTGTTTGATGAGCCAAATAAGAAGAAAAAACAGTGTTCTTGCGCATTGTGTGAGCTCATTTTCTACTTATTATAGTAGATGATAGAACTTGTGTTTATTCATACTGTGTGGTGTTCGATGGGCTAAATAGTTAAAAATGACAGTAATACATATATTCTGCGGTGCTAGCTCAACTCATTTCATGATTTCACATATGGGAATTGAATAATATTCGCATCCAATTTTTTTTTAATAAAGTGTCTGTCAACTTAAACATGTTTAGTACAATCATGTTGAATTGGATTATGAGAGATATCAATGGAAGCTTTGTTGTCATAAAACAAATATGTTGCTGACATTGGTGGATACCCAAGTTCCGTGAGCAACCTCTGAAGCCAAAATAACTCACACACTCCTTTTGCCATTCCTCTGTATTTTGCTTCTGCACTTGACAAAGCTACTACTTTTTGTTTCTTACTTTGCCAAGTAACCAAGTTACCTCCCACAAATGTAAAGTAACCAAAAGTAGATCGCCTATCGGTAATGTTTCCTGTCCAATTTGTATCCGTGTATCGAAGTATCCTAACAACATCATTCATGTGATCTTCACTCGGAGAGTAAATAAACTGACTCACAACACTCATTGCATAGGCGATATCTGGTCAAGCATGAGACAAGTAAATTAACCTTCTAACCAGCATCTAGTAACGCTCCTTGTTAGTCGGAACCTGATCGGGATATTCTGCAAAGTGGTGATTCTGAATAATACGAGTATCTACAGGTTTGCAATCAAGCATCCCTATTTCTATTAATAAGTCCAAGGCATATTTTCTTTAAGAATATATCCTATTTCGATCGAGCCACTTCAAAACCTAGAAAATACTTGAGCCTACCGAGGTCTTTCATCTCGAATCCAGTCACCAAATAATCCTTCAACCTCTAGATTTCTTCCCTGTCATATCTAGTAACAATCATATTGTCTACATAAATGATGAGTGCCATTATCTTACCCATTCTATGTGCTGTTATCCTACCCATTCTACGCTTCAAGAAAAGCGTATGATCTAAGTTGCTTTGCCTAACTTTCTCATGGCCATTCAAAATTGCCCAAACCACTCACGTAGCGATTGTTTCAGACCATACAAAGCCTTTTTTAACTTACACACAACCCCCGTTTGCGTAGGTGAGATATATCCTGGTGGAATATCCATATACACCTCTTTTTTAAGATATCCATGTAAAAAAGCATTCTTCACATCAAACTGTTGTAGTGGCCAATTTAGATTTGCTGCCAAAGAAAGCAATACTCTCATAGTATTGATCTCTGTTATTGGGGCAAAAGTCTCCTTGTAGTCAATGTCATAGGTTTGAGTTTAACTTTTAGCAACTAATCGTGCCTTGTATCTTTAAATGGACCCATCGGCTTTATGTTTAATTGTGTATGCCCACCTGCACCCCACTGTCTTTTTTCCTTTTGGTAGGGAAACTAATTCCCATGTTTGATTCTTTTGAAGCGCACTCATTTTTTCCTCCATTTCTTTGGTCCACCTAGTTTTGGATAATGCTTCTTTCAAAGAACTAGGAATACTGCCAACTAATAATTGTTGTATGAATGCCTTGCCTAGTTTAGATAACTTGTGGGATGACACATGGTTGACGATTGGATATTTGGATTTCTTTGCTTCTTCAAGTGAATATCTATTAGGTTGTTTCCCTCGGTTATGCTTATCAGGTAACTGATAAGTTAGATTAGTTGATTTACTAATAGATGTAGTTAGACTTACCTCAAGAGTATTCTTAGAAGAATGGTCGTTAGTAGGAATTATAGTTGGAGAAGAAAGGGGGGAATAAGCATCAACACTGTCTGACCAATCGTTGACCTTGTCCTGTGACCGGTCACTGATGTCTGTCTGACCGACCGGGCTGGACATCGACTCTCTGTCTTCGGTTCCTGTGTCCTACGCTCGGTCGTCGGGATCAGGATGACCGGTCGATATGGGTATCATCTCTCTGTCTAACTTCGATCGTATCTTAATTGTCCAATTCTTCTCTTCACTCGTTGTCTCCCCCTAAAGAGAAGAGTAGGATGAGGAATAGTACATGTTCGTCTCTAAAAAAGTCACATCCATAGCGACATAAGTACGCCGAGTAGGGGATGATAACATCAGTAGCCCTTTTGATGCGCTTCATACCCTATAAAAACACAACGTATTGCACAAGGATCGAGTTTGGTACATTGATTCTTATGAAGATAGACAAACATGACACATCCAAAGACCCGTGGTTGTGGAGCCAAAAATAATCTGAAAAATTGTGGAGCTGACACGTGGATAAATATTCTTTATTGGCCAGACTATCCTTATTAAATGGCGAATTCCACACGCGCTGCTCAATCATGAAGTCTCCCTGCGCTGCTGACTACTATTCTCCAAGCTTTGCTGCCCGTTGAGATAATTATGAGGAAATTAAGGAGGAATTAATTATTAAATTCTTTTTCTTAGTTTCCCGAAGACCGATTCCTTTATTCCAGGAATCCATATCCTATTTAATTAGAATTCTCCAGGGATAATTTCAAGATATTATTTTATTAAATATATCTTTAGCAGTTATCTCTCCATCCATCTTACGGATAACATTCACTGGCCAACTGGAAGCCGACATGTGGCGTGATCCTACACCCCATGGCCGGCCACTATGCTCCTATAAATATCTCAATCTCCACCACATTTTGGTAAGCTTTTGCTACCCAATCAAGCCCTAAACTCTTTATCTTTTCAAATAAACTAACTTAGGCATCAGAAATTCATTGGCCAAACCCCCCTCCCCCCAACCTATGTGGCTCGTGGTCTTGGCCTTGATTAAAGGTGTTTTAATATTTTATAGGTGCAGATTCGTCAAGTCATCAACTGGTGAAAATTTGCATCCACAAATTGGTGCTTTCATTGAGAGCGTTTGAGTCAAAATCTCTACGAATCTCTCACATCGTTTCTTGAAGTTTCTCTTTTCTATTTTCTCATACAATCCTCGGCTTTTTAAGTGCTTGGATTTGTTCTTGGAAAATAGGGCGAGAAATTCTAAAACTACGACAGACGACCTTCAATGCACGAAGTCGCCTTCTTCTGTAGTTCAGATCAGCAAACTTCCTTCACGAAAGTTGTTTGTCTACCCGACATCTACAACATATCCAAATGTTAGGAAGATCCAACAGTGCAATCATTCCAGATATTCAAAATTCCAAACAAGTTTTCAGTTTCGCAAGGATACAGACACCAGTGTTAAAGGTGCCAATACCCTATTTTTGTAGCTTGGATTGAAACAATTTCTTCACAAAAGTTCGTCTGATTGAGAACTACAAGATGTCAAAATTTTAGCTATATCTGAGCATTGCAGCCATTGCTACGATTCCAAGACAAACCCTAGGCGTGACGGCCCAAGGTGAGCAGGCCCACATGGCTACAACAGATGCAACTCCAACCTTAGCTCTCCAGCCCAACCTCTGTAGGCCCAGTAGGCACAAGCCCAGTGCCCTCCAGCTCAGCTCCCACATGAGACCCAACTTGCAGCTCACGTGCTTGCTCCAGCAGCCCAGCCAGCAGCTCAGCCTGCTTCAACGTCCCAGCCTGCGGCCCACGTGCCTACTCCAACAGCCCAGCCTATAGCCCACGTGCCTGCTCTAGCGGCCCAGCCTGCGGCCTACGTGTCTGCTTCAATAGCTCTAGCAAAGGTAGATTGAGGAGCAATTAGAGAGGCTTCTTACAGAGTGACTGTGCGATTTCCAGAGCATCGAGACTCGAGACAAAGATATTCGGTTCTCTGCTAAGCATCTGTTGTGCGGTGAGTTGATCAAGAGCAAGAACAAGTCAGAGAACAAGCAACAAGGACCATTTGCCAGCAAAGGAAGGCTCAATGTCCAAGACATTCTCTAACTGACGGCGGGGAGTAAAGAAGGACTTATCCATCCACTCCGACGAAGGTAATGGCTTAGCCCGATGGAGCCCCGGGGGCAAGCAGGCCCAAGAGGACACACCAACCTAACCCGCAGGATATTTTTGGTGTTTGCATGCCGATCCTCCAACTACCAAGAAGCGGGGGCATGTCTCATTTCCAGACGGATTCGTACTGAAGCAGTCCATTCACTAGAAGCAGATTGACAAACAAGGCCTCACCAGCTAAGGATTATTCAAACTATCTTGCAGCCATGTTTCCGCGAAGTTCACTCAACTGCACATTCAATGCTCAATTCCATGTTCTTTAGTGTGAAAAGGTAAACTAATTTTCCGACACCCTTATGGGTAGCTCTCCAGTGTGAGAGGGTAAACTAATTCCCCGACACCTATAACCCTTACGGGTAGCTCTCTATTGCGAGAGGGTGAACTAAATCCCTAACACCTTTAGGAGTAGCTCTCCAGTGCGAGAGGGTAAACTAATTGCTCAACACCCTTATGGGTAACTCTCTAATGAGAGAGGGTAAATTAATTCCCCGACCTTCTGGGTATGCTCTCCAGTGTGAGAGGGTAAACTAATTCTTCGACACCTTACATGGTAAGCTCACTCTACACTGCCCATGAAACCTCGCCTCAATCGCACAAACAGGTTTGTCATACAACCTTCGCTCAAGCAATGAAGTTGACGACTAGCATGTGGTGCACCAGTTGCATATGGCAAATGCCGGCAACACATGGTGGCCAGCAGCAGATGGTCAAAATATAACGACATGACTAGTATGTGGTGCACCAGTTACACATGGCAAACGCCAGCAGCACATGGTCGCCAATAGCAAATAGTCTAGGGGCAGCAGCAGTCCAGCTGCCTGACGGCTCCTAGTCGCGTCAACGTCCAATAGCAGACAGCATGTAGCCCTTGCTGCCATGTCACCAACATATGCCAGGCCGCAACCTAGCTCAGTGCCCTAGAGCAATAGGCCGCAGTTCAGCGCCCCTGCACACCAGGCCGCAGCTTAGCACGACAGTGCACCAGGCCCGAGCCTGCTCCTCATCCTTAACAGCTTCAGCCTCACCAGCTGCCCTTGTAGCCTAGCTCTGCTGCTCTAAGCCGCACCATCCAAACCTCGGCTCCCTTGAGCCGAGCCACCTCGCCATTTAGACCCCCATCCACTTGATCCTAGCTGCCCACGACAACAACATAAAAAATAAAAGTAAACTTTTTTCTTACCTTTGGTGCAATGAAGATGAAGACAAAGACGATGAGCGATTCTCCAAAAGGGCAAGCAAAGAAGAAAATGGGGGATGGGTTACAAAATATCCTTCGATTTTCTCTCTTTCTTGTGTGAAAATACAAAGTACTTCTAGGTTTATTTAACCCTCTATTTATAGAGAAAAATAAAATCCTAGCTGCCTTTGGATTCCATCACCCTCCAGACTTTTGCTACAAGAGTACAAAGCTCAAAATCTAAGCAATCCAAAAAACTGAGGTTTCCTACACCTGCAACACTTTCTACAATAGCACAATAGGTGTGGGAGCATTTGTGCAGCCAAAAATAATCCGAAAAATTGTGGAGCTGATACGTGGACAAATATTCTTTATTGGCCAGACTACCCTTATTAAATGGCAAACTTCACACGCGCTGCTCACTCATGAAGACTCCCTATGCTGCTGACTACGATTCTCCAAGCTCCGCTGCCCACTAGCAGCGGAGATAATTATGAGAAAATTAAGGAGGAATTAATTATTAAATTCTCTCCCTTAGTTTCCAATATGAGGACTGATTCCTTTATTCAAGGAATCCACATCCTATTTAATTAGGAAACTAACTTAGGCATCGGAGATCCCATTGGCAAAACCCTCCCCCCCCCACCTGTGTGGCGTGCGTGGTCTTGACCTTGATCAAAGGTGTTTTATTGTTTTACGGGTGCAGATTCGTCAAGTCATCAATCGGCGGAAGTTTGCATCCATAGTGGTGGCAACAAGAAGATTGATGGTAGATAACCAAACCAAGAAAGAGCCTGTAACGGAGTCTGGTGACAGTTGCAACAGCCCATGAAAAACATAGATGTTTTTTCCTTGGTGGTCTTGGATGACGATCGAGTGATAGAATTGCAGTGAAGAGATTGTTTAGTTTTTGTTCAACTCATCCATTTCACAAAATTTTTTTTTGAAAAGGAGATATTTTAAAAGTAATTTTTGCAAATTACTTTAAATTACCAAAAAATGGAATGGGGGGAGGGGGTGTGGGGCACGTGACCCCCGGCTCCTTCATCGAATTAGCCCCTGCCTTATAATATAGAATCTGTATGCCTATATATAGTAAGTGGCAGCATTTAATGTGTGCAAACTAGCAGATTTGTGTAATGCAAATGTATTGCTGCTGATATATTTTAGAAGCAAAACTAGCCGTGTCTAGCGAATCTAGCGATGCAGATAATATATTTTAGAAAAATACTAGGAATGAAATTACATTTCGTAAACCATATTTTTACCATCACCTTATATTTTATTCGCTGCCAATTACGTAGCAAATGGGGAAGATTGTCCGTTTGTAACACTTCTCATTATTTTGCAAAGACAGGTTGATGTTTGGTGTGGTGATACTTGGATTTCATACCAAGGCACAAACATAGCAAAGCAAACAAATGTGCCTTGATTCTTTCCTCTATTCTGTCACACTAGTCCCTTGTGTAAAATTCTACACCTACATGCTACATATATTGTTTGTCCAACTTTCCACTATCTTGTTTCAATTTCTTCAGATGCCAATGGCTACCATTGTCAATTTCTCTGGCAAAACCCCGAGTCAGAGAATTTGCCTCAAACCAACGGCAGGACCAGCCGTTGGTTCTTTGGCTATGAAAACAACATGCCAATTCCCCCACCGCAAAACAAATACTCTACAACTTTGCATCTATGTGAAAACGAAGGCAGAAGAAAGACTATTGAATGAGCACAGGGTCTTTCCTACCATGGCAGCAATGAGAAACTCGGACATTTTTCCGGATTCTCCTTCTCCATCGGACACAATCAAGAAATTCTACAGATGCATCAACGAGAAAAACTTAAAGCAACTAGGTGGTTACATATCGGAAGACTGCTACATTGAGGAGTGCTCCTTTAACACACCATTACAAGGCAAAAAGGTCAGTACTCTTTGTTCTTCCTTGAGACAATATAGCCATAGTTTTCCCTTTCCACTAACAAAGCCTAAACTGCATTTTTTGCAGGAGGTTATGAGCTTTTCTGAGCTGCTAACTGCAGGCATGGGCCAAAACGTTAAGTTCATCGTAGGACACGTGTACGAAGGAGATGAACTTACAGCAGCAGCAAACTAGCACATGGGTATATTTATCTATAAATGATTATCGCTTCTGCAGAATGACCTAAACATAAATCTAGTTGTATCGAATAGCTTATGTTTGGCTTTGCAGAATGGAAAAACACACAGATCCCTTTCACCAGAGGATGCAGCTTCTTTGAATGCTCCAAAGAAGGAGAGAAAATAATTATCAAGTACAGAAAAATCAAATTTACTACTCTGGCCTCTCGTTCTATTAAAGATTTCAGATGAAAGAAACCTAACTAATTCTAATTGTCTGCAGGAAAGCACAGATTGTTGTCGAATCACCATTCAAACCAGGAACCCTAGTACTGGCAATTTCACTTAAGGAAATGATTTCTCCACCCGCTTTTTCACCTCCTGCACACCCCTCTATTTTTTAGCCATTGGATTGAACAAATCAAAGGCCATAATTAAGAGGAGGTGCTCAGAAGGTGAAAAATGGTGTGCAGAAATCACTCCCCTTTCCATTCCTATCTAAATGCTTTAGCCTCTTTCATTATGATAAGAAAACAAGAACGATAACTTGAGTATTATTAACCCTTTGATTTTTTTTCATTATGTGTTTGTTCCTTTGGAAAAATTCATAGTACGTTAAAGATGGTGACTTCACTATTTGATGGTTTCCCAAAAACTACTGAATGTACGTTAGCTTTCACCATATATTTCAAAACCTCAACATATCATACATGTCACAGATATTACATAACATTAAGATGTCTGTGCAGGGTTCCAAAGTCCTCGTATTGTTTTTCATAATGGTTATGGAAGATATACACATTACTTTTCACACCACTTCTAGAAAGCTACTTAAGGCTTTTGTGGAAAACCGCAGTTCGATTACTTGGCTATGCATAATGTTACATTTTGGGTTTACACAAAAGTTTTTCTTCAACTAGAGAACTAACATCAGAAGGACAGCTAAATCACCTGTCAGTCATCATTGCCATCACGACCTCGACCATGTTTCTAGCAGCGAGAGAAGAAGCAACGGGCCGAAAACTGGTGGAAGGAGGAGGTCGCTGAACGCGACTCATTGGTTTGGTTTCTTTTGTAACAATTCCTTTTCCCCATTATCGTTGTTCCCTAGTTTCTTTGGTGCTGAACTGGCCAAAGTACCTAATTATAACACAGTACAATTAGTTATCAGATAGTGAAGTTGTTGTACCACATAATTCTAACTATAAAGTTTCTCAAATGTGAGAATATTTAATAATACCCTCATGACCCTTTCATGGGGTAGAGTCGTTTGAATTTGATCTTTCCAGGCGATAACGCAGTTATTCCACGCATGTAGGCCTTCTTTTTGCTGATGTTTCACAATGAAGTAGTTAATACTAAAAACCGACAATCCGAGCAAAGTGAAAACATGGAAAAGTGTTAGAAAAAGCCAGTTTTCTTTCTCGATTTTCTTACCAATTCTCCTACACGTAGAGACCAGACTCCATCACTCAATGTGAAAGAGTTGAAAAAAAAAGAATTCAGTTATACATCGTCAGCTACGAAAAATATCATCATTCACATTGCAGGGAAGCATATGAGTAAAATGTTGAGACGGTTTCTCAGATTCCTTGAAATTTAAAACTTTATATCGGAAGCATATGTAAAAGTACATCATAAAGACAACGAACAGCAATCCCAGGTTCAAAAAAAGCAAAACTAGATTAAGGGTTCCTGAAATTTATTATACCATAAACTCCCAAATTAACGATTTTCATGACTCTCGCTTTGTTCATTCACTCTCCTCCTCGTTTTTATGCTTCCATTCTTCTTTTTATGCATTCAACTATCAAAGTGCAGTAACGAAAGGGACGAGTGGGAAACGGATAAAATGAGAGTGTGAAAAATCACTACATGATCACATACCCAGTTCATCATGCAAATAACTGAACAATAAACACAACATAATCAAATCAGACAGAGAGTTAATTCTAGTTTTAGATGGGTACTAATTTAACATAGAGGGGGTGAATAGGTTCCAACTTAAAAATCTAATTCAAATTCACAAGTTAATTTCCACAGACACACACACACATAAAACATCCCACACATATGCATATAAATAAACAAATAAAATGTGCACACTCAGATGTAGGACTTAACGAGGCAAACCTATAACTGAAAATCCTCGTGCTCCCAAGTTAGACATAATCACTAAGGCCTCTTTTGGCAAATTTCCTTTTGATTGGATTGACTATTTTACTGACAGACTCAACACTGACTAACAGTCGGCGCTATGCAAAGATCGACTACGTTGACTATTTATACTATGTTGGCCGGGTTTGCAGCAAGGCCAGCAAGAATAATACCTGTTTTTCATACAAATCATTCATATCCTCATCAAATGCAAGAACTACGACAAGTTTAATCTTCAGAGGAGACTTGCCACTTGTAAGTAACCTTCTCAATTTGATTCAAGGTGCAACCATAACTCCTCCAAGAAAGGTGTTCATCCAAGATGAGATTGAAGACCCTCTTGGGTATTTGGCATTTGCTTATACAAAAAAAAGATTCTACAAAGGTATATAGGATGCTACAACTTTATTAATGTGATTTTGAGTTGTGTTTTTGTCTACAACATTTAGGCTTCAAAAGTCATGAGCAAAGTTTTATTTTTGAGTACTAATATGCTAGCTAAGAGCCTTTAATTTGTTAATAGCATGCTTAAGTGTTGGTCAAATGAACTTGTAATTCCAATATTTTCCCTTCAAGCTAGACCAAGAGAATAGACCCGACCGACTAATTATACTGAGGTTGGGACGATAATTAGTCGGGTGAGGGGTATTAATAAGGCCCGGTTTAAATAATGACTATTTTAAGATGGCACCAAACACCCGAGACCGATTATTAATACTATCCCGTGCGCTTATACGGGCGTGATTAAACGAGGCCTAAGAGAAATGAGTACATAAAGACTACAAAACTCATCAACTAGACACCCATACTAGTAGGTAGTTTGTCTCCCGCTTGCTACTCAATCTCTTCAAATTTTTTTATGGGAAGTTGGCACGACACTAACGCCGCATCACAATCACCTTCTCTCAACTTTGCAAGATATTAACGCAATCATGCATAATGAATGCAATGAAATGATTTTTGGAAAATCAACCAATTACTTAAATTATACAAGCACATTCTCATAATTGATTTCAATTAAAAACATTAATAAAACCAAAGAAAATCAATTTTTTCATTTAAAAGCACACGCTGAAAATTGTTTTTCTTTTTCACACACTACCGCCGCAACGCTTTATATTGCTTCTCTGTGCAAAACTATTATGTGCAGATTAAAAATGACAACAATTAAAACATTCAGTAACTTCAACACATGCACAGACCAATGAGTTGACAAAGGATTACTGAAGAGATGATGCACCTATTCTAACTCTCTAACCCGTATGAATGACATACGCATAAGCAGCAGCAAATACTTATATGAAAAGGCTGTAGCAATCAGATATGCATGTAAAACAAACAGATAAAACGTGAGCTTTATCAAGGAGATCGTATAAAGCTCATAAACAAATAATGAGATAAGTGCAAGTATAACTATTAAAGATCAAATGAAATAAAACCACGCTTTAAAATGCATAGCATCTAACTCCAAATACAACGACCTAGGCATAGCAGCATAACAAACGAATCCTCTATATAAATATGCATAAGCTAGGTTTTGTGTTTGTGGTTTTGTGCTGAACTAAATATGTTGACGTTTAATAATTGCTTAATGAAGCCTTAATTAAAGTAACAAACTAATAAACATGCAAAGTCCACAACTTAAAGTTAAACCCAAAACTAAACAGCCCATTGAAAAACAAAAACTCAGACTACATGGATGCATACAGGTTTAACTTACCGTGGATGTCTCTCGAAACACTTGAGATTCTTATGACCAGAGCACGAGAGACAAACCGATCAAAAATAATACAACCGAAAACAAGCGCTAGTCTAAGACATTACATTTAGGCGTTATCAAGAATTGCCAATTTTACACTAACAGAGGGCCAAAATGAAGCTTTGGAAATTTCTTCAAGTTTCCAGCTGAGTAGTCGGACAGATTCCCATGCACCAATAATGGGTTTTTGACTCGTTGACACGTGTGCGCTAAAATAGGAAACGAATGTCTAAACGTACACGTAATTACATGGATTTTCTATGGTGCCCAGTATCACATACACCTAACATTTTAGAATTTTTGGTACAATTTCGTAGTCAAGCATAATTAATATTGGCAGGAAGTGATTTCTCCTATAAATCCTAAGTACGTATAAATTACTTAATCCTTCTGGATTTAGAAGATATTTCCTCAGACAACTTTAGACACTGAGAGCAAGTCTCTCTCTCTCATTATTATAAATAAAGGCACTAGGCATAATAAGATCTTTCCTTTTATTACTCGAGAGCAAGTCTCTATCTCTCTTATTATTATAAATAAAAACACTAGACATGAGAAATATCATCATCTCTGCATTCCTCAAGTCCTTTTTTTCTTTCTCTTCTCTTGGCCGATTTCTCTCTCTAAATTTAAGTCACAACAAAGTAGCCATATTATCATCCGCATGTACTTTAAGAGTACAATTTGTATAAAATGGTTCATGCTTCGTAGGTGTTGCGTGCCCAATATTATATAGAAAAATTTATACATAACATAGAAAACGGCACGTTTCTATGTAAGTCGCCCTTCCACGTTAGGCTGGGACAACTTCACTTTTCTTTTTTGGGCCAACACAATAACTTGTATTTGGTCTCTGCTTTTGCACTATTGTAACTTGCTGGTGGTTTGCAGAAAATTAGCATAGAATGAGGGTTTTTGGGACTAAGAAAACTCGTGAGAAATGTAACAAAGTAGGATACAGAACTAGGATCTGTGAGTAATTCGATTTTTTTCCTAGTGTAACAAAAATTTAGCCCTCAGGAACAAAATGTTAAAGTAATGAATTTTCTTTGCACGGTTCAATACAAAAAGAGTTTGAGGGTTTGAGGGGTGGCTTAATTGCAAAGTCCCAACAAAGCAGCTAATATGCTGTAGTGGTTGGGGTAGATTTCTGTCCATATTCCATAATGACTTGTCTCGCCGATTTCCCGCGCCATGAATCACACAATGGTGGTCAAGGAAGCTAAAATGCGTCTATGAAGTTCTCTTCTTGGCTCTCGAACCACCGTGGGAGTTTACCACCTTCTCCCGATCCTTCTTTACAAAAAAAGAAAAAATATGCAGCTAATAGTTCTCAAGTACTAAAGATCATAATTAATCTTAATTTCTAAATTTTTATTTAGGAGTTGAGGAATGAAAATAAACAAATAAATACAACATTTTTAATTAATAATGATGAATTATCAATCTGACTGTGTGAGATCATAAGAGTTTCTTTTCTTTACAAAGAAAAAAATATTCTTGCGTATTGCGTAAGTGTGAGCCTTCATTTTCTACTTATTATAGTAAATGATAAAATTTGTGTTTATTCAGACTTCGTAGTTTGATGAGCCAAAGAGAGAAGAAAAAACAATGTCCTTGCGCATTGCGTGAGTCATTTTCTACTTATTATAGTACATGACAGAACTTGTGTTTATTCATTACTGCATGGTGTTTGATGGGCCAAATATTTAAAATGACAGTAATACATATATTCTGGCAGTGCAATCAACCCATTTCATGACACTCAGTCACATTGAAGCTTTATGTCTTGTAGCCTTGATTTGTCAATCGTTCATTGATGCTCATGTGTTAGCTTTTATATATGGGGTTAGAAGGTGAACATATTGTTAGCATTCAGTGTTATAATTTAGGTAATGGCTAGAAAGAAGGATGAAAGATAGGTTATTTCAAGGCGCATATAAATACGCTATCTTTCGCACACTATTTGCTCCTACTACTTGTGTGCAAAGGAATTGTAAATATGCTTTTTACGACACAATGGTGCTCCCTGATTTCACTGATTGCTCAACAATGTTTTGGCAAAGATCGTGCTGAACCAAACACTCAAAAAGATAAACAAGAACACTCAAGAAATAACTAGTAATTAATTATAAATATTTTTAATTACTAGAGATTTTTATATGTAAGAAAATAATGTAATTATATGGAAAGGATTTAGTTAGAAACTGGAAGAAGGGAAGAAAAGAAAAATTAGATATTAATGTGCTTCCATATGGTCCTCTATTTAAAGAGATAAGTTATTGTGCCTCTTCGAATATGTATATCGCATTTAGTCTTGTCTCTTGGTTTGGTCACAACTCTAAATGAAGAGTTGTACTTGTTCTAAAAAATTAAATGGACCATTTAGATTTATTTTTTGAGAATGATCAACTGCTTTAACCAAGAAACATATCTCTTGATAATTGTCAAGTGGTGCCCGTCAAACAAATGGGTTGTGACTGTGCTCATTTAAATTTCTGATATTGCAACTGCTTACCAGCAAACCCACTAGCCGCTTCAATTCTTCTTTCCATTGCTCCATTCTTTTTCTTCACCACCAGTTTTCAAATAATCCATTTTATATTTATGAAAACTTCTTCTAACAATCCTCCACCACATTTTCAAAATATAAAATTTAATATATATTATATGTATATTATATAAGATTAAAAACTTTTGTAAAATATGTGAGCAATTTCTGAAAGTCCTGTGTATAACTAAGGTGTCTTTATGGACTTGAACCTTAGCTTAGTAAAAACACATCAAAGTTAAACGAGATGGCGAAGTAGCTTATGCTTTGAACTTGCGATCCCACAGACCTAACCGACATATATTTTTACACACACTTTTGAACGCCCACGAGTGTTTCTAAACCGACACGTGGATTGACCTTGTGTCTATATCCACTTTCTCATGAGTGCTCTAGAGACTAGCCCAAGTCGCATAGAAGGCGGCACCACCTCACACTCATATAGGTAGACATGTAGTACCCTATAACTATAGTACTTTCAATTATGTCTATTAAGAGCCATTGCTCAACCTCCTCATACATTACAAAAATACCAAGCACTATTACCTTGGATGAAAATTGATAGTGTTTTCATTTATATGAAAATCACTTAGTGCTGCAATCACATTCATATGATGTAATTTTGCCTATTGAATTCAAGACTTAATGTTTCAAGTGTTGAATTGAGTTTCCATCATTGGTGATTTATGGATTTGAACCCCATCCCTTTGATGTCTTAAACACCATATCCCTCGGTAAGTCCTTTTTAGTCAACAGATCCGCTAGATTTTGACTTGATTTCACATAGTTAATGCAGGTAATAACCCATCACCTATCATTTGCCTCATCAACTATGTCTTTTAGGCCAATGTGCCTAGATTTGCCATTATATACTTGGCAATAAGCTTCTGATAGCGTTGCTTGACTATCAAGGCAGTATGTGGAGATAGGAGGCATTGGCTTAGCCAAATTGGAATCTCAACAACAAATTTATCCATTCCGCCTACTACAAGAAGTAAGATTATGAACTTGGTCAGTTATGATAGAATCCGATATGCATGTTTACTTCTTTTTGAGGCCCAAGAGATGGCTTCTCCACTCAAGTGTAAAAATCAAACAAGAGGATTTATGATATTCAAAATCATTTATCCAATTGGCATCCATGTATCCTTCCAAAACCGTAGGATAACTACCATACCAAATTCCATAGTCCAAAGTACCTTTAAGATACTTTAATATTCTAGAGATTGCATCCCAATGCATTTTGACTAGGATTACTAGTAAACCTACTAAGTTTACTAACCGAAAAAGCAATATCCGGCCTAGTACAAGTCATTGCACACACAAGCAACCAATCACTCTAGAATATTCAAATTGGTTTACACTCTACCATTATTGTGAGTATAACTTGATATGATCATAAGGTGTTAAAACCGCTCTAGAATCAAATTGATCAAACTTTAAGTATTTTCTCAATGTAATGAGATTGCCAAGATTAAACCTTCATTACACCTTTTGATTCATTCCAAGAATAACATCGAAGCCACCATGTCTTTCATATCAAAACTAGAAGACAAGAAACTTTTGTTGTGCTTATTATTTATGTCCGTTCCAAAGATTAACATGTCATCTACATATAGGCAAATGATCACTCCTTTTCATTTTGGAACTTGCTATAAACATTACTTGTCCAATCTTATGTATCCTTAAACCATTAGATACAATCACTTTATCAAACTTCTCATGCTATTGCTTAGGTGCTTGCTTTAAACTACATATGAACATTTAATCAATTTACACACTTTATGTTCTTGTCCCCCGCATTACAAAGCCCTTGTTGTTGCATGTAAATTTCTTTCTCATCTAATTCACTATTCAAGAATGCAGCTTAACATCCATTTGCACCCCCAAACTTGTATATAGAAGATGATGCTATAAGAACTCTAATGGTTGTTAAGTCCTAGCAACCGGAGCATATGTATCAAAGTAATTTATGCCCTCCTTTTGAGTAAAGCCTTTGGCAACCAACCTTGCTTTAAACTTGTCAATAGTTCCAACAACTTTCATCTTCTTGAAAACCCACGTACAATTCTATAGGTTTAGGAACCAGTGGGGTAAATCAACAAGTTTCCTTGTATCATGGCTCCATGATTGAGTCCATCTCATCATTTATTGCTTCCTTTCCAAAAGGTTGCATCTTGAGATTTCATTACTTCCTCATAAGTGAGGGGATCCGACTCAATACTATATGTAGTCATAATTTATTTACATTGTGAATCTCTTTGTACCTTTCTACCAGATACACAACGCAAATCCTCGTATTCAAAAAGATTTTTCAATCCTTCTCCTTTTACTTCTTCTATGCTCACTAGGTTCTTCACTATTACTAGGTGGATTAGTCAAGATAGGTTCAATGTCCTCATTTCGAGGTTGAACCTCCACCACTTCCCCTAGCTTTTCTGGGGGAATAGATTTGAATCTATCCCTCGTAAAATTGAATCTTATCCTCGATTGAATCATTAGGTTCTATGACAAGAAACCCAAAGCCTTTGCTATATATGTTCCGCATATCCCAAGAATATGCATTCTATTGCCCTTGGTCCCAACTTCTTAATTTTTGGTTCCAATAACCTTACAATGGCCTTGCAACCCCAAACCCTTAAATAATTCTAAGTTTGGCTTTCTCTTGAACCATAACTCAAGTAAGAAGTGACTTTGAGTTTTTGGCAGGAACTCATTCATGATATGACATGCGCTGAGCAATGCTTCTCCCCAATATCATTTACTACAATAAAATTTTGAAGCATTGCATTGACCATTTCCATAAGGGTCCTATTTTTTTCTTTTTCGGGCAACACCATTTTTTTGTGGTGTATAGGCGTGTGAGATGTTTCATGTACAATACCCATTGATTCACAATAAGATGGAAATTGGTGATTTCTACCTTTAGGCGACTCTAAAGAGTGGATTTTCCATCACTAAAGTAGTTCCTGCAATCTGACGAAATTTCCTCCGTCGCCTAAAGTTTTGTCTCCAAGTCAAGCTTTTTTCTACTAATGAACCTTAAAATAAATCAACAAAATTCACCCCAATGCTAGTACACAATCATTTGCATTTGTGGTTTTTTTGCTCGAATTTGCATTTGTGGTTGGATATGAAGAATTTAGAAACGCTGGTATATATTTTTGAAATAGTTGGCATATATATATAAAATATAAATAGTTGTGTATTTTTAGAGTTTTATTTTTGAAATTTAGTATGGAATTAGACCCAAAATAAAACCAAAATCCACCCCATGGTAATACACAATATTTGTATTATGTGTTTATAATAGATTATTTTGTTTTACTTGTAGAAACATTTTAGCTATTTTGATAATTTTGTTTTTTACTTGAAGAATTGCAAAGTAGCAAATTTTGAGTACAATAACGATGCACTTTGGTTCATTTGTCTTCATATTGTTGTTAGGTCATGACAAGGCAATTTGTAAAGCTGCAATTCAAGATAATTGATTTAAGTTGGCATAAAGCATAATTGGATGGGATATTGCTACTATGTAATTTGAATGATTTTATTTGATATACAATTTGTGTTTTGTTGTTGAATTGTTAGGATTTTTCAAATTTTGCATTTGATTCATGTTGCTTCATTATTATGATGTATTATTCGGACACATGAATACTAGGAGCAATGTATTTTTTGATGAGCCCAATAAAAAAGTTATAATCAGAGCACTAGGCTAATTATAAATAAATACACAATAATAATAAAATTACTATGGTCTTTGGACTTTAATGAGTTAATGGCATATTTGTAAATAATGAAAGTTTCAATGGCATTTTCATAATTAAAAAGCGACAGACTCGTACTAACAGAGTCATGCTCACGTGACATATTAGAAAAAATATACTTGCATGTCGCTATTTCCAGCATATACTTTTGTTTTTATTCCGTCATGTATGTTTTTATTATTTTGATTAAAATTTTTACCCTTTTCATTAAAAAAATTATTAGTGTTGTTGATTAAGAAAAATTTAAAATTTTCATTTTCATTAAAGCTTCCTTTAATTAAATACAATGCATGTGACCCAAACTAGATCAAGATTTCTATTTACAATTCACTCATATATATGCATTCCCAACATAGTGGGTGTTCATATTGATGTTAGATAATTGAAGGTACACATTTTTTAAAGAATTGAAATTAATTTTCTTTGTACGGTTCAATACAAAACAGTTTGGAGGATGGCTTAATTACAGTTCCTTAACAAAGCTAGTTCCATATATGGATAGTGATAGGGATTACAGTTTAAGGAGTTGTAGCCAATTTTGATGGCATGGGTGAAGTTTCCAAATTTCTATTTTTCTTGTCTTACTCTCAGCATTGTCCTTAAGCCATAAGCACTTGCTTGCACGTCTGTTTTTTTGTGATTTTGAAGAAGTCCCTCACTCTTCCTTCTCTGAATTTTTCTCAAGGACTTTGACTAATTGAAGCAATAAAGCACAAAGAAACAAAGATTATCATCAACTCTGATTTCTTAGTTCTGCGTTGGACTTCCTTTTCCAATTCTTCCATGCCCCCAACTTCCTTTATTTCCTGCAACACAATTCTCATATTTAATTGAAATTTAACAAAAATAAGAATCCTTAATTAGTTTGTTTAAAAGCACTAGGTTGAGTATTACCTTAGTCCCAAGAACAACCCATATGGCACTCCATTGAATATGTATGAGTGATGAAGTTTAATATTAAACATAACAAGAAAATAAGTTAAGGAAAATGGCAGGAACTACAGAAATATTGTGAAAGAAGTTAAAATTACAATGACAATGTGAACCACAAAATCAATGTAATTTACTACCTGGTGGGCTGCAGCAGTTTTTCGTAAATAAGGACATCTGCGATTGGCCCTACCGGAAATCGACGGTGACAAGTCCATCGTGCACAAACATATAAGCCATCCCAAACGCCAGGATTCCCAAACCCTTTAGAAAAAAATAAAAATTGGTTACCCTGCTAATTAGGTTAATATCATATACCAATTTACAGATATCAAATATTACTAGGATTTGACTAGGAAAAATAATACTTACGGCACCAAAACAGAGTCCTGAAATATACTCCTTGTTAAATAAACCATAAGAAAGAAGGGCAATAGCAGGAACAGCATTGGTTATTGCAAACACATCGTTGAGCCTGCGCGACCATCCTCGAAGTCGGTGGTGAGACTGCCATAGTAAAACAAAATAGAGGTCACTACAGTAACAAATCTTTCATGGAAAAAATTAGATTATTAGAGTTGGAAATTGTGTAGGGCTTACCTCATGCATCTGCCAGTGAAGCACATGCCACAGAGCTCTGTGAGCCTATACCTTGCCCAAAAACTCCATCCCAACCTTTGGAATTCACACCAAACCATGTTTGAATTTCATTGAAGAAATGAAGATTTTCATGAGTGAAATTTTTTGTGATTTTAAATGTAACACTTACAGCAGATCCCACAGAAAGAGCAAATGTTCCAAACATTTCAGGAAGAAGATATTCACTCAACCTGTTTCCCATAAAAAATTAATCAAAATTCAAAACCCATGTCAAGAAAATGAACTGACTGACTTATGCCAAACATAAAATTATTTATCGACCTAAACAAAATTTCGTAAAGAAAGAATTGAATATAGTAATACCTCTGTTTGCCAAGAAAATCTATAATAAACAGCCATGGCAGCAGCTAAAGTGACTCCCAAGGCTGGACATGGTTGCAGCAACAAGGTAAGTATATCTCTCCGATCTCTTCTCTCCAATCTCTCTGTCGCACGCGGCGTTAAAATATCTTAATTTCCTTGTCTTCCAAGGCTTTGATTACAGTCATGTCGTCCTTAAATTTTTACATGATCATTCTCTGTCTTCTTCTTCATGATCGAGCCTACGCTTTTCCATCTCTTCCTGTTGAGGTGGAATTGGTGAAGAAGCTGGAATGAAAAAAGGGATCGTTCCCGAAATGGGTTTTCCAGCAAACGGAGTTTTTCGGCCGAAGTTGTAAGTTAAAGTGACTGAAGACACCCGAAACCCGGTCGCCATGGACTAACAGCCGCGAGCTTTTGACTTCAGAAAACAGCTTGGAACTGGGAGAGAGAAGTAGAATCAGAAATTAAAAGTTCTTTTTGAGGAAAGCTGGGATGGGGACAGAGTGTAGTTCTAGGTGCAGAGGGGCATATAATAAAGGCTTTCAGCTTCAGCCATTACAATTAGCTGAGCATAAGAGGACTTTTCTGTTTCTGGACAAACATGGAGGCTAAGGTGGCAGGTTGCCAGTTGCTTTTGGGTACAAAAACTTTTCTTTCTTTTGCTAAATTCAATTTTTTGCAATTAAAGATTTTGGTACTACTTGAATTTTCAATAGCCATCACCTCTCCCCTGCCCCCATTCCTTTACCTCCTAGTATGCATGAAGTTCCTAAACCCTTCATATTCTCCTCCATTAAATTGAGCACATACCACATCAAGAAGTTAGCACACAATTTTTTTCTTCGTTCTCCTTTGTTTCATTTACTTTTTGGAAATTGAAAAAATGTATCTAGTGAACAAATTATAACAACTTTAAACACATACACTGAGCTGGCATCGACAAGCCAACAGTAGAAATGGTTACAGCTTTAACGCCAACTATTATTATAATGATAACAGTAATGAAAGTAAGTATTAACTTATCCTAGTTGCTACCAGTCACAATTTTGAAATGTTGTTCGCTTCTGTACACTAGAACTAGTGTCATTTTGTCATTTGGAGTGGTCACTGCGCAATTTAAGAGGCACTTGAGTCGGCCTCTGACCCCGACTGTATCATGATCCTTGTATCCATTTTGTTGGTACTTACAAAAAATTGTGACTCTTGCTGAATTTGGGGATTGTTTTTTTTCTTTGTCAAAGCCCGAGATATCCCCCACCCTCGAGCTGTAAGACTAATCCCCAAATGAACCCCGAAAAGGGCTAAAGACATTTTAGCCCACCCTAAACCCACAATCAAACGCCATACGTCATCTCAAAGCTTTCAACCAGAGAATCATCCAGATTTTTTGCTGCCTTCATGCCTTAAACCCAAGACTAAAGAGTAAACCTTAACTTAGAATTCTACCACGCATTTCCACTAAACCACTTGCCGTGTTTTTCAAACCTGAATTTTGGGTTCGGCCGCTTTCAAATCATTCCACCTTTTTGTCAGCTTTTGGTAAATTTGAGAGCAAGGCGAGACTTGTAAGCAAAACATCACGATCAAGTCAATGAAACTCTTTATCTCTAAGAAAATGGTTTAAATTTGGACTCATATCTGTTTTATACTCAAATGCTAAATCCATCCTGCTGAAATGGATTATATAGAATAAAATTCATTTGAATTTTCTAGCAGGGTTTCAATTACAGACAAGCTTAATTAGTGAATCAATTGAGTGTTGCAGCTGCAGGGCTTTGTTGGGTTAGAATTAGGGCTTTACTGCTCCTGTTTTCTGGGCCTTTATTTTTCATGGATGTCTATAGTCTGCTTGTTAAGCAGAATGGGGCTTTCCAAATCTCGGTTTTCTGGGCCTTTATTTTTCATGGACGTGTATAGTTCATTGTATCATGAGTGGTTCTTTATACACCCAAATTTTATCTTTTGAACACCCATTAATTTTATTTAAAAGAAAAACTATTATTCACATATAAAATTACTTACAAAAGAGTTTAGTAATTTCTTAACTAAGTTTTTTTTTTTTGAACACCCATAGGTTTTGAAACAAACAACGGATAACCAAATATCAATAATTTAACTTTCAAGGGGATTGCTGAATTTCATTTTATCGCTTATTTAAACTTCACAACGATGTAATCCTCTTCATAATGAATACAAGAAAATGGGAGTCCAAAGAAATGAAAAAATGGGTGTCCAAAGAAAAACAAATTCATAAAAAAGTAAAAGAATGATATTTTTGGATGTTTGTAAATTATGTTGGGTGTCCAAAGAAATGTATTTATAATAAATTGAGCGTCTTTAAAAATAAAATTTGCTCCATAAACAAAACTTAGGTGTACATAGAACCACTTAAAATCATTTCGAATGGCCTGAGCCACTAGAATCACAAATCCTTAGGGGCAAAGGGAGCCCTTAATGTTGGGATATACCTATCAGATCATTTCTATTTTTTTTGGTGTATGGTTGAGGGTTCAAGATATGATATTGACTGTGTTGTGTGTTTATCATCAGCAAGAGATATAGGTTTAGGTTTACCATCAAATCAACCATAAAACTCTAAACCTATTTTATAAAATTTCGTTGAGTTTGAACTCATGAACTCTTCCAATATCAAATGGTCATCGAGAGATGACTGTGCATTCATCAGCTACATGCATTCATACATATTACACACCTCTATATACATACATACATACACACACCTATCATGTTGTATTGTGCTAAATGTCTCTAATTATACATGACAAGGTTCTTGTGCCAATTATCTCGGTAGATGTTTGTTTGAATATGTAATTTTTAGACATATTATATTCAATCCAAGACTGAACAGGATGCCAATGTTTATTCATTTTTACATGAATCCAACAGATTTGTCTCATATATTTTTGCATATATACATGTTCATCTGTCCCCATCATGTATATTAATAATGAGGGATTCATCTTTTTACAATTTGGGACCCCAATATTTCATACTTTTTGCCGTGTAATGTTCGTGCAAAGAGGATACACGTAGCCTTTACTTTCAAACTAGGTCAGTATGTCTCTGTCATAACCTCTACTTCCTTTTCCAGTTCCTACTATCCTTCTTAGGTCGTCTCTAATTTCCATCATTATTTCATTACCTTTTCTTTCTTCATCACTCACTCATGAGATTCCACAATCCATATCCGACCGCATTAATTCCTTAATGCTTAAGAGACCTAAAAGAAAACAAAAACCAGTTCCTAATTAACGTAATGGGATCTTGGAAACGAACCAACTTAATGGCTGTTATGTGGTGAGGCCAACATGTAGATAATGTTTCTGCATCGGACATATCTACAACTTGCTTGCATTAGTTTGAAAATATTACAATGGGAAATAATATGTGATAAATGCTGGAATGAAATAATCAAAGCCATTACTAGCGGCAGCAAGCAAATATTCGAGTTATTTAGGCATGTTTCATAAGCATTTTGTTTTTGTTTTTTGTTTTCACGCTATGTTTAAGATATGAGGAAAGTAAATAGGAGAAATGAGGGTGAAGAAGGATGATGAGAGAGGGGAAGAAATAAAGAAGAATAACTGAAACAAAATAGTAAAAGTGAAAATAAAAGATAATCATGGAATAAAATCATATGGAGTGCAAGAGAAAAGGGTTGTTGCAAAAATCATTTCCTAATAGTTTTTTATTTTATTTTTAGAGTGCGCTTTGATAATTATTTTGATTTAAAAGAATGAAAAAATCAAATCAAAACTAAAAGCTACTTATGAGTTTTCAAATTTTGCTTTCAATTGTAAGTTTTAAGCTAATTTTATTTTAACTCCATCAAATAGGAAAAGCACAACCAAGTATTTCAATTTCTAAAACCAAATGGTTATTAAACGGACTAATTTTCATTTTATGTTTTTCCTTATACATTTCTTCACATATCTACCAATCCTTCCTTCATCTCTCTCTTTCACTTTTGAACTTTCCTCTATAACTAGTATAAAAGTGAAAACCAAAGCTAAAAAACTGTAAAATAGTTATGAAATAAGTTTCTTTATTACCTGCAATTTTCACACTGATTGATTCTTAAACATAGCACAGCACAAAAATCATCTTTAATATCTTTTCACTTGCATTTCACTTCATGCACTCAGCACCTCCTTACAGTTCATTAATTCCTGGCACACCACCTATTCCATTTCTCCTTTCGTCGTTGACTTAAGTACTTGTAGTTTTCATGCAAAATTATTTCAATAGTCAATAGTTATTATAGTATTGAGTATTTTACTAGCTAGGCCAGCTATCATCAAATACGGATACTTTCTTGCCCTAATTCTGTCCTGATCTCATTTGTTCTATCAGGGCGGGAGAATATATATACATTTATTTATTTATATAGTATACTATATATATATATATAGAGAGAGAGAGAGAGAGAGAGAGAGTAGCTGCTGAAGAAATGTGATCTTGATGGCATTTCACACTAGTAGAAAATGGTTTGGGCGATAAAATTTTAAGGATGAAGAGAAATTCGCAGGCCCAAAAGAACTTGGGCGACGAAAAAGAATATCGTCGCTCTCTTTATTTGGTTTAGGCTACCAAACATTAGCTACCAAATTTTTGTCGCCTAAAGCACCTTATACACAAATTTCGTAGCTTAATGCAATATATTCGTCGCCCAAAGCAGGAACAGGCCAACAACAACAATTCGCCGCTTCAAAGTAGGAACAGGCCAACAACAACTTCGTCACCCAAATATGATTTGGCCTGGGAAATTAATGACACCTAGGCGACGAAATATTCGTCGCCCAAAGTAGGAATAAAGTTACCAACAACAATTGCCGCCCAAAGTGGGAACAAGCCACCAACAAACTTCACGCCCAAATATGATTCACCGTGGGAAATGAATGACACCTTAGGCGACTAAATTTATTCGTCGCCCAAAGTAGGAATAGGGCCACCAACAACAATTGTGAGCCCAAAGTGCCAACAGCCATCAACAAACTTCGCCGCCAAATATGATTCACCGGGCAATGAATGATACCAGCGTATGAAATATATTCGCCGCCCAAAGTAGGAACAAAGACCAATGCAATTGCCGCCAAAGTATGAACAGCCAACAACAAACTTCGCCAGCCTAAAGATATATGAGGCGACCTAAACTAATATTCGTCAGCCCTATCCTAAAAATCCCTTAGCACTAAAAAATCAGAATAATTATATGAGATGTGGGAAAATCTGTAAAATACGTAAAACGCCGTAACGAAAAGGTAATAACCGACTTTAATGTGTCATCTTCAAAAATTGAACACCTAAACCATAAAGCCTATATTACCTCAACCGTTGACTAACGCTTACGCTTATGTCCGCTATTATATCCCGTAATTTATTTTTCCATCCTAAACATAGTTGAAAACATGATCTTTTGGTAAATTAATAAAGATGAACGGCAAGGCGTATCATTCATATTATGTTCCCTTGCTTTTATAGTTACGTCAAATTTGTATAGAACGTTATAAAAGGTTATAGACAATATATGGGTTCATCACACTTTTCAATAAACTATGAATATGGGGACATTCCCATGATCGATCGAAACCGGCAACATGTAGACATTTTTGTCAAGATCATTATGTACAAACATTACTTCATTACGAATCAATAAGTCATTATTTAGAAGATTAGAATAATAACGGAATCAATTTCTATCTTAGGCTTAGCCTCAAACCAGATTCACGCCCAAAACAAACCTCTTTAGAGCTTAATTTAATTATTCTGCCGCCCAAACTTTCAAATTAGTTTCCAGCCGCCAAAAAATTTTGGTTGCTTCAAAATTCTTTGACCACCCTTTGGGCGACGTAAATTGTTTTGTCGCCCAAAGTTCTCTGCAATTTTTATACCCGTGCCTTTTCTTTCTTTTTTCTTCTTCCTTCTTCCCTGGTCCTAGGTTTCTTCTTACCTTCTTCCTCCACCTGCATAACCAATCCCACAAACTTTAAATCTTTCTGCCCAAAAGCCACTGAAATAACTTCATTTTCGGTCTTTCTTCGTCCATCCATCAATCTGCAGATCGAACTCAGCCGCGACCCAGGCCGTGAGATCTCTTCCTTCTTCCTCCGCTGTCGGACTCAGACCCAGCCTCGAATCTCGGTCTCACCTTTCGTCGCGATTCTCTGTCAAAGTACGTTTCAAACTTTGCATTTTTGTTCTTGATTTTACAATTTTTGTATGAATTTGATTTGGGAGTTCGAATCGAAAATTGAAATTGAAATTGGAATTGGAATTGAACTTGATTT
Source organism: Gillenia trifoliata (assembly GCA_018257905.1). Taxonomy (NCBI): domain Eukaryota; kingdom Viridiplantae; phylum Streptophyta; class Magnoliopsida; order Rosales; family Rosaceae; genus Gillenia; species Gillenia trifoliata. The sequence goes on along the minus strand of CM031085.1, from coordinate 12,382,568 downwards.
TGAAGTAGAACGAGCGATTTATGGTGGAAATTCTCTATTCCGTATGTACATGTTCCTGCGGCTCGGATGAGTATTCTTGTTATATCGCTACGGCTATAAACACTTTCTTTTTTCCTATTAACAAACATCCCCTTTTCTTCGCCTCTTCCGAACCAGTACAGAAATTGGTGTTTTTTTATTAAGTTTACCTTAGTAACTGGGGTTTGGGAAGATCATGTAGGCACCTTTTGGGTGGGATGCTCGTTTAACCTCTGTATTCATCTCGTTCCTTATTTACCTGGGTGTGGATTTCTTGCTTGTGCATCATCAGGTATGCTTCTTCTTAGCTGCACCACTTTCTCTCTCTCTCTCTCTCTACTTTTTTCACTATTTTGTACTCTGAATCCTTTACTTGCATTGCTTGTTCTGTAGTGGGTTGCTTTTGTTTCCTTTCTCTAATAAATTTGAAATGGGAGGAATAATTAGCTGGTTTGTTCAATTGTATAAGTGTGTTTGCTAAAGTAATGTTCTCTGCAGAAGTTTTTTGATAAATTTCGAGTTTCTGGCATTTTGGTGGAACATTGCTGGGCCTCCTTTTAGGATTTAGTTACAGAATGCCATGGTGTGTGCCAAGATTCTGAAAAAAAAATGATGGATATCTCAAATGTTCTCTTAGATTTCTGATTTTGAATAATGGGTGTGTTGAAATGGGAGAGATTTTAGGTTGTTCACATTGCTCCTGTTAGGGGTTCATTGTTCTGTTATTGTTTCGATAAGCAATTTTTTGTATATTCTGGTTTTATCAGACTGATGAAATGTTCTATGATTGGTCATTGAACCAAGATAGATTCAAGCTATATAAACACTGTTATGGTAAACGAGGCCTATTTTTTAGTTGAATGAACAATCTGTTTTGAATTCAATGCTCTGAATTTAATATTGAATTTATGCTTTGAACCAAAAAATCCTTTATTTTGTAAAAATATAAATCTGAAAATTTGGCAGGTCTGAGTGGTGCTCCCAATGGAATATGATTTATCTTTCACTTCATGCTGCCGACCCAGATGTCAACTTACTTTTAAATTTTGTAACTTGGAGATCATCTCCTGGTTAGTGACTTTGGACGGGGTATTGGACATGAGTACTTGGTTTATGCAGAAACCTTGGATTGAGTAACTTGGTTGTATAGATGTCTTACTGGGATTACGTTTTTAAAAGCATGAGATAGATTATGTTGAGTTGTTGGGCATTTCGTCAAATGGTTGTGAAAGAAATCATACGTTGATTTAACTTCCCCTCAAATGGTAAGTATGACACTTCATAAATTTTATCTTTCTCTTGACTTGTTGATTTTGGTTCGCTCATAATATTACAATACCCACATGTTTTGCTGTTATGATTATGGATAGTTTGTCAAACTGTCGGGGTGATTCCCTCAGATCAATAGTCATTGCGAATTTCCATTCTTATTGAGTGCACTCAACTGCTCGATGATAGTCCCGCAACCAATAGTGTATTTTTTACAGATTTACATCTGTTGTATGCTTTTAGCACTGCAAAAATTAACAGGAGGCTATTTATTTGAATGTGAGACAATGTTATCATACCGCCTCTGAATATATTCAAGAAGGATTTTCTCTATTCAGTTTTAATTAATCTTCATATTACATGTTACTTTTAATTTACTGATATTTTGATGTTCTGTCATAACTTTTGTTAGACGTAAGGAGGTTTTGGATGCAGTTGTCAGGTAATACCTAATTGGTATCACTACTGATGAAATTGATCGGGTGGTCCATGAGGCTACTATTGCTGCTGGTACAGAATGGTTTCCATTTTATTTAGAATTTCAATTACTATGTTTAATTGTCTATTATTGTAACTGTCATACCTTTTACGCTTTTTAAGTCTTTGACCATACCCTCATTGATCCTGTCATATGCTTTGTAGTATTATGTGGCTGTAATCTTATCATCTGCATGTTTATATTGTTCAGAATAGAAAATTATGGTGTAATAATGTTTCACTTCAATGCAGGTGGATATCCATCTCCTCTCAATTACCATTTCTTTCCAAGTCTTGCTGCACGAGGTGCTTTTTTGTGTAAATACTTTTGTGAAGTTTCTTGAGATTGTGTGGTACCACCTTGCGATTGCGTCTGGTTATGTCTCTTCATTGGTATGTCAATGAAGTAATTTGCCATGGAATTCCTTGATGCCATGTATGTGTTTGAGATTTTTTTCATTTGAGAGTATTTATTTTTATTTTTGTTTGAGGATAGGATGGAGAAGGAATATGGATGTGTACACTTACTGTTGCGTGTATATGTATATCTTTTTATTAAAAACATTTTATTGATGTGTATGTTGTAGTTTTGTCAGCCGCTTCCGCTTTTGGGTCCCGGGAATACTAATAATATGGAACAACACTTTGGTAACTTTTAATGGACCTGGGCATGTGTTTGTCTTGCTTTGTGGTTAACTGCCGACACTTTTTGCCTACATCTTTTTCTTTCTTTAATTTGTGTTTTATTTGGTTCAACTTGAAATCTTGTTCGCTTTAGAATAGTTAAATCCCTTAGTTTCTAGCTAGTGACTCTTTTTATGTTGCATCCGAATATGATACTTTTGCCCAGGAAACTAGAGGATGGTGATATCACAACGCTGATGTGACCTGCATTATAAAGCGCGCCCATGGTACTTGTATTCTCGGATATTTAAACATGTAGTTCAATTCTTGAAAATGCACGCCTGCTTCAACCGCCGAACTCATAATACAGTGGACTAAAATGAAACATACTTGTGGGAAATGTTGGCGGAGCTTCGAGTCTCAAAGAAAGCCTTTTTCTGCCTCGCTTAGCTGCTCAGGAGGCTCAAATGAGCCAAATTTACACATCCTCCAATTGTCCGGCATTTTATTGAAATATGCCATCATCCGATTCTAGCCCTCACTAGCTAAAGTTACTTGTTTCAAGATTTTAATTTTTATTATTAAACATTTTTGTACGTACATTTTTTTATATAATCAAATTTGTTTTTTTTACATTGTTTATTATATTGTCTTTTTAAATACCAATTATTAATTAAGGACAAAAATTAAAAAAATTAAAATTTGGGTGACGAAAATATTTCGTCGCCTGTAATAGACTTGGGCGACGAAAATATTTTCTTTGTCGCTCATAGACTTGGGCTACCTAAAATATTTCTACTGCCTGTGTTATGTGACTTGGGCGGATGAAAATATTCTCTTCTGTCGCCCAGCGTAATTTAAGATGAAAGTATTTCGTCGCCTAATGGTGATTTTGGGCGACTAATAAAAATTTCGCCTCAAAGCCTTAGTCGACGCACTTTGAGCGATGAATTTTGTGGCGACGACCACGTCGCCAAATGTTTAGGCAACGAAATTTGATTCGAGCTGACTAAATTTTTTCACGCCCAAGACTTTTTTCTACTAGTGTCACCAAAAATAATTGATGTCAAAAACTAAAACAGATGGCAGCTGATACCACTGACCATCGAAGCACAAATGCAGCTTTTGACAGGAATTGACATAATTCATATTCGACTGAATGAGCGATGACACATTGGTTGCCAATTATTATGTCACTTTGAGGGCCATAGGGTATCATATTTTTCTCCATCAACTCTCCTGTCAAAGGTTCAACAAACACTACCATGGCTGACAAGACCCTCAACACATTGATTCGTCACCACTATATCTCTGTCAACTTTCTATGAATAAACTTATTTTCAAACTTATATACTTATACTTTGATGCTAGTTTTTGTTATTGATTAATTTTTGTTTGAAGTTTAAACAAATTAAACCTCATGGTATACCTCTAATATTAATTTTCTGTTGTTCTAACTTCTAAGATTTGCCAACACTATTGCTTAAGTTCTCATCTCTAAAGAAAACCTAACATCACTATCTTTTTGTTTTTTAATAATTTATCTTGAATTGAACTGATTTTTGCTTCTTTCCTTTGAATTACTTCTTGTGAGCTAGAAATACAACTATTACTTCATGTCTATATGCCCGCTTCTTTCTGTTTTTCCAATTCTAGTACCCTGATGTTGCATATATAAATAGACAGACACACATACATACACACCTTAAATTTATAGATGCTGATAGATTCCACCCATGCACTATATCGTAATGATCAACCCTTAATTGCCATTGCTTTTAGTTCTTAAAATAATGCGGTTTTTGCAATTAGAGGCCCAAGAATCGCTATTTGTGAACCTGTCGAGTGGGTGACAGTTAATATATCATGGACTTCAGTAAATTGAAACCCATGATACAATTCTCACTTGCTTTGACAGTAATGAGGTAGCTTATAACACTTTTGTACGGATTTCAAACATGGCTTTAGTAGATTAATTGAGAGTTACATATGATCCCTAAGTCCATGACTAGATTCACTAGTAAAATATCGCTTATAGACATTCATCCATACACACGCTTTATTGTGGTAGTGATGCTACGCTGGAAAAAGTTGAGGTTTCATCATAAAACTAATTGCTACTATGAGGAGCAGTCCAACCCCTTATAATTAAGCCCTTGCAAAGTTTCTTACCAATGTGAGACTTACCTTTACATCTTCACAAGCCTTCCTACGATTTCAACAAGATGGTTTATTGGTTTTATTAAAAGTATTTTTTAATTCTAATATTTTTTCATACAACGATATATTTGCATTGAGAGATGGAAGAATGTCTGGTTTTAACTCGCCATCCACTTAGATCTCAACTTAAGACCTCTCACTTATAAGTAAATCGTGAATATCACCTAACGTAATACTAAGGGACATGTTTAACTCCGGCATTAAACGCTATCTCCTTAATTTCAATCAAATAAGGGGGAATTAAAATAATCTCTATGGGCTAAGAATCTGATTAATAACTTAAACAATGGTCATTAGACATGTTAAGTCATTAACTTTATGGTTAAAAGATTGCTTTCAAAGCCTAATCAAGCCCATTTGATCTCGACACTTTACAACCAACTTATAATTCTGTCTACCTTGCAAAGCAACTGTTAGAGTAATTTTTTTTCGTTTCAATATGTTAACTAGTTTTACTAATTACAGGAAGATTAAGCAAATTAACAAAATTTATATCGTGCTTGCACACATATATCAACTGCTTAATGTGGTTTAGAAGTACAACATTTCATTTTTTTCATGCCAAATTGTATATGTATTGTTGGATAAATGAGGTCTAATTGCTATATTTTTTTTTTTTTATTTAAACTTGAGGTATCCGCCCACACTCTAGAAGGTAGGACTAATTCCGTAGAGCCGTGAAAGGTTATTAAAGACATTTCAACCCATCCTCGACTACGCCAAATGACACACGCCCTTTCGTAAAGTTTTTAACCGTAAAATCAATTTAGGTCTAATTGCTATATTTAATCACATAAAATTTGAAGAAATAGGAATGCAATTAAACATCAAATTTAATGCATACACATGAGAAAAAACCAAAGTCAATGAGGAATGAAGTTTATTTGGCTTTGGAGTGACATCTCGAGTTCTTGGAGCTCAGGATCATTTCAATATTTGGATGTGTTTCTTTACTTGTTATCGGGCATGTCTCACTTTCAAATCCACCAAGACGGCAGAACTAATTTGGCCAAGTTGGCCTTTATGTTTTGTTAATGTTTCTTTGGATTAAGTAATTCTTGAAGGTTATCTCGAATGTTCTATTTGATATTTGTATCAAATCTTAATTTTATAATAAAAACGCTATCGTTTCATCTCAAAAAAAAAAATAGGTTAGAAAAATCTGAAACATGTCAAGGTAAATGTTCCACATTATGTACCCTTAAGACAATTTACGCCTTACTACGTTTTCATGGTTGATCAACACTTGTTTCCCAAAAATAATCTACCACGCTCACAATGGTAACGCTCCATATCGTAAGGCTTTAATTACAATTTTGTTGAACACTCATATTCTAGCATTTAATGCACTATTACCATGTGAAAATCAAAATGATTCATGACTAAGGGGACTTACCTATTTATATATGTGAGGTTGAGATGCCTCTTGAATGCGTGGTGATTATTCATGAAGAGTCAAAAAGTTGCAACTATTCATTTAAATTCAAGTTTGAACAAACACATCTTTCTACTAAAAGACACCGCTCTAATTTCCAATCAATTTATAAATATAAGATCAAAATTAAATATTCCAACATTCTACGACCAAGAATCCCTACTCGCATCGCTGAGTAGTTGTACTGAACTCGAACTCAACCCTACCTTGCATCGCTGAGTAGTTTTAAATTATAATTAATTTGTATTTTCTTTTAATTTACATTTTGTGGCCAAGAAATGTTTTCAAAGCATGCGTGTTTTAACTTAATTGGTTAAGAACATTTACATTTATTGCCTAGAAAAAAAATTTCCAAAGGCTTAATTAAGGTAAATAACTGAGGATAGTTCTTACAATTACAAGAAAATACCATCACTACTGTCCCCTCAACTTAAATGATATTTTTTTCCCAAAACCTCTTTAACAAAACAAATGCTAAATAGTTATATGTGATGTGAAGTTCAAAAAGTCCCTCGCTTAGGTTAAAAAATTTTGCATGGGCATGTAAGGGGATGGTCATTCTCTATTGTCAATTGATTTTAGAGTGGAATCAATTTCATTCATCATGTCAATTCTGGTGTCAAGTCTACCTACATGTGTAAAGCCCAAACATCCATGACCGTTGCATGTCACTCCAATTAAAAATTATCCACGCAGTTAGCTAGGCTAAAAGATTCGTTACACGTGAGAGAGAGCCGCAGAGAATATGTAGGCTTAAAGTCTCACATCAAAAATTAAAAATATTACATGAACTTATAAGGAGTAGTCACTCTATTCCATGAATGCTTGAGCACAATTGTTTATTCATGATTGAGCGTTTCCAATAAAAGAACAATTAACTATGGATGGATCATGGAACGTATTACATGTATACTCTATTAGACAATCCCATACATATACATCATCACCATGCAACAAGGGCAATTACTCAACTCCATCGGATGCCCTTTCTAACCTAAATTATTATGCACCATACGATTATGGATACTATTAATCGAAATATGACTTAGTTTGAAATTTAATTTTCATAAAACCCGACATGTTTTTTACTCTAATATAACCTTATTGACTGTAATTCACATAAGCAAATTCATTAATTATGTTTGACTTGGTACATTTTAAATTTTTTGTGATGCCTAAAATAATAATATTTGAATGTTTGATGTACACAATTAATTCCATACAAGTAGTAAGGAGAATTAATGACTTTCCAAAACTAAAAAGAAAAAATATTAACGTTACAAATTCATTGCCTTATATATAATAACAATAAAACATGCCTAACATAATAATACATGCTTAATTAATGTCACATAAATTATATTTACATATAAATGTAGGTAAATTATTTTACACACACACATGTATAATAAAAACACGCTTAATATATAAAATTCATGCAATATAATTTACCTACAAAATAAAGAAATGTTATTTGTTCAAAATTAATTTTACTCGTATTTTACATAAAAATATAGGTCAATTATTTGCATATAAAATAATAATATATGCAAAATAATTTACCTACAAAAATAAATAATGTGCTAATCATAAATAAATTTATATATAGTAAATTAATTAGTACATATAAATTTATATATATGTTTTTTGACGAAAATAATCAACTATATTTTGCTATAAAAAAGTATAGGTAAATTATTTGCATACCATAAATTTATAATTATGAAGTCAACTCTTGAAAGAATACAATTTTTCACTCCCACAAATAGTGCACCTACTATTTGAATTTTAAAAATGTTAAACTGCTTCACAATATAATTAGGGTATTATGGCATAAAGTTGTAAATAATTTGTAATAACAAAGTTACTTATTTTCCCAACATGTCAACAAATTTGAATTTTGGGTTTTATTTGAAATGTTTAAAGATAGATGGGTTTCTAAGTTTAAACAAGAGCACAGGTGGCCTATATCTAGTTAGAACCCTATTATTAATCAATAAAGAAAATAATGACAAATTAGGTATGATACATCATCATCAACATCCAAAAATATGCACATAGATTTCACACATAATTTGTTTATATATGTTATAGGTTCTCTTTCTTTCTCCTATATACCTCAACCTTAGACAAGCAGATCTGAAATTGTCAAAATAAGCTGCAGCCCATGAGTAGAGGTGTGGAGCCGTGGTGGGGACAAAGCTCATTGGGGTACTTGTCTGGCTCAGATGATCAGAAACAAAGTCCACCTCCAACAGCTAAGCCAGTAATACCCCATATGGCATCGATAGATTCGAATCCACAGAATTTAAGCCACCAGATACTCCTAGTAACTTCAGAAAAAACAAAAATTTCCCAACAACTATCACAGAGCTGAAGGCCGTACCTGGGAACTTCTTAACTGTAAGCTCATATTTTTTAATTTAATTATGCATATGAGTACTATATTTTGGAATTCAACTCTGCAGCTATAGCCCATTTATTATAAATTTATAATGTATTTTTCTACCAATGATATATATTCAGGATCGTCCGACAACAAAAGTTAAATCAGCCCTGGTGGAGATTCATCACTTGCATTTGTTGAGATAAAGCATGTAGCACCTTTAATTTCTCCCAACTTCTACCTAATATATATTTTGAATGTGATTTTGGGAGAAATTAAGAAAAACATGTGAATAATAGTGGATTTATCAGTCCCCATAATTGTGAGATTTGCAAGGTACTCTAATTTATTTGTTTATATTTGGGGGCTGAAAACACGAAGTTTAAAGATCAAGTACCGGGGTATATAACTGCAAAATGTATGTTTTAATGCTTTCCTATGATGGAATTTTTAGCTAGGTTAGCCTATATATATTTGGGTTTAAGTTAAGTTTGTCTTACACTGCCATATATGAGTATATGATTTTAAGTTTTCTTTTGGTGTTTGGAATTCTGGTGCATGTTTCAAATATATGGTGAATTGTTTATCATACTTTGCCAGATTTCCAAAACACGAAATGACCTCGTTTTTGGGGTTGTTTGAACTTCTTGAAGATTTCACCAACTATTCTCACTAAATCGAATATTAGTACCGTTTTTCTTTTTCTTCTTAGATTCTGTATTGTTTTTTCCTTTTACCAACTAATGGAAATTTAGTTCACATCAGTCTCTCTACGTCTTCCAATTGTGGCTCTGAGTTCTCATACTATATTCTCACATGTTTTTTTATTCCCATTTATTTCCACCAATTCAATGCTTATAATTTCCACCAATTTCATTTGATGTTTTGTTGTTTTGATCGGCGGCTGAAACAAAATTTATTCGTGTCCACGCACATTGAGCTAACTTGCTACCGATGATTAAAGCTTCAAACTTCATGTATAGCTTCTGTTATTGCAATTTATGGTTAACTCTCATAAAACTTGAATAAACTAGTACGCAAACTGAGAATTTGTGCTGGAACCAACTTTTCCCTTATATTCTGCATGTCCTTCGAATGTTAATTAGACACAAACCAACTCCACTTATAGATAAGTAGCATTTTGCTGATTGGTCATCATCATCTTATATTATCTTTACATATATAAAATATATATTTTTTTTTGGTCTAAAAATAACCTTACATATATGTTTGTATGTGTAGGTTATATCACGGTTGTTTCTTTGTTCAGGTACTTCACCCTCTCCATACGATTGAAGAAGACAGATAACCCTATTAAGAAGAAAGATGCACATGAAATTGTTGTGCTTTTAATTTGCCAAATGCTAATCACAGCGGATGCTTAATTTCATGCTTCTCATTTTCCAAATCGGAGCCTTTGCTTTTCACTGCCTTCATATTAATGTCTGCAACCACTGTGATTTGCCTGACTAATTAAGCGAAGGACATACATGCAGCTGATGAAACATTGCATTATTTAAGAAGGCCTATTTTGCAAGATATCTATAGGTTTGCTAGGTAAGGAAACATAAATTTCAACCAGAGGGATGTTAGGTGCAAATGCAATTGCTGCTGTTGCATGAATATAATATATGTGGCTTCAAGAATATCACTACCTACAGATTAACAAATAACATGTGCAAATGCAATTACTGTTTGTCTTGTTTAACCCTTAATTCCAACCTAATCTTAACTCATATTCCCACCTCCTCGCCACTAGACACGCAAATGTTGTTTCTTTGCAAGCTCAATTTACAGGAATTTGGCAGCAGATGTCATGCGTCCTGACATAAAAAAGCTTTCCAATATTCAAATACTTAGGCCAAACTTGGGAGATCATTTGATTTATTTTCATATTTTTAAAATTCTGAAACTTCTATAACAAATAGAGTGTGTTTTATCTTGCAACATTTTCAGTTCATCAAACAAAAATAGCCCACTTTAATATCATACTCAGTTACAAGCCCACATTTTAAGGCTCCACATTATTGATCCCTAATTGTAAAAATGCTCCCTCAATTATATACAAGCCATATGCCATCACTGTAACACTGTTTACTATGCCTCATCTGCCTTTCTTAATTCGTTTTACTTCATTTTTAAATATGCCTGATTGGTTTCCTTAAAAAAAAAAGATTACTTAGGTTTTTTTTTTTTAATTTGTTCATGAATTATATTTTTGACTTTCTAAGTTACATTACTTAGTTTTATTGTCTTGCAATCAATGGAAAAAACATTGAATATCACAGGGTTATTCCATTATTCTTTTTATGATATAAGCATTATTTTATATTAAATTCATTTATTACAAAAAGAGGAGCACACTTTTACCAAATAAGGGTTAAGCCCAAGTTTGCGGAGCTTATCTACTAACTTTTAGAATTAATATCCATTGCCTTTTGATAAGAAAAAAATCCACGACTTATAATTAGAAGGACTAACTATAATTTATACATTAAAGTTTGAGATATTTAATATTTTTGAAAATAAGTTATAAGAATTCAATTTTAACATTAAATTTTAATATTTAAAAATTATATCAACTTTTGTGTTTTTGTTCATCAGCTGTTTCTCATTAAAATTAATAACGTAGCAGGCGTGAAACCAATTTCTACATTGCATAGAAGCCAAGCCACACTTCACTTGTCTCGTTATTTGAATACGGCCCGACTTTACTAAGTCGCTTCACAAAATTAGCCCAATATTCTTCACACGTTTCGGTCCATATGAATGTAGGAAGTTAAAAATTGCTTCAGCCATATTTTCTTGCAGTGCACTGTATACACAGTGAGAACACATCACACATTAAAGACTTTGTTTGTTTTAGAAAATACGACCACTCGAGGCCCTTTGGGAGCAGTGCTCAAACACTTTCGAGGCCACTTGAAATCTGTTCTAAAACATCTCTAATATACTGAACCTCTTCTGTGTAGTCAGGTGGCTAATATTCTAGAAGTCTAAAACTACTAAGTAGCAAATAAACTCAACCACTAGATAATCCACTTTAAAACAGTAATGAATCTCAAATCTCACAAATTACAATTCACAAAGACCGCATGCATTCTATTGAACAGTTTATCACATGCACCATAAATATTAAAATATATAATTATTCTCGTCAAAAGATTTTGGACTGCAATCACGCTTTTAGGAACAGAGAAAAGGGTGCATATGCAGATACTCTGTGATAACATGGGATTAGCTGTTGGCTTCCCCTCCACCCCAGTCCACTACTTCAGTGCCCGTGAGGAGCTGGCCATTGCTCAGGTCACGGTTGATAATGCACATCACATATACAATACAAGATCTGACAATGTACTATATATATAAAATTATGGACCCCAATCAAACACATCATAATCAGCCAAAGATCCCCATGATTAAGTCCTTTAGTTTTCTAATTGGTGGTCTTAACCTGTAGTGGGTCTCATGTAACAAACCCATTTTGTTTTTGTACTCCACCAAACACTCAACTATCCACCCAACATGACTCACTCATTACCAATTTTATTTTGTGATACCAAATTTCTCACGTTGAATCTTCACACCAAAATGCATCTCGTGTTTGAACTGCTAGATTTGCATTTGCTAAAATTCAGTTACGCACGACCGCTGTGACTTTATAAATTGTGACTATAGAATTTTCTACTTTACATGATATGTATAAAAGAAATTAGTTAATTAAATTTACAATATTTGATTGAACAATTTATAAAATTTGTATATTATCAACATTTGATTAACCTGCTTTTGTCAAATATTATGTTGATATTCTATAATCTAGAAAACAATATTCAAAAGTATTGACCAAATATATACAATGTCAAATTCGTAGCTTTAGCAATCAATTGCATAATCAAAGGGAAGGTGTGGCTTCAATTACTCGCTCATGCGCGAGTAAAAGAATCTCAAACAAGCATACATTTGATAACGAGCTTCACATCGTGCATGTGAGTGACACTTCTTGCACGTGAGAGACTACCCCCGAACATTTCTCAAGTAAATGGGAGGAAAGTAGTGCACTACTTTTTACCATGTGCAGTTATAATAATAAGTTAGTGTTTTAGGTTTTCCATTCTCAGGTCTATAAACAAGGTGGGAGCTGAAGTGAACCAACTTTCTCGATAGGGAGGGCAGAGGATGAATCTCATCCATAAATAACAAGGAAAAAATGGGAATGCTTTCTATAGTGCAATCTGTGCATTCTGTTTATAGTGTGTGTTCCACATCACTACCATCATTAGGTCATATTAATATCTTTTAGAAAACCACCCCACCCCCACCCCCACCCCCCAACCCCCCACCACATATTGGCCTTGCTTCAACTTCCAGTTTTAGAAGCCTATGACACAAATGTAAGCCAACTTTTTTCATATGGATGGAAACTGACCATGTGAACAATGATGACCTAAAACGTAGCATAATCATTTTTTTTATGTGCTATCAGTGATATAAATCTGAAATCACTATACTAAAAATTGTTTATTTATTTTTAAATAAGAATGAAAAAAAATGAACGATTTTGATTATCGTTATAAGTTGAATAATTGTTAGCCGCAATACTAACCCCAGCCACTCCTCCTTTCCCTACCAAACTCTTGATCCACAAAAATTCAGCCGCTCGCCCCAAACTCCTGCTTGAGGCCGGTGGCTCCCTCTCTCTCTTCTCCTGGCCTGCCTTCATCCTCTTCTCATGGATTGTTGTAGATTTGCCTTTGTTTTAGTATTTCTTACCATTGCAGCTCCTTTGGGGAGGTTATTTGGTGAGTCTCTCCTAGTTAGTATTTTAACTTTGTGTTGGTGTGTTGATGATGTTGATACAATTTCGCTATTGTCAATGGATGCATTGATGTTGGTGCGATGATAATGCTGCCGCCTTTCGTGTAGTCAAGATCGTCATTGGCTGAAGATTTTCTTGTTCGTTATATTGCGCTTTTTAGCGAATTTCTCAAATGTCAATTGACTGCGAATTCGCTTTAACATGAATGAAGTTCTCGGGCTTTGGAGCGCCATTTAGCTCGAGGTTTCTGGCTATGGATGATTTCAAGCACTGAACGCTTCTTGTCATATCTGGGCCTATCTCTGCCCTCAAATTCACCAAAGACGATGACAACTATAGTTTACTCTAATTGGCCTTTTATGTTTTGTTAAAGTTTATTTGACTATGAATTTCTGACGTTATTCAATGTCCTATTTGATATTCAGACGATCTTAATTATTATAATAAAATCGAGATCGCTTTCACCAAAAACAAATATTGTTCTCACCTATGTTTCTTCTATCACTAAATCAACTGGAGCTAATTGCAGTTAATCTATCAATCAGTCATGGTAATTACAATCACTTGTGACTAAACATATTTGGTACAAGGCTTTACTTAATGAACAACTATGGGGTTTTCTAAAGAGTTTCAAATTTCTTTTTTTATATTGACATTGTAACGCACTCTCAAAAGAATGATGCTTTTGGGGTGAAAAGGTAACCAACTTTATATCTCCGTCCATTTTGCTCATGGATCAAACAAAAAACAATAGAAAATAAATACAGTACACAACGAACTGTAGACTCTATATATTATACACCATAATTACTGCAAGAAACCAAATTATAGACGACAAAGTTTGAACAACCGCCATTTTTTTTATGGCTAATGAGGAGGAGACCCCTCACTGGGTAATTAAGCACTCTTCCATTTTTTTCTACAAATTAGTTTTTGCACTCCCTTTTATCCACCCACTTTTGCTCTATATTTCATCCAAAAACAAAAACAAAATAACAACAAAAATTACAAATCCCATCAGTTTTTTTTTCCAATGTTGCAGTTATATTCTGAGATGGTGATGGCAGTTGTTGTTGTGGTTTTATTGGCCACACCAAAGGAGTTGAAAGCCGCAAGGCTCGAGGAGTAATTCAGGAGAAGAATACTGGAGTACTGCGCTGTTGCAGAGCCAAAAGTGCTTCTCTGACAGATTTTGGAGGAGTTGAGATGGAACCACATCAAACACCAAGGCTTTTCAGCAAGCAATCACTTATCTGAGTCAGTACGAGTCAGAAGGCGGGTCACAACTCGTTGTCCCTCCCGGTAAATGGTTAACTGGCAGCTTTAACTCACCAGCCATTTCACTTCTTTATCTCCACAAGGATGCGGTTCTTCTTGCTTCTCAGGTAAATACACAGATTTTTCTCTAACAGTTCATTTTTATTTGGTATAATAGTGTTTACTAACGCATACGAAATAAGTAAAAAAGGAACATATGTGGCTCAATGTGTAATATTAGGAATATTGAAAAAGAATACTGATTCATGACTTTTTCTGTTTCAAGTAAGTATGTATGTCAAATATTATTTAAAATGGAGTCTTGTAAAATAAAACTAAATCGAAAAGGGTGGAAGAAAAGGGATTCTTGTTGTAAATCACAATCGTTTGTGGTTCTGAATATCTTTTACATCTGTTAGTTGGTATGTGGGAAAAAGGAAAAGAAACAAAGAAAACAGAGCAAATCCGTGACAGCATGCAGGACGAATGTCTGGTGAGAGAAAGAGAGTCAAAGCTCAAAAATAACCTTCAAACTAAAGTCATTTTTTATGTTTTTGTGTAGACTTTAGGCAACTGTTATTCACACTTCAGAGTTTGTCGTCTTGTTCACACTTTATTTTGTCGTCCTGCATTTTAAGCGCAACATTTTATTGTTATAGGGTAAGTGATTTTATTTCAAAACAATCATTATATCATTTTGCACTCATACTTTTGTTTCTGTTGTTTAATTCTCGCTTGACTTATTCAATTTTAAGCCTATGAAAAGGAGGACAGTGCCTAGTGCATAGGTAGAAAAACAACACGAAAGTCACTCCCTTTAATTTTTTTAAACCCGCTTCAAAGAAATGTGCAAGATGAGACTTGGGAGTGAGGACACATATGTGGTCAGTTTGTGTATCATCATTTTTGTGTCACATATGTTCTAGGCATTCAAGGCTTTCAGAATTTCTGACAATATGATAACGTTTTTTCTGGGTTTCTTTTTCTTGTATCTTCACAATTGTCTTAGGAAGAGAGTGAATGGCCGGTGATTGAACCTTCCGCTTCGCATTTCGTCGAGAAGGGACAACACAGATGGTGGAAGATTCATCAGTCTGATTTTTGAACCAATTCACTGACGTTGTAATAACAGGTAACAACTATGAAATTTGAATCAAATGAATTATACAATACAGAAAGTTGTTCAAGTTTACTATACAAGGTACATTTTGATATCAGGTGACAATGGCAATTCATTGATGGTCAAGGTGAGCATGGTGGCAGAAATTCGAAGGACAGCCAAATTACACCCGACCGTACCTGATCGAAATCATGTACCTGAAAAACATCCAGATTTCCAACCTCACTTTGGTTAATTTCTCCTTCATGGAATGTTCATCCTATTTACAGCAGGCTTTCTTCCTCTATCTCCCCCCAAATTTTTATTTGTTTTTAATGTTTTATGTTGTAAGAACTGGTGAAAGAAGTAAAAGGCACTTTTTCTAAAGATTTTTCTAACCAGAGAAGTTGAAATGCAGCAATGTTCTTTGTTCAAGGAATTACAATCCTGCACCAGTGACATCTCCAAACACAGATGGGATCAACCTGCAAGCACTTTCTTAAAAGCACAATTTTCTATCACTAGTATAAGTGCTTGAATTTGCCATTGTTTTTGCGCAGATTCTGCACGAATACTGAATTGAGGACTGCTACATTGTCTCTGGGACGATTGCATAGCAGTAAAGAGCGGTTGGGACGAGTATGGAATTGCTTTCGGGATGCCTACGAAACAGCTTTGTGATCAGACGGCTGACATGCATTTCTCCATTCAGTGCTGTGGGATTGCACTTGGGAGTGAGATGTGTCAGGTGGAATCCAAGATGTGAGGGCAGAGGACGTCGTTGCCATCGACTCGAGTCAGGAATCAATCAAAACTGCTGTGGAAGAGTGAGGCTCAGGAAAGACATATACGCAGAGTGGATGACTATGAAAACCATGAAATGGGTATCCTCCCGATGACAGGAAACTACGGATCCCATGCAGATAACCCACATGATCCGAATGCCCTTCCTGTGATCCAGAACATAAATTATCATGACATGGTTGCTGGAGAGAATGTGACAATGGCAGCTGTTGAGGGGATTCCCTACATCCGTTTACTGGGATTTGCATATCGAATGTTACAATACACTGGCAAAGAAGGCGAAGAAATTACTGTGGAATTGCACTGATGTTGCCGGATTCAAGCGGCGTTGTTCCTCAGCCGTGTGAGGCTCTGGCCGACCAGGGTCCAGGCAATGTTGCAGCATGCAATTTTCCGGAAGAGAGCCTGCCAATTGATAATGTCTGTTCAGGTGCGTGCCCTACAAGAGAAAGCACTGTGATAGATTGAAATATCATATTCCCTTACCAGGAATTTGTTACTTATGAAGATTGATGGATTTACAAAATTATATTAACTGTTGAATCGAAAAAGTTAATCGACATTTGGTGTAAGACATGGCATATTTTAGAACCCTAACTACAAAATGATTATTTAACAAAGCAATGAACGATTTGAAGCCAAAATATAATGTGTTAGGAACCATACAAAATGGACAATTCAAATTGATTATATGCCAAACATTAAAGTATTTTCACAATCTCGCTTTTCTTCTCCCCGGACCTTTTTTTCTGGGCTGGACAGACAAATTAGCTAGAATCGAGGAAAATAAAATAAGGAGAGTGTTGAAAGATAAATTAATAAACGAGAATGAAAATCATTACCCTAAATTTTTGGTCCAATTAATCGCCTTAATGCAAGTTTACCGTGCAAGATACCATAGCAGCAATCTATGCATGAAGCGCTCCTGGAGGTGAGGAGTCAAAGGGAAATGCTGATGCATAAAACTGTGCATCAAGTTCTCAAAACAAGGTGTCGAGACATCACCGCCGCAAACAGTAACACAGATCCAGGAAAGAAACAATAATATGAAATGTGCAAAGATCTGAACAAGTGTAGAACACGAAAGAGCTCTTCAAATCTTTCGATTTTATATGATTAGTGAAAAGAAAGAAATTACATCCCATTCCAAATCAATACAACATATAGAATCTTTTGCACCAAGCTTGGAAATCGCTTTTCCCCAACCTTACTTCAATACTGCTTTGGAGCCTTCACCGATATTCATATAGGACACTAATTCCTCAAGTATTTTTAGTCTTTGCACATAACTTGAATCGCTATGCTTAAAGTTTTTCAGAGCTAGTCCTTAGGGGAACGGTGATTGATTATACATTGTTGCGATGGTAAGTTCTTCTTTATAATACATATATTCACAGCCCTAGCAGAGCATGTTCCTTAATGGGTCGGGTCTGGATTTAACCACGGTTTCTCTCTCAAGATGAGCCTTGATGCTCTTTCAGTGCATGACGGTTGCTCAAAATCAAAATGAAAGGCCTTGCGCAGATGGGCTCACATTGTTATCATGAAGAGACGACAAATAAGGGTGACAAAGTGCCTCGTCAACTGCAGACAGATATTGAAGTATAAGTATGAAAAGCATGGACTAACATATCATCCTTTACTTTGAAATGCTGCCTGAAAATTTGGACTTGTTCATACCAGTAATGCGTCTTACTAGGTCGAACACAAGCATTTTCTCCAGTAAATCCACAGCCCCAGGAGACATACTAGGAATCTAGCAGCAAATTGTTGCCTTCGACCAGGTGTTGTTTTGCATGCCATCTTCGGCATTATCACTTCTAAGAATCCGAGGCTCGCATCATCAGGTGAAACCAATCAACTTTAAACAGAAAACAATAGCAACACATTATGTTTCAGGCACATTCACAAGGAACATATAAAGATTCTCTGAACTAAAAATAAAAATGAGAACAAAGCATTATTCCCAATGAAATGATAGGATAGAAGAATGATATGAACCAAAAAGAATGTACTAATCACATTGTTACGATAAAATTTAACAATTTGCATGATAATATTTAGAATATATCAACAACCTGTTTTTTATCTTTTATATCCAGCTAATCTAACAAACTTCAAACCGCAGATCAAAACTATAAAGCGTGCTTTTAACTAGATTTCCTAAGTTCATTTGAAGTTCCACAAGTAGTACCTCCGCGTAATAAGCCTCAGCTGATGGACATAATCTTTCCCCAGGAAACAAAGGTTCTCTCTGGCCATGATTTCACCAAGTATGCAACCAACAGACCAGATACATTCAATTGCAGCAGTGTACTTCTGAACAATTGAGTAGCAACTTGGTGCTTCGTGTACCAACGAGTGACAACATACTCGGCCATGAAATCTGTCTCAGATGTTGTTCTCGCTAGTCCAAAATCTCCCATTTTAAGGTCACAGTTAGCATTTAGAAGCAGATTACTTGGCTTCAGATCACGGTGCAAGACGTTGGCTTGAGTGCATATTTTAGTCCTCCGTAGCTGATACAGAAAGTACTGCATGGGGATTCAAAAAATACCATATTATGAACCCCAAGAAACCAAAGAAATCAGATCACAATACCTTCCATATTATGAATTCTAAACAAATGTCCTAAACATCAGTCATGTTTGATATTTCTTTATCAAAAAAACTGAGAAAATAATTTGCACAACAAAGTGTTCTGATAAGCGTTACTGATTTTTAACAGTTCAATAGTAACAAAAATATTTTATTAGTAACAGTTCAATAATTTATTTAACTGAGCTTTTTCCTGTACATTAAAATTAATCACAAATATTTCATACTCGCATGAATTCTGTTTAATCAACATCTATCTCTTCCCATTTGATCACTGCATTCAAGGTGTTTGTGTCTTAAGTTTCCATCTGGAATTTTTTATTAAATTTAAAAGTCCATATCCATCACATCAAACTTATAGAAAGTGCCACTAAACCTCTAGGAACAGAGAAAGAAAAGTAAAGATTATATGGTTAAACTTCATGCAATCAAAGTATGCAACAAATTAGCAACGAACGACTAATATTAAGAATTTGAACTATATGATTGCAATGACAAGGTAAGAAGCTCCAGTGATATTATTGATTCAAACCTACAATGATCATCTGTTAGTGGTTGGTCAGAACGAATGATCTGATGAAGATCAGTGTCCATCAATTCATAAACAATATAGACGCGTGAAAGTCTCTTTTTGGTGGTCGTATTGTGTCCTTGATGGAAATAACTCGTGGAGGGAATTAGCTGAGATGTACTCCTGAGCAGACCCATATAGAAAGAGTGATATATGTAGTCCAACAGAAAATAAACATATAAAGGCACATGGAAATGAGTCTAGATCTGAATTTGCCAATCAAATTTAGACATGCTACATGTAACCCAGATTCTCTTTTGATAATTGATAGTCATTAACGATAAACAACAGTATTTGCCAAAAATCTCCTTGTGGTGAGGGGCTAATAGGAGAAAATTAAGAAAGAAAAGAACCGAACTGCTGAAGAACATTCCTCAGAAAGTCCCACAAGACAAATAAAATGTTAAACCCATCATACATTCAACACGCTAAAGCATCGTCCAGAGTCTTTAGCGATGTAGTACCATATCAGCATGAATCCTGTCTTAGACTTGCTTTCAAGTTGTGTAACTCTTAGAAATAAAACTTACATTTTCATGGTCCATGTGAGAAGAAGTTGATTTCTTAGCGTCCTTTTGGCATCTATTATATTGTCAAAGTTGCTACCAATCTTCACTGGGTAACTTCCTCATGGGTGTCTTGGAATTCAACAGCCGCACTGAAAGCAAGAAATCGTGGTTATCCACCACTCTGTTAGCCAAAGATTATATTGTAAAAGAACAATATGGAAAAGCTTTCTCAGTATATAAGCAGTCTTTCACGCCTAATCTGCTCTTCACAGCACATGATGAGCAGAAGCTAGGCATGAAACCTCGCTACTAACTTCATGAACAGTGCAAGCAAAGAAACATTTGCAAAGACTAGACGCCTAATCTAAAAGGAGTGGCTAATAATCATCAGCTATGTTCAAGAAACCAGCTACAGTAATGCTAGCAGTTAACCTGAACTGATATAAAACACGCATAGAGGAGAGAAATAAGTACTGTAATGCATTATTGAAACTATATTTTCTTATCTGAAATTCGAATAAAATACTCCTCCCCTAATTTTTTCATCCTAAAGTATGCATCCTATTCAATACCAGCACTAATAAAAACCTCTAATTCAAATACCCCCGACAACAAAGTGGCTCGAATAATAAATCGGTCACACAAAGTTCTTCTACTTCTATTTCAAACATCCTTTCTGCATAATAATCATGAACATCGGTCGAACAAAGGAATAGCACTCAAACTATTGCATCTTACTACCTACTAGCACAGCAAGGGTCCTGCCACACTCTGGAGCCGACCGCCGGGTCCCTCCATTTCAAATTTACTACAAAAAGCTAATTAGAAGTGAACCATCTTAATATAAGTTATAAAAACCATGTTTAATGCTTCTTAATTTTGTCATTTTATCGACGTGAGATTCTTGTATTCTTCAAACAAAAATCCAACCAAAACATCAAAATTAAGTTTTAAAACGAAATCCTCAAAATTCCCAGATAACAAAAAAGAAGCCAAAGATCAAAACTTTCGAAAGCAGAAAGCTCACCAGACAATGCCATAAGCACCTCTCCAATAGGCCTAATGGGAGGCACGTAATTGCTGGAGACCTCGAACAAGTTCCCAAACACATTGTAATGCGCAAAGGTCTACCGCCATGAGTGAGCACCCTTTGATTCCTATCCGCCGAAGCAGCAGTAGCTGCAGAGCTCGACTCCTTGGTAGCCATTTTCCAAACTTCCAACTTGCAAAACAGCGCTTTTTCTCAAAGGGTTCAAAACCCCCAAGTGAGTTGTTTGGGGCTTTAATGGCGCTCAGAATCAGCACAGTGGCAGAGAATCAGCATAGTAGGTGATTTTCGGACAACAAGGAGTTTGCCTGCAACTTCTTCTGTGAATATGCAATGCAATGCAAAAGCCAACTGCTTTTGCTTTTACAAGAAGTGCTTTTGGTGATCGGGAAAATGGTTTGCAAAACTGTGACTTTTGAATGGGACTTTTCTTAGTTCAAAATTTTGGAACACGAAATTGGGAAAGTAATAAAATAAAATTTGGGTTTTGGTTACACACATGATATGCACTCCATCATCACGCACACGTCTGTATTATTCTTTGACTCGAACAATTTCCGGCTTCAGATTTGTGGACCGCCTGCATCATCACGCGCACACGGCACACTAGTCTTATCTTATTTCTCTACCTACTCACTGCTACTCATCAAGTAAGCTAAACTTTTTGAAGGTATTAGCATTATCTTTACTTATAAAGATTGCATCTTACGCGAGATTTCACGCTCAATTGTCAGAATTAGTAGGGACTAGAAAAGAATAGATAGCCAAAGATATGAAATTCAAAGTTTCACTAGGGAGCCATGTTTATGAAAATCACAAGAAAACGTTTACTAGGGCATCGAGTCCTTTCTTTAGTCTGTTTCTTCACAAAAGCACATGTCCACTTTTGCTGAATCGCCTCACTGGTGTCACCTTTGCACAACTTCTTATAAATCGCTTCTTATACATCACAAAAACTTTTATCCGTGAACCAAAATGGCCTCGACTTCACTTAAAATAACCAAACAAGCCTCGGCTTCTTTAGACTTGAATAATTCTTCTTCAACTCACCACGTCTATATTCAACAACCTCAACTATTAGAAAAATATATTTGCTACTTGTCTAACAGTATGTGATTTCACATCTGCTCATATCTTCCAAATTCTAATAGAGTCGTAGTGTATTTTCTGGCTTCTGTCTATTCTACTGGCTTTTGTTAAATCAAACTAAACTGAATCATCGGGTTTCAGCTTTTGGCTTGAATTTTGTTCTGTTTTTTTTTTTTTTAATAAAATTTTTTGTGCTTTTAAAAAATGATCAACCAAATGATTACAGAAAGCCAACCAAACAATAAACAAAAGACAAAGGCACATTAAATCATCAAGAGTTAATTTAATATGAGGAAAATTAGGAAAATTAGTTCCACTATTGATTACAACTATGTATTATGGGCTGGAAGGAGAATCAAAACAACAAAATTTAAAACATTGATTTGGATAATCATACCCTAAAACTCTTGGCAATTCTAATCTGTTGCAAAGATCTAAATCTATTAAACTTAATGAAATCAATGGGCAAAAATCTTTACTTCGGGGATACTCAGAATACACTGGGCCTGTGATCCTAAATAAAAATACAAAATCCCATCAACCCAAAACACACCAAGACATCTGATTCAATCACTACCCAAATAAAATAGGCAATGAGCACATTAGTATATAATGTATGCCAAATGTTTAGCTAAGGCGCTTACTGCTCTTATTAAATTTAATTAATATTTGGACTGCTTGAAAAATTAATACCTAAATAAAAATAAATAAATAAAATATTAATTTATATTTATTCCTGCTTGCCGCTTAATCATTTAATAGAACCAACTCACTTTACTTCTGCAGCTCGCTTGTACTTGCTAGTTTTTTCGCTTGTTTTTTTTCTTACTTGTTAGGGTATTCGTCAGTTTTTGGCTGTTTGAACCCACTCCTAGCCTGCAGTGCAGAGAACCTTTAAATATTTCTAGGGCAATATTACCCCACCAAGTTACCAACTTTTATGATGATTCGTTTTCAGTCCCTCTCAAACTTTTTTGGTCTGAAGTCCTCTCAAACTTTAAATATAGGTTTTACTCATCAAACTACCTAAGACGTGATAATATTTATTACAACTGCAAAAATGTTGACAAAAATTTCGCATGCTATACGTCATGAACCTTAGAGTGTCTGTCACCACAATCTGATTATGCATCACTGAACTCATAGATAAAAGATTCACCATCAATTTTAATAAAATGTCACAATTTTTTCGTATCAATTCTGATTCACGCGTAGCAGAGCAATTTACATAAAATATTCACGCTAATGCAAGATTTTGATTTATTGATTTGACACACGGTGCGAGAAAACTGCATACTTATTACCCGATTATCGGACAAAAACGCCACGCCGACAAATAATCCATTCCGCCAGACGCTCTTTTTTCATGTGTAGCAACAAAAGGGGGCTGGGGGCCACATGTTGTAGTACATGTTTGATGTTAAATAATTTAATTTGGGCTCACTTCATCAGCCGATCAGCTATGTGAGAACATCAGTGGGTCACTTTTTATTAATTGTTTCTGAGCCTGGGTCTAGAGGGGAAGCCTTGAAAAATGCATACTATTTTTTTGGGTTACGTATCTATATTAGTTTATCTAATTTGAAAACTGTTCAGCCTAGAAGATGATAAAAGAGAATGATCAGTTCTAATTGAAATATTTTGTACGGTGTAAATATAATGTAAACTGCTTCTCACCCGAAAATGACGATGCAACTGTCATTGCAGGAGCAAGCAGTATCAATTGCTTTGCTTAGTTTTGGGAGAAGAGAAGTTCAAAAGGATTTATTTTATGACTAATTAATTTTGTATCTTACTTAGAAAATTTAAGTCATCTCCTGTTTTCTGTTTTACTATAAATTGAAATTACTAAAAACTCCCAGACACCAAATTCAGAATACGGTTCTAAGTGCTTATAATTGTGTCGTATGTATATAATTACATTAATCTTCAGAATGCCACGCATAGCAGCACAACACAGCTGTAGTAAAATAAGCCCCCTCAACATGTCGCCAAAATTGGGATAATCACTTCATTCATGCACAAACTGACTCACTACTTCCAAACTCCTACTGGAACTTTTCGGGGTCGATACACCAGAACCTCCTCCAAACCCTAACCGTACAAATACTTATAAAGGTAAATTCATATTAGATACCAAATTGGGTCCAACGCAGAAGAAAGAAACCACTGCAAGTTTGACATTGATTGTTGTGTGCGCGTGTATTATTTCTCATGGCTGAAGAAGGTAATGGCAGATACTGAGACCTTTGCTTTCCAGGCGGAGATCAACCAGCTTCGAGTCTGATCATCAACGTTTACAGGCAACAGCAGTAGATCTTTCCTCCGCGAGCTCATCAGCAAGGCCTCGGATGCTTTGGACATGATCCGGTTCGAGAGCTTGACCGACAAGAGCAAGCTCGACTTCAGCCGAGCTTCGCCATTCGGATTGTCCTGACACCAACAGACCTTCTCCATCATCGACACTAGTGTTGGCATGACCAAATCAGGGTAATAAATATATATTACACATATTCTAATTAACGAGCATTGGGGCTTTGTGGAGTCGCCAAATTGATTTACCAACAATGTGTCAATATACGCTAAAGTTTAGTCTATACTACACATCCAAATATTTACTAAATGATGTACGCTCCCTTTGAGAATCAGTATATATAGTTAATTTGTTCATTCAGCATATATATTCAATTTATAATTTGTTTATTCAAATGATGCAAAATATTAGTGCAAGCTTGGGTATGTATTCAATTTATACTTCATTTTACCTATACGCTTCAATTAATTTTGTTAACTAAATGATGCGCGGCATGTATGTTTATGTTTTATTATTTACGTTAATATAATGAAATGTCAGTATACATGTGAGTGATTTTTAGTTTACACTCGAACACCTGGCTCAAGACACCAAGCTCTGCTAATATAAAATTTTAAATGTCCATCCACTTTATACTTAGTGTACCGATTCGTGTCAAAATCTCTATACATGTTAGCATTCGCCAGAACTTTGAAAAAATTTGGGTGACTAAGAATTTATTTTTGAAATGATTGGATGAGTTTTTTTCTTTCAGTTTAATTATGTATAGATTTGTGAACAATTTGGGGACAATTGCAAAGTCTGGGGACAGGAGTTTATGGAGGCATTTCCAGGCTGGGGCAGATGTGAGCATGATTGGGTAGTTTGGTGATTTTACTCTGCTTACTTGGTAGCTGAGAGGGTCATTGTCAAAACAAAGCACAATGATGATGAGCAGTATGTCTGGGAATCTCGTGCCGAGGCTCTTCACTATCACAAAGGATGTCGAGGGGGAGCTACTCGGTAGAGAGGGACGAAGCTCACTCATTCCTTAAGGGAAGACCAGCTGGATTTCTGAAGAGAGGAAGCCATGAGCTTGTGAAGAAGCACTCCGAGTTCATAAGCTACCCTATTTATCATGACCGGTAAAATCAAGCCAAAAGAGATTAGTCATCGAGGAGGCGAGACTGAGAAGGAGCGTAGAAGAAGGAAGAGGAGGGCAATGCTCTAGGAGGTGGACGAGGACAAGGAGAAAGAAGGAAGCCCCAAGTACGAAGGTTACGAGGTGAGGCAGAGTTGCATTTCGATCAATAAGCAAAAGCCGATTTGGCCGAGGAAGCCCGAGGAGGTTTCGATGGAGGAATATTGTTCTTTCTACAAGAGTCTTACCAATGATTTGGGAGGACCTCTGCTTGGAAGCACTTTTCTTCTCGTTGAAGGGCGTACCAATTCACCGCCATTCTATTCGCTTCCAAAATGAGCGCCTATTTGATCTCTTCGACACTGTAGTGAAGATGAGCAACATCAAGCCTAGCGTGATGAGGGTGTTTATCATGGACAATTGTGAGGAGCTTCATGCCTCCGAGTACTCCTGGATTTGTGAAAGGTGTTGTGAGAGTCTCCTGATTTATCCGCCACTTAACATTTCTAGAGATATGTCACAGCAGTAACAAGATTCTCAAGGTTATTAGAAAGAATTTGGTCAAGAAGTGCATTGATCCTGCTCAATGAGATTGCCGAGAATAAAGAGGATTATGACAAGTTTTACGAGGCTTTCTTCTAAGAATATCAAGTCGGGAATCCATGAGACACCTTTGGCTGCATGTAGTTTGGTCGATTTGTCTGTGTACCACTCCATGAAGAGCTAAGTGATTTAGATGACAAGCTTGGAAGTTGATTATGTCACTTAGGATGGAGTGAGTATTAAAAGGACATTTACTACTCCACGGTGGAGAGCAAGTAAGGCAAGGAGAATGTAGAAAATGGTACTGTGCATATAATGCTTTATTGATAAAGCTTTTAAGCTTTCAAATGTATTTTTACAGAGAATGAAAATGTATTTTGGAGAGAGAAAGGAGCAAGAGTTTGTATATATTTCATGACAGGTTTAATGCATCATAATACATATATCCTATTACATCTACAAAGCATCGATGGTCCTCGCGACAATGGACACGCACGCAGCTCGGCCATGCAGAATATGAAAGTGATGGTAGATAAAACTAACAATCAGATATTAGACAAAAGCACACCAGAATGCTCTAAAATGGTGAAAAGAAACAAGCTTACTAAACAAACTAGTTGTCATGACGCTATACTAAAAATGTTAAACGCTAATCTCAACCTTGCTTCATTTGTAAAGATCGTTGCTCGACTCCATCGCAAGTTGCTCATTGGCTTCCACGATGCTCATTGGCTCTATCGGATGCTCTCCGGGTTTCTCTTACCTGGATTGCCTCCTTCAACTTCATCTCGTGTGTTTGGAAAAGCTAGTAGGCAGCTTAATTCTCAACAACCTCTCCTAAGTTGCTTACTAGCTTCACCCCTAACTTCATTCTTAGATAATTAAAACGATCCTTAGGCAATGCCTTTGTAAATATGTCTGCCAGCTGTTCTTCGCTTTTGCAATACTTCACATCAATAGATCCTTGCTGCAATGCTTCTCTAATGAAATGATACTTCCTGTTTATATGTCTGGTCTTCTGATGGAAGACTGGATTTCTGACCATCGAAATTGCTGACATATTGTCACAAAACAATGGTGTTGCATGTGGTTGCATTTCACCGAAATCATCCAGCACAAATCTTAGCCAAATAGCTTGAGTAGTTGCCTCGGCTGCTGATACATACTTAGCTTCTGCAGTTGACAATGCAACTGTGTTTTGCTTGACTGAGGCCCATGAAAATGTGCCACTTCCAAAATTGAATGCATATCCAGATATGCTTCTGCTGTCAACTTCAATGTTGCCCCAATCTGAGTCACAAAATCCAATCAACACAGCATCCTTATCTCTTGTGAACTCAATGCCATAGCTGAGAGTACCCTGAACGTATCTGAGAACCCTCTTAGCTACACCCATGTGTTTCTTCGTCGGGCCATGCATGAATCTTGATAACAGACTAGCTGCATACATTATATTAGGCCTGGTTGCAATTAGATACAACAGGCTGCCAACAATTTTCCTGTACAAAACTTCATCAGCCAGTTCACTTCCGTCAACTTTCTTCAGTTTCTCACCAGTAGGTAGAGGAATTGCTACTGACTTGCAATCCTCCAAACCAAACTTCATAAGTAGAGACTTTGCATATTTGCTTTGATGTATAAACACACCTTTATCCGATTGTAGAACTCCCATTCCCAAGAAATGATGTAAGAGTCCTAAATCAGTCATCTCATACTTCAGCATCATGTCTCTTTTGAATTCACTGAGCAATGTATTACTGCTTCCAGTGTACATAATATCATCAACATATATAGAGACAATGATCAGCTTCTCTTCTTCATCGGTTCTGGTATACAGAGTGGCTTCACTGGTGCTTCTTTTGAAGTTGCAGTTAATGAGATAATTGTCAATCTCGTTGTACGATGCTCTGGGTGCTTGCTTGAGACCATAGAAAGCTTTCTTCAGCTTATAAACCTTGTGGCTTGCATTTTCAACTTCAAAACCTTCTGGCTGCTCAGTGTAAACCTCCTCCTCAAGTACTCCATTCAAGAAGGCTGACTTAACGTCTAATTGAAACAGCTTTCAACCCTTCTGAGCTGTAAGAGCAATCAGAGTTCTAATTGTATCTAACCTTGCCACTGGAGCAAAGGTTTCATTGTAGTCAATACCAGGTTTCTGTACATATCCTTTTGCCACGAGTCTTGCCTTGTGTTTCTGAACAGTTCCATCCAGATTCAGCTTGGTCTTGAACACCCATTTGACTCCTATGACAGGTTTGTCTGTAGGTCTATCCACTAGCTCCCAAGTTCCATTCTTCTCAATGGTCTCGATCTCAGCATTCATTGCTTCCTTCCATGCTTTGTCTTCAATAGCTTCATGGTAGGTTTCAGGTTCAATGATGGTCATGTGACATCTTGCATAAATATCCTCCAAGTTTTTTAGCTTTACTGGAGTGTTGCTTGGTGATGAACCTTGACTGGTGCTGGTACTTCCAGAAACATGTTGACTTTTTGCAACTGATTGAGTGACATTTGGGGAGTTAATCCCATAAGCTTCATGAGCGGATTCTTCAATTTTAGCTGTTGCAGAAACTTCATTTGCAAGGGTGAGAGGCATGAAAACAGTTTCTACTTGCTTGCTTTCCCAATTCCAGGACTTGTTCTCATCGAATGTAACACTTCTTAAAAGTATGATCTTCTCAGTTTGAAGATTAAAGATTCTGTAGCCCTTCTCGCAGCTACCATATCCCATAAAGATTCCTTTGCTTGCTTTGTCATCAAGCTTCTGCCTTAGATTCGATGGAATGTGGCTGTAGCATATGCTTCCAAACACTCTCAGGTGTTTTACACTAGGTTTTCTCCCTATGAAGACTTCAAATGGTGTTTTACCATTGACTGCAGTGGTATGACATCTATTCTGCAGATATACTGCAGTTCCAACTGCTTCTGCCTAAAATTTGATGGGGATCTTCTTTTCAGAAAGCATCGATCTTGCCATTTCTCCAATCGTTCTGTTTCTTCTCTCAGCAACTCCATTTTGCTGAGGTGAGTAGGGAGTAGTTAGTTGCTTCTCCATTCCGAGATTACTGCAATACTCAAGAAATTCATTTGAGGTATATTCTCCACCTCTGTCACTTCTTAGTTTCTTTAATTTGAAATC
This sequence comes from Gillenia trifoliata, assembly GCA_018257905.1. Lineage (NCBI taxonomy): Eukaryota > Viridiplantae > Streptophyta > Magnoliopsida > Rosales > Rosaceae > Gillenia > Gillenia trifoliata. The sequence goes on along the minus strand of CM031085.1, from coordinate 12,353,229 downwards.
GCTTTGCAGCTCAACAAAAGCTTTGAATTTCTTGAACACATTGAAGGTGTCAGACTTATTTCTAAGAAAGTATACCCAGCACATTCTTGAGAAATCATCAATGAACGTGATGAAGTACCTATTCCCTCCAATTGACTCATTTTGCATTGGACCACATAGGTCAGTGTGTACCAATTCAAGTGGGCAGCTTGCTCTCTAAGCTTTCTCATTTACAAATGGTTCTCTGTGGCTTTTCCCATAAACACAACTTTCACATACCTCTTCCTTCTCTGAGAAAGCAGGTAGACCCAACACCATTTGAGCTTGCTGCATCTTCTTCATACTTGCAAAGTTCAAATGACCCAATCCCATGTACCAAATCCATGGATCTTCGTGTACTGCTGTCTTCATTGCTACTGTGATAGATTCCATAGACAATGGAAAACATCTATTTCCAGTCATTGAAACTTTAGCAACAACATTCTTAAGGCTACTATCATCAAATATTAATGCATAGTTGCCTCCAAACAGAATGTAATATCCATGCTCCATCATTTGCCCTATGCTCAGCAAGTTTTCATCCAATCCAGGCACTAACAGCACTTCTTTTATGTATCTCCTGCCTTTATGTGTCTCAACAACCAATGTGTCTTTTCATGTAGCTTGAACAAGGTCTCTAGTGCCCATCTTTACTTTGCAGGTTACAGATCTATCAAGGTTGATCAATAATGACTCTTGAGAGGTCATGTGGTTGCTGTAAGCACTGTCAACAAACCATATGGACTTGCTTGATGCAATAGAACTTGCATGACAAGCATAAAACATCGTTCCTGTGACTGCATCTTCTTCCTTTGCACAGTTTGCAACCTGTTTACCATTATCACAGTTCTTCGTTAAGTGTCCAAAGCGACTGCACTTGCCACACTTGGGTTTTCCCTTATATCTGCATATAACAAAGTGGTATTTATCACACACTTGACATTGTGGTTTGCCATTTCCTTGGCTGCTACTTGGTTGTTTGTTGAAACCAAAAAATTTGTTGTTCCAGCTTGAGCCATTATTGTTGTTCACGTTTCCATTTTGAGACCAATTTGATCCCTTTTTGTATTGTCCCTGCCACTTGTGATTTGGCCTACTCTGTGGACCTTTGGACGTACCAGTGCCTTGGCTACTACCAACTCTGAGACTACAAAAAGCTCTCTCAGTTCCTATCAGCCTATCCATTTCATCATGTAAGTCTTCCCTTTTATCGTAGACCTTTACAGATGCAATGACCTCTTCAACTCTAATGTCATCTAGATCTCGAGTTTCCTCAATGATAGACACGATAGACTTATACCTTCTACTTAAGCTCATCAACAGTTTCTGCACTATCCTTTTTTCAGGCACATCTTCACCAAGTGATTTTAGGTTGTTTATAATTCTAAAAAATCTAGCCAAATAATCATCTAGACTTTCACCATCTGTCATTCTCATATATTCAAAATCTGCTCTTACTGCTTGGATTTTAACATCTCTTACCTTTTTGTCTCCTCTGAACTCTCTTTTCAAAATGTCCCAAGCTCCTTTTGTAGTCTTCTCGTTTCTGATGCGAGGAAAGAGCTCATCAGTTAATGCTCCTTGTATGAGACTCAACGCCTTGGCGTTTTTTATTCTGTCTTCTCTGGAAATGGTGGGTGCTTCTCCTGCAATTTGCTCAGCCATGCTTTCTTTATCTCCGGATCCTTCTTCCTCCTGGAGTACTGGCTGTGATGGCTGTGGTTGTGGCCCTATCTCTACTACATCCCATAGATCGTAAGCTATGAGGATGGTTTCCATTTTCACAGCCCAAAAATCGTAGTTTGAGCCATTAAACTGTGGCGCTCGTAAATCACCACCGGATGAACTTGAACCAGCCATCGTCTCAGGTAACACAGCAACAAAATAGTTTTAAAGATATCACCTTTAAGGTTTCTCTCGATTTTCTTCAGAGATGTATCTCTCTCTCTCACAGTATTACGCCTCTTAGGAATCAAACCAAGAGCTCTGATACCATGTAGAAAATGGTACCAGACATATATTGTTTGGTTGATAAAGCTTTAAGCTTTCAAATGTATTTTACAGAGAATGAAAATGTATTTTTGGAGAGAGTGAAAAAGGAGCAAGAGTCTGTATATTTCTTGATGTGTTGAACAATGAGAATTACAATACATATATCCTATTACATTTGCAAGCATTGATGGTCCTGCACAATGGACACAGACGCAGTTCTGTCCATGCAGAACATGAAAGTGACAGGACAAACTAACATATGTATACAGGACAAAAGCAACAGTTGTAGCTGTCTAAAACAGAAAAAGAAACAAGCGACTAAACAAACTAGCCGTTGCACGCTATACTAAAAACAGCAAACGTCAAATCTCAACTTCTTGCTTCATTTGTAAAGTATCGGGTT